>NQII01000970.1:266232-367485 GCA_002778355.1 Clitarchus hookeri | reverse complement strand
GTCATGTCAAATATATATCCTGCGGTGCTGTGTAATCAACGAGATAAAACCGCCCGATGGGAGCGGCGCACAGGTTTACAACTTGGGCGATCCGAACAGGCGCTGGGGAAATAAGGCGCCACCCGCCGTTTCCCGCGCCGTAATGGCGCACGTGTCTGGAATTGAATCCCTGCCGTGGCTTCGACGTTTAACTGCCCGGGAGCCTTGCAACGACCCTGATTGGCGCTGCCACCGTTCCTCGCCGGCCTTTAGGAGGCTCTTACTGCGGGAGGCAGCGCTGCTCACAGGACATAAAGGTCATCACAGAAGACATTCCCATCACGATCCCAGTTCAGGCCCATTTCGAAACTGCTACGTTGCAGTACCTCAATAACCGCGGGGGGAAACAAACATACAGGATGATTCTAAAACCATGGGACAAACATTGAGGGGTGGTAGAGCTCACTGAAACAAACAATTATTGTATAGGATCATATGGGCGGAAGTGACGCGTTGAGGCAAAAACACAAAAATAACACACGAAATGCAACACAGTGTTTATTTAAAACGTCGCCGCTAAATGCCTTTTAACAGCAATGTTTATAATAATTGCTAAAAATTGCTACAACTGACAGTAATGCAAGATTGGTAGCATCGGTGGAGTGATTGGCGAACAGATTCAAATACGCCGGGTATTTCACGCACGCGTGCAGCCGCACAGGATAGTCGAGCTACGAGATCTTCAATGGAATCAACTGGAGTCTCGTAAATGAGGGCTTTCAAATGCCCCCATTGGAAAAAATCGAGACTCGATAAATCTGGCGGTCGTGGTGGCCGTTAATGTGTTATGTTTTTTGTGTTTGTGCCTCAACGCGTCACTTCCGCCCATATATTACTATACAAAAATTGTGTGTTTTAGTGAGCTCTACCACCCCTCAATGTTTTTCCCATGATTTTAGAATCATCCTGTATATATTTGTGTCTAGAACTGCGAAATTAATGTATAATTACAGAATTTCGTTGATTCACGAAGTAATATTTTGTAAATTTACATCGTTGGTTCATGTGCGAGAATAGCGTTTGTATGTATAACGAAAGAAGTTTGAGTTGCTACAAAGATGTAGCAAACAGCTTATAACACAGGCGTGCGTCACTCACACCTTTTTTGAATTCCACACATTCCGAGAATAGCCTACACCTCGGTCGAGGAAGGTTGCACTGTAACACAGTATAACATTTCCGAGAGTCTTTTTTGCTGTGACTGACACAAATAAAGTGGAAATGTGATTATGATTGTTATAAAGAAGTTTGTAGACTTTGTATTTGTAGATGTTTGAAGTATTTTAAATTTCGTCGTTAAAGCAATATGAACACAGGATTCAGGGGCTTCAATTTTAGATAAACTATTACAGTANGTATTTTAAATTTCGTCGTTAAAGCAATATGAACACAGGATTCAGGGGCTTCAATTTTAGATAAACTATTACAGTATAGCCAATTAATGGATTTCAGTAAAACTATTATACCTCTGTTATCATAATTGCACAGAAAAGGCTAAGCATAAAAAATATTGGAACATGTTGAAATGAAAAGTCGCGAGAATGAATTTGTAATGAATAAATATATATAAATATACATATATACCAATAATTTTGTAATAGTTCAAGCCAGGTTTGGTTAATTTTGTGTGATTTTAGCTGCGATAGTACCAATACGTACTTTTGTCATAAACATTTTAAGAAGTGTTCAGATTTATTTCTTAAAACATATTTTGTATTCGTTCAACGTTTCTCTAGACAGCTGAGTGTAGAAATATGGTGTCTCAAAATACTAATACTTTCTATTGGTTTCGCATGCCTTCTTTTGAATAAAAGCGAGAAAAATATTAAACAAAATGCCGGGATAAAGAAAATAAAAACACTTCGAATAATTTAATCTCTGTAGGCAGAATTCACTTTCTCCTGTATATTCAAATGTATCTAATTTTTTTTACTTATGATCAACATTGCCCATTTTATTAAGTGTCAAACTAATTAAAGTTGCGCCGCGACTCAATGTAAACTTGCTGTTCTTTTTTGAAGGTAAAATGCAGCATATTAACACGGGATTAAATTATTGAAAATACCTACGTATAACCTATTAAAATATAACCCGATGTTTGGATGCATCTATAGCGTAGTGGTCAGTATAGTTGATTCAAATATAGAGGATTCGGACTCGATTCCCACCATCCCCCATGGTGATTTTTAAAGCCATATTTGGTTGTTTGTGACATACTTGACTGGGACTCACAAAGTGCGTTCTGTGCAATAGTAGCTGATGTACAATTTTTATAGCATAAAAATTACTGTGTATCATCAAGCAAACGAATTACGCCGTGGAAGTCCAAACAATAGCTTGTGATTTTGCAGGAAATTAATTTGCGAATTACTACATGAATTGTTGTGAATCTACAGGATATCCATCGATAGGTTACAGTATTTTTTTGTACAAATACTGATATATCCTATACAATTTTCAACCTTGCAATAAATTACAAAGAATTTTTTGTAATGTTAACTAGAATTTTTTTGGCAACTAGTTTCCAAAAAAAAAAATAGCAAAAGTACAAAAACATGTCTGCAGTGTACATTTATAAACGACTTGCGAATTTTTCAATATGTAAAAGCTAATGATATATAACGAAAAATAATTGTGGTGCTAAATAAATCTTACAAGCTATATACATAGGGATAGGAAAATTTCACGTCTTAAACGACCTGTAATCTAGACTCCTCGATCCTATATATTTCCGAGCCTCAGTTTCTCTTCGTTAGTTGCTGCCGCAGTGTGCATCCAGTTTCACGTCCTTCTTGATGTTGCAATTTTAATGGCCAGCAGTGTATGTAAGGTAGGTACCAATGACTGGCATAATAGTTTAACCAATCGTTTTTTTATGGGGAAAGAGGACACTGATATCATTTCTACAAATCTTTGCAAAGACCTGCTCGATCAGCTGTTTCTCTCGTCGATATCTCACACCGTCACTGTACACATACGTAAGGGATATCATTGTTGGAGTGTGGGTCTCCTGTTGATTACAGTACAAATAATGTAGGCAGCAGTTTCATCAGAGAGAGAGCTGAGCTCTCTGATAATCAACCTCGGAGAGATAGAAGCGGCAGTAGCTTGAACTGAGGAAGCATTCCGAGTATGGCCAACACAACAACCGCAAAATTACGGCGAAGAGTGTTTCGAGCGAACCCTAACAAATGTCTGCGTCCTCTATAAATTTGGTATACATGATTAAAACTGTATTTTCCTTCAGCCTGATTAACTTGCCGTTACGGTGTATGTATACTTCTGCGTGATTAACACGTTAATGGCATTTGCTACAGAATATAACGATGAGCACTTGTATAATAATCAGAAATGCATTTTAACGAGTATTTGTTGCCAAATTTTAAGTTAAATTTTAATTTTTCTTGAAAACATTTTTTAACAAGGAGGTTTTAATTTACGAGCTCACGACACACCTCGCTAATGTTAATATGGACAACACAATCCTGGTAAATGTGTAGAATTTTCGAAGTGGTTTATGGTTTCCTGATTCATGGTAAATCGTACGTAATATGCATTATATTCAGTATATTTTGGACAGCCATAAACAATTCAGTTTAGTTTGCCCTGACGTTGGCGGGGCAGGGGATTGAAGGGGAAGGAATGCATACCTTGCCCGCTTGTAGTTGTTATTATCCCTCTGCATTCCTGCGTTTGCCTGTAGCATTTTCCGAATTTCATGGAGAACTGAAATCAGGACCGGGACTCTAATAAGGCGTCCTTTCGAATGCGCGTTCACTGTGTGTTAAAAAATTATCTCTCCCGTTAAAGCGATAGTGGAGATAATGGGGACTTCTTGCGAGTTAAAAACTGACTTGAGCTTGCATCGAGTGACAGTAATATATAGCTGCAGGTACCAAATAAATTTACCCGAAGAGTATTTATTTATAGTGAGCAATATTTTGTTTTCCTGGCTAATCCTCTTTTGTTCCGAACGAACATATGCATTTGTGCTCTCCAAAATAAAATATTTAAAAACAGTTTGTTGAGATTGACGTTTGTTTTATTGTTTCAAAATGTACACGTATTTAGTAAACACAACAATTCTAAAAAATCCCCTCAAATAATCATTTTAGTTTCCGTGACCTTTATAAACGTTATTAAAGAGTAAACAAAGGTTTAGTTTGGAATTAATAAACACGTAGTTAACTGAAAAAAAAAATTGGTTAGACTGTCAGGCCTATCGTTACTGAATTGCCGGGGGTAAAAATATCATACTGTTTCCAATACCGGTGTTCATTTGGCTGACTAGTAATCGAGTAAATTGATTTGTTGTGAGTACAGCTCAAAGAGTTTGTTTATATTGTAACCATTTAGACTAGCGGTACTCATTAGTGTATTTATTTGGTGGTTCTTAAGTGCCGCTGAGCACCCCGAGGTTTTAATAAGGGAACACTAATTATTTTAAGAGATGGGGGAGATATCAGCTAGGGCCGAAATCCCAACATTCACCTGGAGTGATTTTGGCAAACCCTGGAAAACCGAAGTCTTCATGGCCGGGCCGGGAATCGAACCCATGTCCTCCAGTATGTGCTACCTCGCTCGGTATTTAGTTCATCTCAGTAGTGACACAGATATACTAATTTAACGATTTCAACAGAAAACATTAAATGAAAGATGGTTATCTTCAAAAAATTTTATCTGCGGAACTGTCACGTATGTGATACCATACACATCTAAAAAACCCTTTAAGCACGTCATTGATTACTCTGGCCAAAATTGCCGAGGAGAAGTTTTCCGATTCTCACATTACAGTTTCGTAACTCAGTCAAGCTTCAAATATTTTAATAAAATTTATTCTCTGATATACAGGCAGCCACAAAAATGTTCGATTGCGCAAAACCAAATTTTAATAGTTTAAAACAACCAAATCCGAATAACAGTATAATATTCCTCAGTAACAAAATATTTAACTACCCATATTGAAACGATTACTTTGGTTAGGCCGAACAAAGTTCTTTTTATTCTTTTTAACAGGCAAAACGTTTTTCTCAGTGTAGGTGGAGTTCGAACGAGGATCTTCGCAATTCTAAAGTATAAGCACAGCGACCTCGCCAGTTAGCCAGCCTCCAAATGTGCATCTCGGGGTTACCCACAAAGGTTAGCGAAAGGTATCGGTGGTCCGGACCAGCCGAGGTTTATTAGCACTGGGGTGCTCTGAATTGCCCCCACACGTCCACGAGAGACAGTTAAGGAAGCGCTGTGATATGAGGTCATGCTACCTGACCCCTGACATCTGCTATTCAGGTCACGACCTCGAGGCTACACGAACGCGTTGCCTCAGGAAACGAGTTTCTTATTACTGGCTGTAACTCCTCGAAACCCTTATAGTTCTTAATATTTAGTTTACTTGCAAACGTATTTATTAACTTAGAATGGTCATGTTCGAATATTCATACTATAGAATGCGTAATTTAGGTTCTCATTTATCTATTAACAAATATAAGTTATATTTGCGTATTCATAATATATCCAGTTTCATAATTTATTGCATAAATATAAATACTTATTTAATTCCACTTAGATGCTGCTTCTATGGGCACAACATGTACACTACAATCTAAACACAATCTAAAATTTAGATCACAGCCCACCAGTGTTACATATATAGGAGTTCTATTTGAAACATTTATTGTTATGACTGCCTGTTTGGGCGTTTAATTCGTAAATTGATTGGTGTTCCCTGATTATCATTAGAAGGTAAGAATTATGTATAACATAAAATATTGTATTGAGTTAATTGTTGCTCTAATATGCATTAAGAGTTAATGTATGTGTCCGTAATGATAGAGCAAGGTTACTAGCTAAGCTTCTATTGTCGAATTTTTCAATAAATTCTCCTAAATTTGAATCAGGAAGAAATAAATATAAAATGCAATATGGCGAGTGACACGAGCTCTTAGTCGAAAGTGATCCAAGATGTGCCTGACAAATATCATAGCCTAATACAAGTAGAAACTTCAGTACACACCTGGTTCAAGTTTAACGTGTCCTTCTCAAGAGAATTTTGGAAAATTCCGGATCTCTTCTTATTGGCAGAGACCTGCAAAATTCGCGTTATTATTTCGCCTCACGCTATAGAGTTCACAGTCGCGCATATAGCCGCGCCGGCGTCGTTTGTTCTTTGGCTGCTGCCTATCCCTTTCAGGCCCACTTTAATTTACTGTTTCGGGTATTGCAAACAAAGAATTTTATGATGCGTCCTGTACTTGAGTAGGCACAACACTTGTTTCGATGACACAGCCAATGAGCTATAGGTAGACACCTGAAAAATTCACTTTTTCATTTCGGGACAAGCTAGAATTCAAAACCCCGTACGTTTGTATTGCTAATGCTATTGGTCTACCCGTTTAATTACACCTCCTGGACAACTCTGAGCCTATAATAAATACACAGTAAAATGCAGACCGAATCACCGTCTTCCGCTAATACAACAAGCAACCAATGAACAGTGATATCTGCATGATTTTGCATACGAAAATAGAGTATAGCCTACAGGTCATTGAATTGACGAATTTTTCAGGTCTCTAGCTATAGGCTATATATTCAGCTACAGTTAAATGAACCAATTATAACTTATACCAGTAAGATGGTTTGCGGGTCATTTGCCCACAGGTAAGATGATTGGTAATTGAGAATCGCAGTGTGCAATACACACCGATAATTACCTACACGTGCGTAATGTACACAATTGAGTACATTGGATCTGGATGTGTTACACGAGGAGTCGTTCCTTTTCTCACAGAACAACACACGATTCGTGCAAACCAGTATGAAGTGTTTACGCATTGCTAAGGATACCCTAACTTCACGAAAAATTTAATGACCAGTTGTACTTCACAACACTTTAGCTCGTGATCGGATGTTTTACGTGTTACGCGTCTTAGGTGTCCGCGCGCGAATCACAGACGTACGATATTAAAGTTACCCGTTTCTAATTGGCCAGCCGAGTAGGAAACTGTCTTCTCACGAAGACACGACGCCAATAAGGAAAAGAAAACTGCTGGCGCGGCCGCAGGGTATTGAAATACAGCGTGTGCGGGGATCTTTTCGCATCCATTGCCACTGAGTCACACTGGGCCTGTCAAATAAAATATGGCGTCATGACAAACGTAAACTAATGTTATGACGTGATACTAAATAATATGGCTAAATTTACAGCTTTCTACGTATTATTAAAATGCTGTTCGCCGTTAATTTGAGCATTTTCGAAAGCTCTGCTCAGGATCTACTTCCCTGTTTGTCTTGTATCATTCCGCATTGTACAAGATTTACATTGACATCGACCGCACCACTTTATTCGTGCGCCTGTATATTGAAATCATCCTGAACCTAAATACGCTACAAATTTACCAATATTACTCTTACAACTCTTACCAACAGAAAAAAATTGCATAAACTCGGTGTTCACAGATTAAAAATGTATAATTTACGACATGGAATTATGTTTCCTATCTTACTGCCACTTTAACCGAGATATTTAAGTAAGTATGTCTGTTAAAATATAATGAACTTGGGAGAAGGTATACTTTTCAAAGAATAATTCAAAAATTCTCAAATTAACAGTGAAGGCAAGTTCGTCTCTAAACACTGATTAGTAAATAATATTCTGCCATAATACTAGACAACATATGTATATGCATTCAGATGACAGATCGAAATGGTGCACGCCGCAAGGACAGAACAGGTAACCAGAAAGAAGTGAAATAGGGTGGTGATTCTTTTTACGCAGGCGTACTCAATCTCTGATTGGATGCACGAGGCTCTGATAACGGACATTGTGTCTGAATATCTAAATGGCTACCTCATGCTGCGGAAGGTTCACTATTGGCTGGGCTGCAGGCTGGCGAACAAGTTACCAGGCGCTGATTTGCGAACGATATTCAGTCTCGTTGCTGGTCGGTGCCGCCATTTTGCTGGCGTGTGCCGGCTGGAGGTTGCGGTGTAAGCTGTTGTTTCATCTCTGTGCGCATACCTATTCTGTGCCACGAGCCCGGTTTTGTATTCTTGACTTTTCTTTGACTACATCATAGGGGCCAATTTAGATTCTAGTTGGGACCATAAACCACACTCTTCTGTGTGTTTGAAACGTGGCGGACGTTGCTGCTAGCCGGTTTGTTTTCTCAGGTTACTGTCATTTTCACACCACCATTGCATTTAGTCATTGCTCCGTTACACCTCGTTCGCTATGGCAACCTAATACTTCAACTTTAAAAATTACTCCTGCAATACAATGTCAAACTTAGAACGTTTATTTATTTACATACCAAATTAACTGGTGGACTACGTGCCATCGTGTACGTAACGTATATGCAGTTAATGATAAGTGATGCGTTTATGAAAAGTTGATTTCAAATGCGCTTATTTAAGAACAGCCTACACACTTTTTTGTACACAAATCGTGAAAAAAAAAAAAAAAGCTTAAAATTTTTGTACATTAAAAAAATATATTATTTAAAATTTTCTTCCATATCGGCTAGAGTCAATTTTAGCTACACAAACATTAAGAGAGGGGCTGATTGAAGGTTAGTCATTTGCCTCTTATGCGCGTGGTTATTCTTCGATAACACGCCCANAACATTAAGAGAGGGGCTGATTGAAGGTTAGTCATTTGCCTCTTATGCGCGTGGTTATTCTTCGATAACACGCCCAGTGTTTGTTGGGAGCATTCTGGACGGACTGGGATTCTCATTTGAGAGGCACTGCAGTGTGGAGTTGAAGGATTCTCGGGGTGCTCCTGTTTCCACCACTCATGCATTTCGCTGCTACTTTACAGCATAGATTACGGGTACCTACCAGTCACTCCGCAGAGACCCGTCAACAANAACATTAAGAGAGGGGCTGATTGAAGGTTAGTCATTTGCCTCTTATGCGCGTGGTTATTCTTCGATAACACGCCCATTGTTTGTTGGGAGCATTCTGGACGGACTGGGATTCTCATTTGAGAGGCACTGCAGTGTGGAGTTGAAGGATTCTCGGGGTGCTCCTGTTTCCACCGCTCATGCATTTCGCTGCTACTTTACAGCATAGATTACGGGTACCTACCAGTCACTCCGCAGAGACCCGTCAACAANACTCATGCATTTCGCTGCTACTTTACAGCATAGATTACGGGTACCTACCAGTCACTCCGCAGAGACCCGTCAACAAGGTAGTGGAGGGCGAGTGGTAACCGCTTTACAGTCGCTGGCGCAGTACTCTAAAAACAGAATCTCTAAAGTCACTAGCCATAAAATTCAGAACTCATAAAGTTATCACTAAAGTCCTAACGTTTAAACCCTGAATATAAAATTTACCTCCCTTAAAGTTACTATAACTAAATCTATTTCAGGATTAATGATTTTAGACTTCAAAAAGAGGGTAACAGCTTGTTATACCCAACATAGGGTGCACTCCAAGACTTATTTATTTACATATTTTTGTCACGAAAATGGAATCGTACGTTTCTAAGGTTGCGGGTTATTTTATGAAAGTTACAGATTTAATTTGTTATTGACATGCCTGCCAGACTTGAAAGTGACAATGAACAGATACGTAAACAAGGTGTGCAGAGTTGGTTAATGGTAGCGCGACACTGGGGCGTTGTTCTGCAGTTAACAAGTGCGCGCGAGGGGATAAGATAAGAGGAATGCACGTAGCTATATGCTATTCACGGTGAACTGAGTACTTTTGAAAGCCCTGCATAAGATCTACTTGTATGCACGTTGTGTATTGTATTCCACTCGATGTAAAATTAATGATTAATCAAGCATTCCGTTGGTTTAAGTTAATTTATATAAAATTTTCANTTGTATTCCACTCGATGTAAAATTAATGATTAATCAAGCATTCCGTTGGTTTAAGTTAATTTATATAAAATTTTCAGTTTAGCTTTTTCACCCTAATCAAATAATTTCTTTTTAGCTTTTTCGCCGTAATCAAATAATTTCATTTTAGCTTTTTCACCCTAATCAAATAATTTCTTTTTAGCTTTTTCGCCGTAATCAAATAATTTCATTTTAGCTTTTTCACCCTAATCAAATAATTTTAATTAATGAATCAAGTGATGAGGCAGCNATTTCATTTTAGCTTTTTCACCCTAATCAAATAATTTTAATTAATGAATCAAGTGATGAGGCAGCCATAGGCCTCATCACTTGATTCATGCATCAGTCAAGTCAAACTGTGAAATTATTAGAAAAGTAAATATTTTACAAATCTGCTCATTTTTACACTTCGATGCATTAGAAAAAAAACTAAAAAGCGAAATAAATAATAGAAGTTGTCACATATTGTTACCTGACACTTTTTGCTCGACGTTAGAATATGTAACTACTTTCCCTCCATCGTTTTACAACTTCACTGGGCGCATGTCACTCAGTGCTACGGTTGTCATAAGAAGAGATGTATTTCAAGACCTGTTTTCCGGAATATTGGTTCTTTCGATTGCGATGTTGCTAAAGATGATTCTGTTTTCGTAAAGCAAGTTACGGCAGCAGAATAGAGCTTCATTCTACTGGGCTTTATGTATAGATTTGCTTTGCAGGGAATGACGGCCCACAACGGATCTGGTATTCTAGAGGTTTGCTTTTTCAGGTATCCTCACAACAGTCCAGTGACTAGTGTAAACTATCTTACTCAAATTGATTCAAGAGACATTATATGTTGGGAGACGTTTGCTATTAACGAGATTGTTGCTACTTCTAATTCTGTTATTAGCATTTCTCCTTCTCCAGTGATGTTTATTTCTAAGGTTGATTTAGAAAGAGCACACTTGATGGTGAGCAGTGTTTACTCACGGCACTTGTGTTCGTCCGAGCCGTCGCCGCAGTTGTCGACGAAGTTGCAGACGGCGTCCAGAGGCACGCAGAAGTGGTTCGTGCACTTGAAGTGCGTCGCCGGACACACGTACGACTCTGCCGACACACACACACACACACACAGCGCTCAGTGCACTCGCCGTTTGCTACACAAGGCACACCGCTATAAAAAAACACAGACCATATTCTGTGTTTTGGCACAGACCATAGTGACGGTTATCACTTTGTTACATACTTTTTCATTTCAGAGTTATATCTAACTATGTGTCCCCCTCTTCCTCGTGGCCCTCCACACTATTTATTGTCTATGCATGTACTGTGAATATCATAATGCTCCCATGCAACTCATATTCAGCATGATTAGTGCTGTGTCTTAGGCATATGGCCGAGGGTCATATTCCTAACATATGACCCTCGGCCGTTGGATCAATTATACCCTTTTGAAAAAATTTCGGAACCCCTGAGGGGAGGGGGGAATTTATATTTTTCGGCTATTCAATGTTAAATCACATTGTTAAATGTGATTTAACAATCTACAACCTACAAGGTGGTATATTGCTAACAAACATTAGCACTGCTGAAGTTCTACTTTCCCGATATTACTCCGCCTCATGCAAACAAAGATTAACCGAGTCTAGAATATCACACCATAGGGACAACGCACCGAATTCGGGCGCACTCAGTTTCATAATATTTGGTTTGAGAAGTATTTCTTGCTGGGCATTTCCAACACACATTTTCCTTTCTGATTTCATTCACATAAGTCATGAATAAATTATATTTATTTGCAGCAAAATAAAATTAAAAGTTGAATTTAACAAAAAAAGGAAGTAATTTGATGTCAATGGAAGTACAAAACGCTTTTGATATAGCATATTTAGGAAACAACCAGTGATGTTACACGTGGGGTGATTTTTTTTAAAGGTTTCATTCAAAATGTGTGAAGATACTGCGAACATATTATACAAGATGTCTCGGGCACGAACTGGAGTTTTAGAGAAGGGTGACTGGGGAATGAATGCAGCAGTTATCAGAAGACTCGCCTCGCACGATGGCGAACAGAGTAACTAACATTCGCGGGACGAACAAATAACTATGTTGGCATGAGGAGACGTGGTGCACATTGCCGTCAGTCAGGGGATTCCTTCGAGGCGCTTCCCTTTATCTGACCACTGCACTCCATGGTTGTGATATATCAACCTCATTTCAACCCTGGTGCTGAAAGCCACGTCTTCCAATATTAAAATATGAAATATTACGGATGTGTAAAACTAATACGTATGTGTGCACAACACACTTATATACAAATGCACGCATACATACGTAGGCTCTATAAATATATGTTAAATTTTAAATAAAGTATTTCTAGACACGGAGCTCACTCGCTCCTCCTAACCTCGCCCCAGGCACGTGATAAAAAACAGAAAACAAAGAGTTCAATTATCTAGATGCTAAGACTCCACAGTCCCCATCGACTGCCAGACTTACCATTCAAAATGTAGAACGGGATTGTCTTATTTGCTATTTGCTGGAGTCTTATTGACTCAGTACCTTCCAGGGAATGGATGATAAATTGTGGCTAAAAGGAAAAAGTAATATAGGAAGGGACCATTGGTAGGGGTAGGGGGGTGGGGCTGAACTAAACGTAACCTGTTCTCAAAAAAATCGCGATATGCAGCTTATCGTTATGCGGCAACGAGCTAAAATGTTTACTATACGAAATTGAATAATTGACAGTAATTTTAGTCTGAACTTAACGTCGAACGTTGTCAAGGGTGATGAGTAAGCCTGCGAAACGTGGATGGACGAGCTGAAGAGTAGAATATAGCCACTAAAATGGTATTCGGATGAGCAAAAGAATTTCCTAACTCTCTGCGCCACGACTGTTGATACTAAACGAAACCACAGAGTAGATCAGTACACACAGACGAAATAGCGTGCGCTGAGAAATATAATTTTATTGGTTCAAACAATATTTGTTTGCCACAACCATATAATTTGTTTGTATAACGGCAATCTAATATTTTGTTGTTGAAACCAAATTAATATTTTCGATCATTTGTTTGCAGCAAACTTTTGGCTTGTTTAGTTGAACAAAATCTTTTGCTACTTCGACCAAACATTTTATTGCCTCTACCAAGTTATTTTTTGTCTCAAAGAAATCTTTTGTTGTGTCTACCGAAAATATTTTGTTGTCCCTACTAAATATTTTGTTGGCCTAACCAAATCTTTTGTTTACAGTTTTTTTGAGGTAATGTGCATGTGTTTATTAGTGGGTTGACCTTTTGTGTCGAGTTATCCACGAGCCACGGACTGTTTATTGAACACGTATTCCACAAATACCACTGCGAAGTTGTTATATACTTAGCGTAAAATACTCCAGTATTATTAACACTACCGTAATTTTGCGAATTTTTGTCCTTTTAAAACTCAGATTTTCATAAATGTTTGAACACGTGGCGATAGGAATGCTGCAAGTACAAAGCATTTATCCACATTCCAATAGTTACACAGTCACTGATTATTGAGATAAATGCCTTGCCATTATTGTAAAGAATTCAGCACCTAACTTAGATACATACAGATGTTAGAAATATACGTCTATGCCTAATACGTAAAGCTAAACAACTACACAACACATAGTTAAAAACCCCGCTATTGTGTAATATTAAGTTAAATTATCAGGAAATATATATATAATGTCAGTGAATTACCGAACTTCCAAAATTTTTCTTGGTTATTAGAAATTAGAAATTCTAAATGAGGACAACCTCGTGCAAGGACTTCAAAATTGACGATTGCTTTGAACGTGCCCAGTTAACGAAGAAGGCGAAAATAAACCAAACGGATTAGTGTCGCCAAAAAAAATCTTAGGTTGCTGGAAATAAATTCTTTGTTAAAAATATATCGCACGTAGCTAAACACATAATTTTGTTGACAAATTTTAACGATACGATTTCCTACAACTAGATATTTGTTTAACACAGTGAAGCAATGAAATATTTGTTTGGCACAAACAAAATTGTTTTAAATGGCTTCGTTAACAAATTTCATTCATTCGGAGGAACTGAGACTTGGTTGTAACAACAAAATATCTTTCAGCTGAAACAAACGCCACACAAACAAATATATTTGGTACACTGAAAAAAATTATTTTTCTCAGTGTGGCGGTTCCTTTGATATGGGCGTACCTGATCTCTGAACTGTGAACAGGCCTTGTATATATTTAGGAAATGAGGTCTGCGAAAACTTTCCTATTGGTTGGGCTGCCGTATAGCAAGTAGGTTACCAGGCGCTGATTGGCAAATGACGTTCCAGCATATTGCTGGCCAGTGAGGCCATTTTATTGGTGTGTGTGGCTGGAGTTTGTAGCATCACTAGCATCACATATTTCGCGAAAAGATTTCGAGACAAGATACAGTCCAAAGCACTGTAGGGTTTTCCAGCTTCTTTGATTGGCTGAAAAATGTTCTAGCCCATGTTAACCGTTTGCGCACGAACCACGAAGGTTAAGTGTCGGAGTTACTTAGTCCTGAGTGGCTTGGTCAAAGACGGACACGGCACCAGCAGCCAATGGAGGTATAACAACAGCTGAGGTGTGTATATAGTATTGAAGTCTACTGCGTGCTCCGATTTTTACGCGAAAAGTCACTGGCCTTAAGCATAAGCAGTGGCTTCACCTCCGTACTGTTAAATACTTTGCGGTTGGACTCGTGTACAGGGGCCCGTATATGTAACTATAATTTCCTTCTTCCGCAGTCAAAATTCAACTGTAACTGTCAACATATAGGTTAATTGTGTGTTATCCGGTCTTTTTTTTATATTTGTAACGAAAATTATATTAATTATGAACAACCTACAAATATTATTAGTTAAAGTCACAAACTCTCCATGTATAAATATATATAATATTTTATATTTCATTTGAAATATGAAAATTATACTATAAGCTATAACGAGGAAGGTTTAATGACAATGGGATCTACATTGCACTAGAACACCGACACGGTGATTATAAATTGGGGATTTGTAATTAAATATTACGGCAGAGTACTTGAGAACACAGAGGTGAAACAGTTCCTTGTACAGCGAACTCCAGATGCATACGTCTGTCACTGGCCAGATAAATGCAGGGACGCTGTTCCCCAGTTATCGCCTGGTAACCTACTTACGAGCCGGCAGCTCGGCCAATGGGAAACATTCTTTCCGCATGCAGTAGCCAATCGGAGACGATGTCCGTTCCCAGAGCCTCGCGCAGCCGATCAGAGAATGGGTACGCCCACATGAAAGGAGTGGCCACGTCATTTCGTCACTACGTGCTTAACTACTCTGCAGTTGGAGTGTGCTGGTGTGTATGAGAGAGAGGACCGCAAGCCTGACCTATGCTAACCTCTTACTAGAGAACTGCAGACCCACCCCCCCCCTCCCAACACGTTATTANTAATTAAATTGCCTATTGGCAGAGACCTGAAAAATTCGCGTTTTCATTTCGGGACGAGCTAGAATTCTAAACCTCGTACGTTTGCATTGCTAATGCTGTTGGTCCACCCGTTAGTTTACACCTCCTGGACAACTCTGAGCCAATAAAAAATGCACAGTAAAATGCATATCGAATCACCGTATTCCGCTAATACAACAAGCAACCAATGAACAGTGATATTTGCGTTATTTTACATTCGGCAATGGAGTATATCCTACAGGTCGTTGAACTCGCGAATTTTTCAGGTCTCTGCCTATTGGGAACCACATGGCGTCATCAACCAGAGTGACCGCTTTACTGGAGATTGGTTGCTCATCTATTGAGCGTTTACTGTTGGCTGAAAGCGACCTTGGGCAGTGCCGCACAAGTCGTCGGCCAATCGCAGAGGGAAAAACGAGCCTACAACATGTTGTAGTTTAGTCTCAAGACACAAAGTAACATGAATTTTGCAGGTCCCTACCTATTACATGTGATATCTCTAGGGACGTCCAAATAAGCGTTATCGTCTGGCAGTGCGCTAGGGTTCAGGGTGTTGTACACACCCGAGTCAAAGCCACCTGTTGACTTATGAAACATCTGGGACACATTTTCTTTTCTGACTTGGCTGGACGTGGTTTCACCATCCTGTCGTTTGTGGTTCCTGATTGGTTAAACCCCCTGCCAAGGGCGCCAAACAAACTATTCCAAATGCAAAAACAATAAAAACAAACACACACACATCTGTTTTAAGTCTATTTTGTCTTTAAATATCAACGCGAGTTTCGCGGAAATCTAGCTGTCCCCGTTATTTCCCTCATGAGAAATGAACACACGGTCACTAAAGAATAGTAAGTGGCAGAGAAACTCACGTGATCATATACGTGCAATATACTGGAACGTCGAAAATCTGAAATCCGTATTTTTATACTTCTAACAATTTTTCAACAGGTGGGTATCAAAAATAAAGTACTTTTACTTATTTTTTCCGAGACGTATATTTTAACGACACGATATTAGGTACATGCATTCACAGCTTTCTAATTTATGCTATTTTCACGAGCAACAAAACAAAACAGATATAATAATAAACCAATGTAAAAATTGAATCTAAAATTAAAAATACGACTTGCAAAAATTTGGGGATAGTCACAGATAAAATACATGCACGAATAATCTTATATCTGACAGTTTCAACTGTATACAATTGCTCTCTTTTATTTTTTAAGTAAAAGAAAATGAAGTATTAATTGTAATACTTTAGCAAGCAACAAGATTTTGTGTGACACACTTCTCACAACATTTTTCTTTGAGTAGCGTTGTCACTACTTATTTTTGGAAATTATCGCGGTTTAATTTTAGAGGAAATGTAAACAAACGGGTTGATGATACAGACTTACAGAGGTTATGCAGAAGGTCGCCAGCTTTCATTTGAGATGGGGAACTCCCGTTCGGAAACGCCTCCATCGAATCACAGTGGGATGTGACAACTCTTGGGGTGTTGTAGGAGAATGTGCTACGTCTGAAGTCATAAGGTTAAGTACTAACATTGTCTTGAAGCCTGAAAACCAGGATAAACATCCTTGACCAAGTCGGGGAATCAAACTGTGTGCCTGGAGGGCGGCAGTTGAGAAAGCTAACCCCGATGCAACGAGTCGGCCATCTTGTCCTGTAGGCGCGGTAGAGCTTCAAGGGGGTGGAAATAGAAGGGAAGCATAGCAACACTGTTTTGTTTGTAACTTTTGAGGGTGGCGTTTACGGACTGGGGTTCCCTACGTCATCCATCATTCATGAAAGTTTGTAACATCACCCCAGATACACCCTGTATAGGCTGCCTGTTCACTTAACTTTGCGTTTACTGTGTATTACAAACGATACTAATGTTTAGAGCCAGTGACTTTTCGCGTAAAAATCGGAGCACACAGTAGACTTCAATACTATATACACACCTCAGCTGTTGTTATACCTCCATTGGCTGCTGGTGCCGTGTCCGTCTTTGACAAAGCCACTCAGGACTAAGTAACTCACTGTCAACCACTGTGATTCGTGCGCAAACGGTTAACACGTGCCAGAACATTTTTTAGCCAATCAAAGAAGCTGGACGACCCTACAGTGCTTTGGACTGTATCTTGTCTCGAAATATTTCCGCGATATGTCACTGCCCCTACTAATGTTGCTATTTTGAAAATAACTTTGCATAATCTGTCGCGGCTACATACATAAATTATGTACTACCATCTCCTAGGCAGTAATATTTGTGATTTCATATATCCATTTAATTCTCGAGTGCCACCATAATATTAAAATCTGAGTTTTCTTGTTGACTGAAAGCGAATAATAACCTGTTTTTTTTTCTCGAAAACATTTATGCTCAGGCTAGACTTCAACTTCTACGTGCACACTTGCAAACCGCCTTCGGCTTTTGGCCACGTGTCTGCGGTAGAAGACATTTTCTGTTCAACTGGACCAATCAGAATAAAGCTACCACGACAGTGAACATCCGTGTTTGGCTAGCAAAGTTTAAGACACGTGCAAGTTAGAATTATCCAACCACGATACTGGTTCTGAAGTAACGTGTTTTGGAGCAAAACTAGTCGTGGAATATTTCCGCGAAAAACAGGCAATTCTACTTATATGTGTTTTATTGCAGTCAACTTCGAGCTAAAATAAGTTTTACGCATATTTTACTTCCGTGCACTTTTTGTGTGACAACTACGTTTGTTTTTTTTAAATGATGTTCTTATGACGGTTTCTCAGAGTGCTATTAAATTTGTGACGTATTATATATTGGAATATTGCATTTCACTTAATTGTTTTTCACTTACGTTGAAGTCTTTGCAAATGATGACGATGCTATAATATAAAGGTATTCACGTTGTGTCGCTGTTTGCTGGATTATTCTCCTTGACATGACACCGAAGTTAGCTTCGAGAAAATGGTTGTCGTCTGATGAAACTACATCACACCGAGTTTTTTGCACGCAATGTTCAAGATCCAACGGTCTCAAATCTTTGCGTCTGGCGCAGTTGGCGATGATGTAAGTTGTTGGGCAGACAAAGGCTTCCAATAAGAAATAAGTATCAGCGACGCCAGTGTGTTGCTAGTTAACACTCCACTTCTCTCCTTGTGGCCTTGGCTTCTCATGCAGCCAGAGGCGAGACAGGTAACAGCATAGTACAGCTAGCCAACAGCGAGGAAGAAGGACCGCAAACTGGAAGTTATTAAAACTTCGCAGTCGTAAAAACTTCGAAGCTATTAAAAACTTGGAACTACAGAGCGCAGCAAGAGGACGGGTTGACGTTTCTACAATTAAATATTTTTTATTTATGCTTCCTTCTTCTACAGTAGTGAATTTGCACGTCGATACACGTAGAAAGTTTAAAGCTGGGTTGAAACGCAACATGCGAATGCACCGTCTGGAACAGAACTCGCGACTTCTAGAATGCAGGGTATGCATACTAGCCACATAACAATACATTACTTTTGTATGCTTGATTCACAGTTGAACACTTTTAAAAACCCTTTATTATTTATAATTTTTTATATACTGTGTAGAGGCTGACGCTGAGTGGTCCCGTCTGTCGTGTCGTCTTGAACAGTTTGGGAAATGACCGGACCCCAGAACACAATACAGAAGCGAAACAGATTCTTGCACCGCGAAATCCAGTCGCACATGGCACGTGGCGTCGCTAGCCAGTAACACGCCACAACCACACACACACGAAATTGTGTGGCGATTACTTTGATGTGTGTGTGTGTACCCACTTCCCAATTGGCTGCGCGATGCTCTGGGAATTGGACTCGCGTCTGATTGGCTACTGCACGCTGCGAAAGGTTGCCAATAGGCTGGACTGCCCCGCTGACGAGTAGGTCGCTACGCGCTGATTGGCAAACGACGACGCAACATTTTGCTGGCCGGTGAAGCAATATCGATGGTGTGCGCGACTGTAGTTGGTGGTTTGAGCGGGTGTTCCACCTCTGTATCCTCAATTACTCTATGGCCGATCGCCGTTTGCGTACCAGTGCTTGGTAATTTACTGTACTTACCGGGCGGCAAACCAGACATCTCCCGCAACACGCAGCAGCCAATCAGACACAAGTCCAGTTACCAGAGCCTCGCGCAGTCAATCAACGAATGGGTAAGTGCCCTACATCAAAGGAACCGCCACGCCGTTTCCCTTCTGTGTAGTTGTATATTATGTGCTCGAAGTATGAGATACTATGCGGTGGAGCAGCAGCGGAATGAATACGGGGTGAGTGGAAGTACCAAGAGAAAAGTCTCCCCATTCGTAGGGACACCCGAATGCCGCGAAAATATTTACCCACATGCTAGATCGCATCAATCTACGGGCGTGCCTGCAGTATTGTTTTGCTTATCGGCAGTGTGTCTTTGTGAGGAGACATTTTTCCCGCTTGACTGGTCAATCAGAATTAGTTAACTTCAATCACGCACGTCTAAGATTCCCACGCACACACCCAAGACGCGTAACACAGCAACCATCCAATCAAGAAAGTGGATCTGAGCCAAAGCGTTGACAAATACCACTGATCATTAAATATTTTCGCGAAAATCGGGTGTCCCTACCCAAACGTCATGGCAATGTCCTTCACACAGTTTATTCGCGGCTACTTGAAACTTTTCTGAAGCCCTGCTAAAGTTATACTTCCATGCTGTTCCTCCCTCTAATGCAATTACAGCTAAAGTTAGTATAGAAAATTACACCGAAGTGACAATGCGCCGCATACGAGTGCATTCACTTCCGTAATGTTCTGCTTAAGAACTATTTATTAATATTCATTATCAACACACTTAATTCCTCATTGTTTTAGTCTTTATAATAACAAATTAAATTCTATAACGTATTTACATAATATAACCAGAAATTCAATTTAACAGGGAAAAGTCATTTTTTTTTATTTAACCAGACGTAGAAGACGTTTTCTAAACACGCAATATTTAGGTAACAACCAAACACATCATACACGGGGTGATTTTTTAAAGGTTCAATTCAAAAAGTGTGAAGAAACCGCGAATAGTCCATACGTCCTACATTGGAATCCTCGGTCGACAGATTCCATCCCGTCTAGTACCGAGCCAGAGATTATAGCGAAATATGTTAGTAGCTAAATCAATCCACCAACCGTTGGTGCTGAAAACCTGTAGCACTGAACTGTTTTGTTTGACTTATTTTCGTATATTCCTAAAAAAAATATGGCTAACGTAGCACTGCAAATAATTAAACTCGTAACGGTGAATATTAACTCTACCAAGCTGTGACTCCGGTCGCTCGTCTGCTACGTTTATGTAACAATGTGTAGAGACCTGAAAAATTCGCGTTTTCATTACGGGACAAGCTAGAATTCAGAACCCCGTACGTTTGTATTGCTAATGCAATACCCGTTTAATTTCACCTTCTGGACAACTCTGAGCCTATAATAAATGCACAGTAAAATGCAGACCGGATCACCGTATTCCGCTAATACAACAAGCAACCAATGAACAGTGATGTCTGCATGATTTTGCATACGAAAATAGAGTATAGCCTACGGGCCATTGAACTCGTTAATTTTTCAGGTCTCTAACAATGTGATGTGAGTTATGAACATGTAACCTACATGTAAATAACGCGTGTAACTTTTTCAGTATCTATTAATGTTCGGGTTTCGGAAATGTTCGTAATAGATACAGGTGACTGGTGCTACGTTTAGAAGAGTATCGACACCGTAGAGTGATCACGCTGGCTGCGCAAAACCAGTCTTAGTGTTCCAGCATTGGACTGTTTTTCTGCCAATACGACTATCATTAATGACAAGGATAAGGTTTGAGGTTAGAACACTGTTTATGTAAACAAGTGCTTTGAGATGTTTGTACATTTCCTCAAACCATTTCTTAATTCGAATAGATTAAATTAGAACTAGTGTTTTATTCATATAAACGTGCTTGTCTTTTGAAAATGAAGACGTAAACAAATATGCTCATCAGTTTTGGCCATGTGACTTTGACAGCCGTGTTGGTTTAGGGGTATGTCAATTTCGAGTACACGCGCAGAAGACGATTAGCAGGTTAAACTCACCTCTAGTCTCTTATCTAAACTGCCTTGGGAACGATAATTTTTTCCTCGTTATTGGGGCGAAGAACGCTTCGTACAGTCTGGACACTGTTCCTCATCGATACCCGAAACCGTAGGCAATGCAGAGAATGCCTTTGCATTTCACATGCGCGGAGCTTGTTTTTATATGTAAACTGCAAGTTTCTGTAGAAATTTCCGTGGATGCATGTCGATATCGGAGAACTATACACAAGGCAAACAAAAATTAATTTCTTACCTGGCCGTGGGGTAGCGTGCTTGACTTGCATTCGGAAGGTCGTACGTACGAAACCGCTAGCTGGGCGGGAATTATTTTTTCTGTTCGGCTGACGCATGCTGCGGAAGAATACGCACTGACTGGCGGAGGCCGGCGAGTAAGTTACCCGGCGCTGATTGTCGAGTGGCGTTCCGGCATGTCGTCGTTGGCCACTCACACCATTCTGCTACTCACGAGTGGCTCCAGTTAGCGGAAAAAGTGACTGTTTCACCTCTGTAGTATACGTTTTCTGTGTCAGTGCCTCGAGTTTTGAGCGTGCATCTCCCATGTAAGTAATTTGATCTGCGTAAATAATTTGATCATGTAAGTCATTTTATCTAATAATTTGATAATGTAAGTAATTTGATCTGCGTAAATAATTTGATCATGTAAGTAATTTGATCTGCGTAAATAATTTGATCATGTAGGTAATTTGATCTGCATAAATAATTAGATCATGTAAGTAACTTGATCTCGTTTGTGAGTAGTTAACGCCGATGCGAGCTGTTAACGCTTAACTGAGCACTTTTTAAATAAACCTTTGAAAAATATCACTGCTCATACCTGCATGTATTTTAACGGGCGTGCCAAGTGGCGTGTACCCAGTGAAGTTGGTGACGACAGGGAGAAAGTATTTCCATGTACTAACGTTGAATTAAAAATTGCTAGGTAAACAATAGTGAATACTAAAATTATTTGTTTTACTTAAGTGTTTGTTTTCCAAATTGACGTAAGTGTAATAATTTTTTTTTTGTAAAACATTTACTTTTTTAATAATTTGGGAGTTACTGTTGGCCGACGCATGAATAAAGCGATCAGGCACACGGCAATGTTAGTTTTCCACGTGGTGGAAGAATACACAGTGAGCACAAAAGTATATCTTAAGTTGGGATTTCAAAAGTTGCCAGTTTACCGTGAACAGTTTTCAAAACTGGGAACGCTGCACGCTGTTCACTGGTTGGCAGAAGAACGCTCGTCACAAGTTCAGAACGAACTACAATATTAACCGAGTTCAACAATTGACTTCATGAATAAATTTAGGACTGAATGGGTAAAAGTAAGAAAGAAAATATTTAGAGTAATAGTTGAAAAAAAAAAAAAAGTAGTTACGCGCAAGTCCTGGGAAAAAGGAAAATTAACGGTATAATTTCATTCACGGTATATTGCGTGGCAAAGCCAACGCGGGTGTAAGGAAGTATAACCATTTATTCATAATAATTTAATGCGTAGTAGCATATTGCATAGCAAAACTGACGCAGGGTGTAAAAATTATCAATATTCGAAAAAAGGAAAAACATGTCTTAGTTTTAGGATGTTGAAGAAATTCACCTCTATTGCGTTTTATTATTAACAATGACTCCATTTTGGGGGGAATTACATAGTTCAGTGGCCTTCAGACTATATTTCACATCCCCCGTCTACTCGAACCACTTTCCTTATTTATTTTATTATCTACATAGGTTGGCAACGACGAGCCCATATATTTCAAAGCGTTTCAAGAAGACAACCACATTAATATATTACATGTAATTGACGAACAGTTTTCTTATAATATTTTTGAACAGGAAAGCACAGAAAATATCAATACAAATTACTTGTGGTTCTGCAGGTAAGGTACAACCAGAGGCATTATTTGAAGACATAATGGACTTCATGTTAATGTGCATTTGTATTACTTTTGTCATTGGGCTACAGTTATTTTGTAACGCCTTGGGGGTCTATGGACCACCTGGGAACAACGAACCAATACAATGCCCAATTACCTTCCACCAAATGAAAAGGCAAACTGGGTCATCACATTTCCACAAACCAATAAAAAATGACACGGAATCGAATATACAGGCTGATTCTAAAATCATGGGACAAACATTGAGGGGTGGTAGAGCTCACTAAACCAAACAATTATTGTATAGGAATATATGGGCGCAAATGCTTTGTTCGCTGATGCAGCAGGTCACTGGCGCGCCGTTTGACTGCCCTCAACTATCGCCACCATTGTCAGCCAATCACGCCATGTGTAGAGGTCGCCAAGCATGCGTGACTGTTGGTGGATGCATTTACAGCAACTGTTTTAACATTTTCTGTACGGAATCACTCGATAAGTATGCTGCTAATGAACATTTTATGTTTCCGTTAATGTGTTATGCTTTTGTGTTTGTGCCTCAACGCGTCACTTCCGCCCATATATTCCTATACGATAATTGTTTGTTTTAGTGAGCTCTACCACCCCTCAATGTTTGTCCCATGATTTTAGAATCAGCCTGTATGTAGGACGGTGAAGTCTGTTTAGTTGCCGGAGAATAACGCAAAATTTTCAGGTTCCTAGGTATAAACCGTAAGCCAGCTCGCCGTTTTTAATTNAGGACGGTGAAGTCGGTTTAGTTGCCGGAGAATAACGCAAAATTTTCAGGTTCCTAGGTATAAACCGTAAGCCAGCTCGCCGTTTTTAATTTCTTGAAAAATCGCACAGTTCTATAAGCCTTCTGATGTAGGCTGTTCACGGTAAAATGAGCATATTTGAAAGCCCTGCGAAAGATCTACTTGCACGCATACTGTGTATCCTTCGATCATGTGTAAAATTAACGTTGTTAGGGGCATCATCACTTTGTTCATGCGTCAATCAAGTAGACATGTGAAATTATTAGAAAATAATATATTTTACAGATACGTTAATTTTTACATTTAACTTATTTAAATTTTTTATTTGAATATTAAGAAATGTTTGCCTATCACTTCCAGTCCAACGTTAAGACATTGAAACTACTCTCCCTCCGTCGTTACTAACTTTACTTAGCACAAGCCAATCGGCTTGCATGTTAAAATACCGGATGTTCGGAAACTCTATGCCCAAACTCCAGAAGTAGTTTCTTTGTATCAATCGTAATACAAAAGCCGTTTGCAAGTACATCATGAAAATAACTTTTACACCATTTAATTGTATTCAAAGTTGTGGCGTACAACGCCTGGAGAACAAGGCCGTGCGACCATGCGTGTAAGACAATTTGCTTAGATTGCAGGCGCGCGATACTAAATTGTTACATACGCAGCGTCGCATGCCTATTTCCTATGCAACTTGTCCTACACGCATGATCGAACAGCAACTTTGAATACAATAATTTATATAAAAATTCGTTTAAGGGTAAAAGTGTATGTGGCTTTTGTGTTACTATTGGTCCAAAGAAAGTATGTGAATTTTGGGCAATGAGTTTCCGAACAGCCTCTATATGTAGGTTGGAGTAGTGTCATTTTTCACAGGTTGATTTTGCAAGTTTATTGAGAACAGTCAATATCAAAACTCTTCAAAGCATGTGAGGAGGATGCAATAAAAATATCTTTTTAAAGACATCGTTTTCGTACTTCACATAACCACTGAGTTTTGGAATGGAATATATTCCTTGTTCGACATCACTTGAAATAGTCTCCGTCTACAATGACACACGTAGCATTGATTAATAAGGTTCTTAATATCGCCACAGAAGAAACTTGGTTGTCACAATGCAAGGAATTCCCGGAAAGCACTTTCTGGGTTATCCCTATTTTTGAACACCTTATCTTCCAGGAAGTGACGTAGCTGCATAAACATACGGTTATTTGTTGTTGCTTAGCCCGGGGGATATGGAGGGCGAGGGATTTCTTCATGCCTCAGATCATTCAGCGTCTGTTATAATTTATGCCACGTGGGGTTTCCGCGTTGCATGCAAGGAGCAGAGAATCTTTCCTACTGATCAACGAACAGCGATTTTTACACAGCTGCCGATGCAGGTTTTGTAAATTTCTGTACAATACGATACAGCAGTTATTTTATGGACTTGAAAAGTCTGGAAGATATTTCGGAGTCCGATGCTCACCCTGCGGCAGGATATAACTTCCCTGCAACTCAGTAATGGCTGGCAAGAGTTTTAAGGGAGTGATGGTATTCGTTCACAACAGTATCGTTAAAGGTACGAGGGGTCACTCTAGATGTCTCAGTGCTCCATACACTTGGACCATACAGATTTATTTATTGGCTGCTGCCAAGGTGAACGATTCTTTATTGTCTAATTCCCACGTTTTACGATCACTACAATTACTCATTTTTGCTACTGGCTCATAGTCGTGCAGGACGTGTTACAACAACTCTGGCCCAATCACTAAGTAACACAAAGTAAACGAGTTTTAAATCCATGCTGCCGAACGAAACTGCATATTTCACAGACCTCCAAGTATCGTTTGTTTCTGGTTGTGACATCAGTAAGTCAATCGCTCTTCCGTACTCTTTAGGACATTTTTTTTGCAAATTTCCCACATTATATACGTATACTGAGAAAGTATGAAAGGTAAAATTGTACCTCGTACGTCCACGGTAGCTTCCCTACATCTGTTCAGGTAAGAGTCAAAAGTGTATTGAAGTTCTGAGCTATTTACAGTAGTATTTCTGTATTTGCAGCCAGATATATGGTACGTTTTCCATACTGTTACTAGGTTAAAAACTTCCGTTATATTTTAAAAAGTTTCCTGTAAAATGCTTGATGGTGTGTGACAAGGACACCGCACATCTAGAATGTGAATGATCACAATACCACACTTAGCCAAAAGCTTTAATGTTTATATCTCGTGCACAACTGGTGCACGGCTGCAAGCGAACACCAATATTTATTGCAACCAAACAACAGCCACCACTGCTAAGAACTGAACTAGAAAATGCCTCGCATCGAGGACAGACTGCTTGACACTTTCCCCAGATACTGAGCACATTTTCGGAGATAAACGAGGCCAAGAATCTTGCCTCATAAATTTGACACGACGTTATTCACATTCTTCCTCCTTCCCTTAGCTCTGCCGGGTGAACAAGGCTTTTTAACTCCTGCCTTTTTTGGTTATTTTATTCTTGTCTTGGGACGAGAAACTCACTTTCCTGAAGTTCAGCTGGATTCTTGAAGGGGTATCCTCTACACATGTTTTCATACTCTCAGGGGAGGAAGAAAGTTCCGAACACTCTTTGAAACTTTATGTTGCCGTGATACAGACAAAAAGTGTGCCTAGAGCATAAAAACGACCTTTACGGAAAACTATTTTAATTTTAAGAATCCGCTACATTCTGTTGAGCTAAAATAATCTAAACATTATTTCTAAAATCTGCAATAAAGTTCGTGATTTGCACGTGTTTCAAGCCAGAAACCCTCATTATGTAACCTGAAATCCCAACTAGCTAAGTCCAACGTTAAGTTCACAGAGTGATAGCCTGTCTTACAAATATAACACACTGACATAATGTATGCAGATTAGTATAAATAATACTGAAACAGGCTCGGTTTACGAACTGCTTCGCCGGATTTATAATGCCAAGAAATCCTAACGCGTTAAGTTCAACGTTTGCACTTTACGCGTCTGCAACGCTGGATGGTAGTTCAAAGCGTTGACCTTAACAGCGACGTTGATTTGATGATCACGATAATGTCAACCTTTTTGCAGCCCCAATTAAGCTCCTCAATTACCCAAAACCACAATGGACAGCTTTTGAAAGTAACTTCCTTAGTAAACTTAAGACGTCGATAATCAGAGGTGATCACCCGTGAGAACGAGAAATCCTTAACGCATCAACGTGTTTCTAAAACACGGAGACAAACTTCGGCAGTGTATTCAGGTGAAAAATATAAGACTTAAAAATTAGTACAGCTTTCCTCGTTAGGCGATTATTATTGAAACTGTGCACCCCTGAAATATCCTAATTTTAATTGCCTTTATCTGTATTCTTTTTTGCCTATCTGGTAAGCAACATACTTTCTGTTTTGAATGTTCAAAAAGAATTATCTCACAAATGGTTCACCTAGAATATTTTGATAAGAAGATCTGTTTGTTAATTTAGACATGATGATTCACAAGTTATCTTTAAAAATTGCTTAGAAAATAGTGTTACAAAGTTTGATAGAAACATAAGGGGCCAACAGCTATTTCCAAAAGGAAGAGGGATGATATTACCAACCGCGTTTTTAGATGTGTGATATATCCTTTATACAAAAGAAAATTCACCGATTTGTTGCTTAATCACAAGTGGTTTATGATATTTTCAACTAAACGCTTTTTAAAACCCCAATTTCGGGGCGCATAGCTGCCATAATAATCACTTCAGGGGATAAGTTGTACATACATTTTCGTCTTATATTTTTTGCAAGGAATTGCCTGCCAAATTTGCCCTCATATTTTAGAGACACGTGATGTGAGCGTATATATATATTCGTGTGTATGTATAGAGCAAGTTTGGGTATTGTAAATACCCCTTTTGTGTTTCAAAAATTTTCAGAAACTATGTTAGAAGTTTTGCGTTCGACAGTTATAAATGGTGATAATTAACGCAAAGATAACGAACGTAGTCTAATACTAAAATAATTTAGAACGGGTTCTTGGCACACATGAAAATATTCTATTAAAATAAGATAGTGGCGCACCAAACACATTATATATAAATATGTGCAAAATAGAGGCTGAACAAGATTTGCAAATATCACATACAATGTACAGAGTTTCATTATCAGCACATTATTCGTGACATCAGTCTAGCACTAAAAATACTGCAACCATTTTTCTCCAATATTTGTCATAAGAAAATTTTCTACAGCAGTAGACACAAACATGATCAGTTTAATAAATCCTGCTATGTTCAACACGTCGCTTTTTGATCTTAGTCTTCTCAGGTGCTTCAGTTGTTCAATTTCTTTACTTGTTACTGGGTTATAGATAAAATCTGATAATAACATGCATTATCACAGTATCATAGTTACAAAAAATTAAATATTACAAATTAAAATTGAAGTAATGTAAACTACGGCTGGTAAAATGGACCGGTGCCTCTTTAGCCGCAATTGGCAGGGCCACTTTAGCCGACCCACGCCATTGGTTTTCGAATGGTGTACACTAAACTACTTACACACTATGAATTTGAAACACACACTCCTGTATCATAACTTATAAATATTCTAAGTCATTTTGTTAACTTTAATAATTTCAACACGTTTAACAATCATACATACCTGCAAAATATTACAATTCTGGATTTACCGTCACCGTATTATTACTTGCAGCCATCGATTCGTGCGCACTCTTCCGGCAGCACAGGCTACTAATGTATTGTGACCGAGTACTTCATGTGACTCGCACTAGGTTGCAGCACCTACACTAAATTTCACTGCATGGGTCTACCTACCGTAACCGAAGGGTCCACAATATCCGAACTTCCACTTTATATCTTCATCGACTAAGTTCGGTAAATAACCGCAAAGCGCTGCCATCAAACTAGTGCTAGTTACAAGCAAATTATAGAAAACATGACAGTATTCATTTTTAAAATATTCACTTAAATTATTTCAGAATATCTTTTAACTATTTGTGTTTGGTACGTTTTGGTACTATTTGAATGCTTAGGCCGTGTCCCAATTCGTTTCGAATTTCGTTTTTCGTAATTTGTATGTAGAACTTTGTAAGGTTTAGTCGTAACACCACGACTTTCATCTGTTTAACATTACATACTACTATTATTTTCGTGTTATCATTATTCCAATATTAAAATACCACGAAGTATTAAGACCAATAGTATTTATTCCCGGAAGTTGTTAGAACGACGTTTAAAATTTTAAATAAAGAATAGAAAAAATCATATGATGTGCAACTGTTATTTAACGAAAATTGTGTAATGAAAAAATACATATTTCATTAATATTTCAGCAACTTGCTTTGTGAAATCGTTATTAAGAGTACAATAAATATTTGTTTATTCCAGTAACCCTTCGCCTTTATGTAAATTTAAACGTTTCAAACAGGCAAAACTCATATGACAGCAAGTTGGTGATTTGTATTTAGTAATTCGTGAGCTTTGAAATTCACAAAACGAAAATTGCAAATTAAAAAAATACGTCATCGATTTTGTAGACTAAACGGGTCACGTGACCATTTTGTTAACAAAAAGTGCGAGTTGAAACACGGCCTTAGGAGGGCAGTGATCCGATATTTTTGACAACAGTACGGTCGTGATATTTTTCCATGGATGTAAGAAGTTCCTTATTTCCTAAGATGGGTTTACGATTAAATACTGAAGAATTAAGACTTTCAATTATGATTCGTTAAGTACACGGAAAATAAGTTTTGTAGTTAATTATTGATCTAGCAACTGTTAAGTCTAGCCAATCAGAATCGTCGGATACCAAAGTAGCCGACGTAACCTGAAAAAAGAAATGCGCATGGGCGAATATTATCTACATATATTTAATTATTTGTGGTTACTGCTGGTGTAATCATTTTTTAATACTTTTGGTATCTTATAGAAGGGAATGCCGATGCCAACATTGGGCATTTACGTCAATAAATATGTAAAATGTTAAATAAAGCGAATTCAATAACCTCTTCCAAGAAATAAAACATGATCTCGAACAGTTCTTTGAATAAAGAGGTATCCTTTCGACTAAAATAATCAATTGCATACGATTTCACGATACTATACAACCTAAATCCAAGATGTAAATACAGTTTCCCGCCAACAACAAATGTCGCTGTGCTCTGATTGGCTACTTCGTCTGAACTTGTACTTAAGATATCAAATATAACGATATCTTAAGTCAAGCCAAGAACGCACACAACCCGTACATGATCGGCACACGGCTGTCGTAAACCAATACCCTTGAACATATTGATTCATATTCTAAGTACACTGTTATGGTGTGATCAGGCCTTAGCTGAACGGCTTGCCTGATCACACCTTCAAACATTAAACCTGGAAACGAGCGGGATTGCAACGCCACCATTTGGTCGTCGATCCTTGCGAAAGAAGACAGTTGCAGAAATCCCCTCCACCGGTCACTGAGCGGGGCCGCAGAACCACGCGCTTGATATAGGCCGGCGTAACACCCGGAACGAGCGTCTTTCGTCTTTAGTCCTTTGGACGACCCGACCAGCGAAGCAGACCAGGGAGATGGGTGTGTCCGGCCGGCGTTAACCGTCTCGCGGAATCAGCCTCCGGCTACATTAACAAGGTGATGACTTTCCAGTTAGGTTTAAATAAAATTGCGTGAATTAAACTTAATAATGAATCATCTTATATTCAATGTAAAGCTCCCACGATCAATAGTCATTTTAATAGCTACTGTAAAATCTTCATGTAATAAACCTCATCAGATACTGTTGTGCTCTACCGAATCATGAGTCATTATTGAGCTACGTCCCTAGCAACTTTCCCGTACGAATAACTTGTAAAAGCTAGTTCGTAACAACACGGCACACGGATTCTGTTAACTCAATCCGAAATCCACCCTTACCGCCTTGGAGTTATTACAATGCAAATAATGCAAAACCAAACTAATTTTATCGCAGCGCTCTGCGGCTACTTCATAAAACTAAATCGGTCAATATGAGTGACAACTCTCGAACGTTAGTAGATAGGCAAGTGTCAAGACCTGTCGTTCTTTAGCAATGTGTGGGAGACATCATAGATTGCGTGAACTATATATACCGTAGTCGCATAAAAAGCTGCTGTAAACATCATCAAACACAAACACATTTTTCTTGGAGCGTTGTCCTGACACTAGTACATATCCAAATATACTTGTTCGTTGCAAAGTGTGAGATTACACTTTTCTAGTTTAAGCACTAAAGAGTTAAAAGAGTATATGTTATCGGAAACAATGACATGTAGACTCGCAGTTAATTTCTCAGCGAATTAAGTAAAATAGTTGTATTACAAGTCTCATGTTTGAAAGTATGGCAAATCAAATAGTTGTTCTTTGCTTTGTACACATTAGAGTACGAAATGGCGTAACAACACATCTAGGTTTGTAAGTATTTCACTTTTTATCTTGGCTGACGCATGTAGAAAGGCATTAAACCCGTGGAAAAGGAAACTTTACTTACGGCGAAAGGATACAAAATGAGTCGAAAAGTAGGTCCAAAGCACGACTTTTGAATGTGCTTAATTAACAGCGGACAGCATACAGTATGAAAGAGACGAGACTTATGTTGTTTTTGGCTTAGGCTGCCGTTCCCAAGGGGCACACCTATCATTACATCAAGCCGGAAGACTAAGTTAAGTGGGATAAGCTATGGATGGAGCAGTGGNTCCCAAGGGGCACACCTATCATTACATCAAGCCGGAAGACTAAGTTAAGTGGGATAAGCTATGGATGGAGCAGTGGCGGAATGAAAAGGGGTAGATAGCGGGGTCTTCTCGAGAAAACCTCCAATGCACTGCAGTATCTGCCACTTTCTCCACGTGAGAAAATAGTTAAAATGGGGTTTTTTTTCTGTATTTTACGGAAAAGTGTTTATAAAAAATTCTCCAGAACTTTTCATACTATTACGGGTACGTTGTTTTTTTATAACGAACTTTCCGTTAAATTTCACAGAATTTTCGTGAATTTTCAGCAGCTCTCTGTAAATTTGCTAATTAATTGTCTGTACTTTTGGTTAGAAAAACATAACAAAAATATAATTAATTTTCATCGTGCGAGTGTTTCACTGTTCACAGCAAAAATTTTTAAATGTTAAAATATTTAATTTTGGAGCGAGATTTGAAAAGGAATCAAAAGCTCCGTGGATCTCACAACTCACCTACTACTTCCACGTGGTAATGTAACGTCACTTCTAGAAACGCGACGTAAGAAACTTTTTCAGTTCCCGGTAATGTTAGTAATTTTTGGAGTTTGAAATGTTGCTAAATATTGGAAGTGCGTGATCCTGTTTTTTTTTAAATGAAGGATTAGGTATAAACAGCATGGCTACCCTTTTTTGTCTCAAAGACTAAATTGCCGGTTGCAGTGCCGAAGAAAGCTTCAAACTTCGCGTAGACACGGCCCCAAGCTATAGTTAGGGGAAACTGCTTTTCGCAAGAAGATTTCACGACTAGTTTTGCTGTAGTACGCTTTAGCACAGGTCTAATTTCGTGACTGTAATACTTCAATTGCCACTCGCCTCAGGCGTCTGCCCGCGAATCATGGACAAGTACGGCCAGTGTAACTTCCCAAGTACCAAAAACAAGCAGTCAACATTTGGCCCAACTGTTGGCAGGTGTGGCAAACGTTCGCATTTATAACTGTCGACATTTCTTATATGGGTGACAATCAGGTCATATAAACAAAAGTTGCATTACCTTTTTTTTTTTTTTTAATAATCGTAAAATGCGCCAATGCTCTTACAATGACAGTTATAATTCAACAGACGCCCCACAAGCAGATGATAAACGAAATGGTAACTGTTAATTTCTGCTGGGGAAATATTAGTAGCATGTTTATGGACAATTCATGCCAAAACCAACTGTTACTTACTGCTGAAAAAAATATTAGTAGCATGCCAATGGGCCACATATGGCATGCCAACTGTTGCTTACTGCTGGGGACATAAAATCATCAGCATACTTACGGCCCTTTTGTGGTATGCCAACTGTTGCTTATTACTTTTTTTTTTGCATGGCTAGCCATAGGTTGAACCACTCATGCCTGACTTTCCACTCATAAAACTGTACCCTTTCTGGAATTGTAGGGGTATAAGTTATCATTTTCTTTTACTGATTTTCCATTTATTTTTATATTGGTCTATAGTTTCCTGTTCGGACCACAAAGTATTTTTACATTCCTCCCCCAACCCCCCCCCATTTTTTACACGCATTTCACCACGTAAGTGGCTTATTTATAGCCTTTAGTGGTTTCCCTAGGTGCCCGGAGTATGGAAGTGGCGCGGTTTATCTGCCATCCACCACCGTTCCCCACACATCAAGGCGATTCTATAGTGGCACTAACTACTACTTCTGAGTTTTCATCGGGAAACTCCCAGTTTTTGTAGGAGGTCCGCTTCCACTACTAGGTTCCCATAGCGGTTTTACTGTGTCACTTCCGATATTATGTGTTTCATACGGGGCAACAATGTGTTGGTTGTGAGTTTACCACTCGTCGAACTCTTCCAACATTTTTATGACCGATCCTGCAAAATCTGTAAAAATCTTAAATTTTTCTTTACTTTTCATTATGTTCTAATGTCAATATTTCCACCTTTTGTTATTGCTAGCTTCCTTTTCAGTTCGATTCTTATATCTTCAATTTTGGAACACTCTTGAACCACATGCTGGACATCATCTTCTGTTTCACAAATTACACGGTCAGGAGATTCCACCAAATTGAACGTGTATAATTTTGCCTTGAAGTTCCCATGCCCTGACAACAGCTGTGACAGGTTATGATCTGTAGTGATCCAGGGGTAATTTATTTTGTCTTTCTTCTACAGCAGAATATACATTATATGTGGTTCTGTCTTCGTCAGAATGTCCTCATCTCCCCTGCCACAGAAGTACTGTTTATTCTCTCTTCTCCTTATTCAACTGGAGTGATACTTTTCTACCTTCGGCGACTGTCTCACCTCTTTCTTTAATCAAAAGGTCCAAGGGTATTTCCCCAGGTATCACTTGAAGAGCTTCCACGGATGTTGTTCTATATGCCTTCGTAGCTGCCGACAGCGCTTCTCTCTGTATCTTTAAAATTAGCTTTTCCATGTGTACCTGTGGTGCTATTCTGTACCAGACTGCTGCCCCTTATATGGCAATTGCTGTGAAGACACCTTAATATAGTGGCATCGTAGTTTTGAAGCCAAGTCCCCAGGAGACGGTAGACACCGATTTCATCTTGCTGTAGATTGATACAGCTTTATCCATTGATTATCTGATGTCGTGGAATCGTAATTTACCATCCACAAACACACCAAGATGCTTTAACCTTGTCTTTCAGCTTGATGGACCTTCCTTGAAATCTTATTATTGGTGTTCTCTTGAGGTTGCCCTTCATAAACATTACATTTGTATTGTCTATTGCAAAGTTGAGTTTCAAAGCATTCCCTCACTCTTCTATTTTATTTAGTATTTCCTCAGTTTTGGCTTGAAGTTATCTTCTGCTCCATATCGGCATGATGACTAGGGCATTATCTGAATAGGCATATATCTCACATTCAGCTTGTGTGGTCATCTGCAGTAAACTGCTGAAAAGGACGTTCCATATTAGAGGCCCTAAGATTGAGTCTAGCGGCCATCCCTCGTCAAAGTTTTCCGAACTTCTATCGACTTTTCTTTATATATACCCATTCTGTCTTCAAAGTAGCTCAGTATAAGTCCATAGACGTTTCTTGGTTATTCTTTCTTTTTTAGTTGCTATAATATTTCTGGCTACCATGCGTGGTCAAATGCTCCTCTTATGTCTAGGAAAATTCCTCGGAACTACGTCTGTGGCGATAGTTTTACCTTCTCTATCACTTAAAAGACTGCTCGCTCTGTACCACTGCCTTTCCTGAAGCTATACTGTCGCAGTTGTAATCCATTTGTAGCATCCATGAAGTTTATAAGTCGTTTGTTGACCAGCATCTCCATCATTTTGCCCATCACTGGTAATAATATCAATTGTCGATACAATTTGGGACTTGCAGGATCTTTTTCTCCACCTTTGTTGAGTACTCTAAGAATGCTTTTTATTTCCACATTCTTGCGAAGCATCCTCGTTCAAATCCATAATTGATTATGCTAAGCAGATCTTTTCTTACTCGAAGGTAATCTCTTTTAATAATTTATCTTGTTATATTGTAATGTCCTGGAGCTTTCCTTAGTTTCATATCTTTGTTTACTTGGCAGAGTTCTTTCATTGTAAACTTAGATGTCAATTCGTTTCTGGCAGTATTTTCATGGCATTACTTTTCTCTTACAAATTCTTCTGAATTTTCTTGCATATAAGTAATAGTTCTGCCGGTAACCTTTAGGCTCTTTATGATTTTTTTGACTTTCAGTTTGCAGGCTATTATCTAATATAAAAGTCCCCACAGGTCTTCATTCCCCTTTTCTGTTATGAACTTTCTCCAGGAGTTCTTCTTATTTTATTTTATTATATTCTTGTAATTCAGCCTTTTTATTCTGTATTCCTCTACTATTCTTCTTCTTCTGTCCTTGTCTCGTTGTATTTTAAGATGTTTTCTTATCTTCCTTGCTTGCTTTCTAAGTTGTTTTAATTCATCATCCCACCAGTTATTTAGTGGGACTTCTGGTACTGAGGTTCGTTGAACCATGTCGTATGTCTCCTTAATTAATCTTGTTAGGTCTTCTGTTCTCTGGTGTAGATCTTACGAAATTTAAACTCTGTATTTCTGGAGTTTCTTCATCAGCACTTCATAAAATCTTCTCCATTTCGCATCATGGTGTATGTATCTTGACATAGGGGTGTATTCGCTTTTTCTTCCACAATTCCACAATTTTCTTTTACCTCAAAAATGATTAATCCGTTTTCGCTGGCTGAGTCTTCTGTAACGGCCCAAAAGTCAAGAAGTCTGGCTGCCTTCCTGGATACAACAGTAACGTCCAACATACATGGGAATGTTACCCGGTTGATTCACAACTTGAAGAGCATTCGCTAGAAGGAAGCGATCACCCGCCATACTACGGTCATTCTTTTCTTCCGCATACCATTCTCGCGATGTTTCATTAACATCAGCTGACCAGCTTCTCCCCCCCTAACACTTGCATCACTTCGTCCCACTTCTCTAAGTGTATTCGTATTTCGTCCAAATATTTGAAGTAGGAGATCATTATGTATAATCCACTGGTACTTGTTCGCAGCTGGACACAGATATGATGTTCATTATTTAATGAGCTCAAACTCATTATTCCATAATCAGTGTTCGAAACCATATTGCTGCCATTCGTTTTTCGCCTGTAGATATTACTCATCCTGGAATGCCTATTAGTTTTCCTCGCAAGGAGTACGGTTCTTGCATGGGTATCACATCTAGGTTTCTCTCATTGGCTATAGTTACTATCTCTGCAGTAGCTACTGCAAACGTTGTAAATTAATCTGTCCTATTATTAGGATGTGTTCAGATGTGTGCATAGTCTGTCTTCTCCAATTCCATTGCAAATGCTTTGTTATAGAAAGGAAAATTACAGGATTTTGAGTATTTTCCCATTCATACCGTATGTAATTTGCACACACTGTATTCTTCCTGTCTCCTTTACATTTTGTCATGTATGAATACCTGTTTCCCTCTTCTCCATATGTTGAGCATCTTTCGGTTCCTTTGCATCGTTTACTTTGATGACCATATTGTTGGCATTTATAACAACGCATTGGGACTAAGAAGTCGCGTACTTCACATGCAGCATATCTCACATACTTTGTTTCTTGTTTGATCAAAAAGTTCCTAAAGCTGGCTGATCCTTCCATGACTATATTCAAATTTTACTTGCTTTTTCCCGTCCTGAGTCTTACTGTCATCTCTTTCAAAAATTCTTCCCTTGGTGCTTCCTTTCTCGTGTTGATTTTGCCTCCATATCTTCTCGAGTAGTTTATCATCGACTTCCTTTCTTGGAATGCCATAAATTATTATTATTTTAGGTGCTANTTCCATATCTTCTCGAGTAGTTTATCATCGACTTCCTTTCTTGGAATGCCATAAATTATTATTATTTTAGGTGCTAGTTTCCTTGGTTGGTCGAGCTTCAGTCCTAGGTTCGTAAGTTTCTCATTTACTTTTATTTTCTCAACTGTCGCGTCATCTACTGCTTCAGTGAGTACCCCTCCTCCTCGAATTCAACACAAATTCTTCACTTTCCATCCTTTTTCCACTGAGGGGGCCATTTATTGCATGCCAACGGTTTCTGCTGGGGACATATTACTTTCATTTTCATAACCACTCATGGTATGCCGACTATACATATGTTGTGCAATAGCAAATAGCATATGCGAATTCACTTGATTTTTTCATTTAATGCATAAATTAAGTAGAATTAGTATGTATGGAATTGCTGGCAATAGGAAAATATAGGTTTTAGACTNGAATTAGTATGTATGGAATTGCTGGCAATAGGAAAATATAGGTTTTAGACTGGAAACCTGCAAAGTATAACATGTAAAAGAATTCGTTATTTTGCATTTCAAATTCCACCTGAAAGTAGCCCGAATACAAAATACAAATTTTTTTAAACAAAAACAGAAATCCCAGTAACAAAGCTATTGTGCATAAAGTATTCTGATTTACTTAACAGGTTTTACACGAATACATGGTAGAGTAGTTGCTAGCATTATAGACTTTGAACGAAAGATTTAGGAGTTCGATTCTAAGTTCTTCCCAAGAAATTTACTAGTTGTAAAATTATGCTGAAGATAATGTATATGAACGTAGTAAAAAATCAGTTTTATTTTGGTAAAACATAATTATTTTTGGCTTTGAAAATGCATGGAAAACTGCTTCTAAGTGAGACAAAATAGGCCAATAGCTGGGTTGTAAGAGGCCAATAGCTGGGCCACAAGTGGTAAATATCTGGGCCACAAGTGGCTTGGCAATAGTTGGCTGACGACACGTGGTTAACTTACGGCAGGCCAGAAGCAGAACGCCAGTGGGCCACTGCTACCACACATGGCCCACTGATGGCGATGACATTTTTGGGGTACAGTTGATTACGCAGAAGAAGTACGCTTATTGGCAGATTGTATTTTTCTACATGGACGTTATCTGAACAGTGGCCCAGATATGGCCAACTGCCCACAACAGTCAAAGGTCATCACGTGGGCCACAGGCATCTGCGGGTTCATTTCAGTTGCTGACTTACTGTTAACTGTATGGAAACCGTATGTGGACCACTCATGTACAAGCAGATTTGCACAAGTGGGCCAACTGACGTTTGCAACTTGGGTTGATTATTATTGACCCAGTCGTGTAAGAGAATGTTTGTCACAAAGACACACCGCCAACAACCAAAGCAAAGCAGCAGATATGCTCATAGGTTATTGAGGACTAGCCTGCGTGTAAATATTTTCGCAAAAAGCAGGTGGCTGTAGCGATAAAAAATACGGAGACGTTCCGTACTTAGTATTTACGGAGCTTAGCTCCGTTTTACAATACGTATCTGTATATCCGTATATCGTTTGCACGTTTCCGTAAAAATACCCCTTGTTATAGGAAAGTTTTTAACATTGAATCGCTAGGGCCTTAAAATCGAAATTACGACCTTCAGCGGTGACTGATCTTTTCCTGTCTTTTTTTCTCGGTGTTTACACCCGCCTTTCCCAACCAAGCGTCTTCTTCTTTCTCGTGCTCTGATTACGTCACCGACGGCAACTCCACATACGCGGCCGTAGTTGCACGGTCATTTCCGCGGGGGTAGTTCGCGCACAGCTTTCCGCGAGCGCGGGATTCGGTTTACCGCGCCTCTCGACATCGCTTCGTTTGTTTTTCCATAACAACCCCCCACCCCTCACGCGTTTTTAATTATATACAACACTTGGCACTCGCAACAAACACGTCTCCCCTCGCCGCGTTGGCGCTCGTCCGTCCGCACTCTCGCGGCAGAACAAATACGCCGATCCGTCCGCCCGCGACGTATTACTCGCTGAGTTACGGCTTCAGCGCCCTTGGCTTAACAACCCTGCACCGCACCCCCCTTAACCCCCTTTTCTAATCCTCTCCACGTTTTTTTTGTCTCGGCATTGGTTTACGACGGGTCGTAAAGACGCCCGCGTCACTTCGCGGCGTATGAAAAGACGCCCACGCACCTCAGTTAACGTCTTCCTCTCTAGAGCCTCTTTGCTGAGATTAGCCCCGCCGGGCAGCAGCACCGATGGCATCATACGCTCCAGGACTCCGTGCGCGAAAATGAGACGAGTAACAACAGTTAACAAACACCATCACCTCGAAATGAGATCGTGGCGAGCGAGTACGTCAAAATAAATGTTTAACCGTTTCGCAGTTCAGCAGGGCCGCGGCTGTAGTCCATTCGAGGTTACTTCCGAATTTTGCGAAGCCATGTTGAAGATCTACTTCCGGTGTATTCCTCCGTCTCATGCGAACAAACCATAACTGAGTCTAGAAAATTACAACAAAGGGACAACACACCGAATTCATGCGCACACAGTGTAATAATATTTTGCGTAAGAACTGTTTATTACTAGGCATTACCAACACGCCTATACTTTGCCGGTTTTATTAATATGAATTATGAACGAAATATCATAATTCATTAATAAATTTAAGTAAATGTTTAATTTAATAAAATAATAACGTATTTTTGTGTTAACACAAGTATAGAAAGCTTGTGATACATTACGTATTTAGAAAACAACCAAACCGGTCATAGATGGGGTGATTTTTTAAAGGATTGATTCCAAAAGGGCGAAGAAACCGCGAATTGACTATAGAGCGCTCGTCGGTTCCACTCCCGCATTATCGCAAGTAGGAATTCTGCCTGCCGATGCCGCTGGCTTGCGTGTTTTCTCGGGGATCTCCCGTTTCCCCCTGCCCTTGCATTCCCGCGCTGCTCCATGCTCACATAGTTTCGCCCTTGTCGGCTCTCAAGAACCTGTTGTTAAGAGCCACCCAAACCTCTCCACTGCACTTAACAGTATATTTATGTAGATCTGATTTCCTCCTGGAAGGGACAAGAGCAGACGATACCTTATAGAATACTTTATACTTTATAATAAATGTACAGTTGAACGATGATACTAGAAGAGTTAGTTGAAGAAATTCAGGAGGTTTATTTTACTAACACAGTATTGTCGAACTGCCATGTGTGTTAATGAAAAAAAAAAAACTTATTCTTTTACAAAGATGGTTTCTTCAGACAGACTAAAGATACGATAACACGAATTAGAAGCGTAGAAAATAAACGAGGTATTTGTACATTATTTTGTGGACTAAAATAAGAAAAAATGCCTCTTATGGCTTTGGTAATATTTTCATATTAATTATATCTAATTCTTCGGGTTATGAGAAGGGACACTTGATACTTTTCATCTACTTCACCAATGCTACTGTAATTATCTTAATAAATCACGACTTATGATGTGCCTACAAAACTGTCTATTTGCTGAATTTGAAATTGTGTAATGCCAGTATGGAAAGGCTAACTCAGAATATGAAACTTTCCCTTCAAGAGTTCTTTCCAGATCTTATACGTTGCAGACATTTGTGTCAATCCCAGGAGACACGATAGGTCAAAGTAATAAATCTTCTCTGCTGCAAAAATCTCCTGCACAGCTTAATATTTATAAGTGGCGAGTGGGACTTCAAGTGGTTCGGACACCTTACACTGTTTAAACCATTTCTGTGAAGTTACAAAAAAATTCTGGCAATAAAATATTTGAACGTTATTGTAAATGTACAGAAAACTCCATAAATACGCAGAGAAAGTTTTATGACTACCCGGGAAATTTACAATGAAAGGTATACATATTTCCCGTAAATGAACAGAACATTCAGTCAATTTGAAGATTCATTTTACGCCATTTTCTCGCTTATTAGAAGCGATGTTTTAAAACAATATATTTTTTTTCGCTCCTCTGTAATTATAATGATCCTAAACAATCAACGTAAAAAATATGTCTTGTCATCGAAAGAGTTTTATCAAGAAACGCGATAATTGTGAAGGAAGTATGATGCTACATGGTTCTCAGGCTGTATGCAGAGAAATTATATTTAGCAGTAGAGACAGATAATAAAATTTTTTGTTTTGTTGCCACTTTCAAAGTTGTTCGGTCTGCTACAGGCGGTTTCTGTTATAAGTAATTCTGTTTTGATTTTTACGCTTTAGTTTTAGTTTTTTACGTATTTTTCGCGGGAAGTGTCATTTTCTGTTTGTAGAGGAGACGTTGCCTTGGCAACATCCGTGGCTGACGGAAAATGTTGACTATTTCCTGTTGACGGTATTTTGTTTTGTGTTTCGCTATTACGGACTCTATTTCATAATACTAATGGCACGTTTCCGTAACATTCTCATTTAATTTGTGGTAATTGTTAAAGGTGAATAATCGGGTGGTTAAAGTTTCTTTATCCACTCTACATAATCTTGCGACTTAAAACAAGATATCAAATACGATCAACTGCTTATTCATTTGCTTGCAGTTGAAGTAGATCGCAGTAGTGCGCTGCCTCAGTATGCTTACTGCCTCGTAATCTATAGACATATCATTTAACTACGGATGTTGCCCTTTAATAATTACCAAATAACAAATATCAAATTTTAATTCATTAAGATTGCAACGAGCAGTTTGCACAACTCCCCATGATCTGTAGAAACATTTTTAAAACAGTCTACACAGTGTAGTTCTGTCATTACTCACACAGTTATTTAGACACCTACATTGCATTACAAACGGCCGTAATACTTGGTGAAGTTTACCAAACTTTCTATGAAGGATGTTTCTGTGCACAGATCCCAATACAAAATTTTGGGAGTAGAACTGCCAAAAAAATTATTTAGACTCTAGTTGCCAAAATAATTGTCTGTGAACGTACAAAAAAAAATTGTACCGTGCACATCACTTGCATGGCATGTCAGACCTCGACAGACCGGAAAATCGAACTAACCTTCGCCCGCTCCCGTCCGCAGTCCTCGCGATGGCGGCTACGTCTGATGTTGAATTGCTGCTGTAATTGGACGCTCTTGGACGAGTTCTCCCCAGGCCTCGCACGGCCGGCCGGCCTGTATCGAGGCCACGCACTGTTACTGGCCGATGCATCGCTCCCTCCTTCCTTCGTTCACTCGCCCTCGCTCTTTGATGTAGTCCTAACAGCTCATCCATTTATGCCGGCCCCCCTCCCCCCACCATTCGCGATCTGTTTGGCGAACTGTAAACTTCGCGTCACCGGGAAACTCAATACCGTCTCTTCACTTCCGGTCTGACGAAAACCGCCCGGCTACCTTCCTCCTTGTAACGGCACTGCGCGGAGGTCATTGAAACAATTCATTTTACGAAGCATATTCACGATCACTTCCAACTTTTACTGAAGCCCTGCGAAAGTTCTACTTCAGGCTATTCCTCCGCCTCGCGCGAACAAAGCTTAACCGAATCTAGAAAATTTACACCAGAAGGACAAAGCATCGTATTCTTTGCGCACTCAGTTTAACGGTATTTTACATAATACATTTTTTCTTACTAGCCGTTACCAACACACGTATTTCCTGTTTTGATTCGTATTAATTACAAATGAAAGATTATAATTTACAGATAAAATGCATACGGAATTTCAATTCAATCAAAAATATGACACTTTAATGTTGACACTGGTATAAAACGCTTGCGATACACTGCATATTTAGGAAACAACCAAAAACGTCGTACAGAGGGTGATTTTTCAAAGGTTTGATTTAAAAAGTGAGAATAAACCGCGAATATACTATACTTTGAAATTTGTACTGAGACGTTTACTCCAGTATACTAGGAGACAACCGGATATAGATCAGAGCCGACGTCAGTAAACACCGCATCCACTTACTATCCGCCACGCCGCCCCCTGTAGCGAGTGTCTAATAACTCCGGTGCAGTTACAAAGTAAATAATTACACGGCGACAAAATGGCGCGGCGGTTCCTTATGTTCCGGGTTGTCCACGCTCTAATTGGCTTCGCGGGGCTTTCGGAACTGGTCTCGTCTCTGACTGGCTAGTGCAAGCTGCGAAAGGTTCTTTGTTGGCTGGGCTGCCGGCTGGCGGGTAGGTTACCAGGCGCTGATTGGACAACAGCTGGCCAGTGACGCCATTTTGGCTGTAGTTCGCAATACAAGCCGCTGTTTCGCCTCTTTTTATACACTGAAGAGCCAAAAAAACTGGTACAACTGCCTATACCGTGTAGGGCCTCCCGAGCACGCAGAAGTGCCGCAAGACGACGTGGAATGGACTCGACTAATGTCTGAAGATCTGCAGGAGGCAACTCACACCATGAATCCTGCAGGGCAGTCCACAAATCCAATCTGCGCCAGTTTGAGAAAGGGTTGCACGTCTGTCACGTTTAATGATTCTCGTCAGTCGTCGTTTGTCCCGTTCTTTCACGATCTTTTTCCGGCCGCAGCGATGTCGAAGATGTGATGTTTTACCGGATTCTCGATATTCACGGTACACTCGTGAAATGGTCGTACACGAACATCCAAATGTTATCGCTACCTCGGAGATGCTATGTCCCATCTCTCGTGCGCCGACTCTAACACCACGTTCAAACTCACTTAAATTTTGAAAGCCTGTCATTGTAGCAGCAGTAACCAATCTAGCTGCCGACCGCATCGCGTTACTCTGACTGGTTCCATGCCTCTATTATTTGCATACGCACGCCTATACCAGTTTTTTTGGCACTTCAGTGTATTACTCTGAGTCACAAAATAGCACGAAGAAAGTTCAAGAGCTTCAAGTTCAGCGTAGGACTGCACGGACAGACCGAGTTCCCGGGTCTATCCCTATTAAGTACTGTAATCCTTCGTCTCACAATTGCAATGGCGATCTATTTTTACTGGAAAGCAGATTAGCAAACAACCCATTTCCTCTATCCTTTCGTTCCAGTGGAAGCCAGCCATGCGTACGAAGTGGGATAAAATTTTTGTCGGAAGGGGTTTTATCGTGCCGCGCACGAAGAAAAGAAGAGCACACAATCGTCTGTTGATTCAGCTCGTGAATAACGAAAGAAGAGTCTGTTCGAAAAAAAGGCAGACGGCACGATGCAGCGATGGTGACTTTTCTTCCAGTCCTTGGCCTCGCAATTTTTTACACACTCCACAATCGTATATACACTCAAGTCCCTGCTAATTTTACGTTGGCTCAGTGTATCTGATCCTCGGTTCTTTTCATAGACGATATTGACTCAGAGTTCTATTCTACAGGGAGTGTCGTTACTAAGTGTGGTTCTATCATTTAGAGAGAGATAGAAAGAGAGAGTGAGGAGGGAGGGGTGTATGGGGAAGGGATGGGGTCACATGTCTTTTTTATTTTTTCTGGACGTAAGGTACGTAACAGGAGAATGAGAATTGTATGATATCAGAACAGAATGAAAAATACTAACTTAATATTCGAGGATAAAAATTGTCCTCATATATTCTGTTGTTATTTTCATAAATCTGCTTTTCTCAAATAATGAAACGCAAATAAAATATTACGTTAATAATCAAGACTATATTTGTTTTTATTTTTCATCGTTTTACTAAGTTTGTGACTTTATTAGTAATGGTGGCAGCTTGTAAGAAGGACGGAGATGTTTTAAGAACATTATTCATATCACCACAAGCATGCTTTCCTCCCCATCCCCTACCACTGTTTCCATCTCTCATATTTGTGCTTGGTAGGCATACTTTTACAAATATCTGTTAATCATATTCCATCACAGTCAATAAGTTTGTGGACTTACTGGAGCCGCGAGTGTAGGCAGCCACGCACCACAGCGTCCACGAACCTTATTTACTATACTACTTGTGTGTTTAGTTTTAAACTGCCCTAGAATTATCCTAAGAATTTTTCCAATCCATGCAAACCAGAGCTGCCTCGGGGAAAGGAAACTGACTGTATTGCATACCGATTCCTCGTTGTGTGTTGTTGGCAATATTCGGCCTTACGTGCAACACGTCGGCGCTCGAAAGGGTCGACAGGTAGCGCTTTCTCGTAGCCACTACAGAAACTCTAAGCAAATGGAGGGGGAAATGTTGGGTGTGGGTTGAACTCCAGCCATGCGATGCGCGAAAATGTCCTGACGTTCCAACACTGTCGGCTTAAGTGTGTCGTCCAGTCAATATGGCTTGAGTGAGTCGTCCAGTCTATATGGCTCTGCGGCTTGACCACGTAGCGGTCAGGATGAAATATTTTGGATATATCGAAACTGTAAGCTAAAAAAATATCAAGTCCCATTTTTCGCGATATTAACAACATTTCTGATACAGCAGGATTGTGATTTTTTTTTAAAATGAATAAAAACGCCACAATAGTGCAGTTGAGGTGAGGGATTTAGGTGGCTCGATTCCCACTTGCGAAAATCCAGCAGTTGCCCGGCCGGGGATGAAACACGGTTCGCTTTGGTGGTAATAAAATAGTGCAGAACTAAAATATTTGCGCATCTTGCGATATGAACATTTACAATTTCGATATTTTTTATACTCGTATTTGTATTTCCTACATTATTTCTAACAATATTTTCCATGTCATTATTTTTAAAAATCAGTATATACGATGTTTACAATATATCGCTGTTTTCGGCACTTATACAAGTGATATATCTCATCGGTATAGATACAGCTGGTGTATCGAAACGACATTGAAAAATCGTTATTGTAAAGCCGTATTAGTCGGTTTCTTGAGATTATCTTGCAATACTTGGTCCGTACGTACCAACAGCAAACATAATGTGGTGCTGTGTAGTTTATCCGCATAATTGAACCAACCCGTCCCCGCAAGAAGAGTTCTTCCCATTTACTTTTTACTTTAATCATTTACTTCTTACTCTTGGTTTTGTGTGATCCGAGAGTGTCGTTCTTCAAGCGTATTATCTACCTGGCTAGTCTTTCTGTGGCGTGGGAGACACCCCGTTCATTTGACTGGTGCCTGCCAAGTTCGCATCAACAAGGTACTAGTTATTAGAAAAGGGTCCGCCACATTTCTAAGGCGTGTGGATGAAACTGCAGGCATTCGCGATATGTTCCGCTTTTTTACACATCTATATCCCGTGCAGCCAGAATGCGCGAGTAATATTTCTGGGGGATTATTGTCCACGTGAACCTCGGTATTCTAGCTTCTGTGCATAAATACCAGAAATAAGTCTTAAGAGATAAGGCGAATAAATAGTTGCTACAAAACAAATATAAGTACAAAACCTAACTTTTTAACCGTAAACTTACTACGGGAATATGTATCAATTACGGCAGTAAGGAACGGGCAAAATACTTGCTTTCCTCGAACAAACCATACAACATACATATTCGAAAAACACAAGAATAACGATCATTTCAAAACTAGCACGCTAGTGCAATAGGCCTAATTGTTTTATCCTAAAAAAACTGCTGTTTCCGAAGACGTAGCAATATCACTTCAACTCGTACGCTTCCAGGCTTCAAACATTCATTCGACCTCTTCAGCATTCGGTTTAACAACATTAAATAAAGTGCATCAATGTAAATACCTCAAACCCTTTCAGACCCACTTTCATTTACGGTTTCAGGCGTTGCAAACAAAAAGTTTTATGATGCGTGCTATACTTATCTACACAACACTTGTTTCGTTGTCACAGCCAATGAGCTATAGGTAGAGACCGGAAAAAATCACGAGTTCAATGACCTGCCGGCTAGACTCTACAGTCTTATGTACAAATATGCCGACATCAACTGCACATTGGTTGCTTGCTGTCACAGTGGAAGGTGACGATTGGAACAGCATTCTCCAGGAAGTGTCAAATACGGCGTGGGCCAATGTATTAAGTTATATAAACGCATGTGTTTTGAATTCTAGCTTGTCCTAAAATGAATCCGCGAATTCTTCAGGTCCCTAGCTATAGGCTATATGTTCGGCTACAGGAATGTGAGTCACTTATGACTTAGACCTGTAAAACGGTTTGCGAATAATTTACCCACAGGTAAGATCATTGGACATTGAGCTTCGCAGTCTGAAGTACAGGCCAGAAATTACCTACACGTGAGTAATGTACGCGAATGTGTACACTGGGTCTAAATGGGTTAAATGTGGTTTAATAGTAAACTTCATTGCATTTATACTAACGCGTCACAGCAAAAACTTTATCCAGTTTCCAAACTGCTGCTTAGTTGCGTTGGGAATCGCGGAAATGACGATGCGCTTGTTTCTCCATGGTTAGAACTAGTGATTTTTCGCGAAAAAAAATACGAGTACACGGTAGACGTCAATACTATATAAGCACCCAACAGCAGTTTGTATATTGCCAGTGGTTACTGTCTGCTCGAGAAGGCGATTTCATATTTGACCGGGCCACACGGGATTCGGCAACATCGGCACGGCTCCTACGTGATTCGCGTGCATACAGTTAACACGTGCCAAAAAGTAATTCAGCCAATCCAGATAGGTAAACGACGCCACAGTGTTTTGAAGTACAACTTATCTTGAAATCATTCCGCGAAATTCCCCTACCCCTATCCATGGTGGCCGAAAACAAAGATGAAGGTTGCTCAGCATGTTAACTAACTTGACAGATAATTAAACTTATTTTGCGTAAACAAATGTTAGACATAATGTACACAACCCATTGCCGGTCACTGTTTAGGTTAATAGTCTCTGTAACAGGCATGATTTTTCAACAAATACCGATTTTAAAAGTAGTCTACGAACAGCGAAACCAGCTACATTTTAGGTTATATATACCTTCTTGGGTTTAGCATAAGTGGGGGGGGGGGCGCATTACGAACCAGGCAGTGGTTGAGAAAGGTAGCGCTTTCTCTTCTGGCCTAGCCTCGCTAACCCTCAGGTAGCCTGGTCAGCTACCACTGATTTAGGAGTTTCTAGGCACACACTGATGGAGACAGGTAAGCAGCACAGCGAAGGGAAGGCATCGGCCTCCTCTTCTTCTGTCGCACATCACAACACACAATGGCAGAAGCCCAATAGGAAACGCACAGAGCATACAGCCAATCACATAGAACCGGATATCGATTTTTCGACAGAAAATGCTTTCTCACCTTTGGGTGAGGAAAACACAGTAGAAACGGAAAATAACACTAAGAAAATACCACTCGCGCCACAGGTGTATATTCCAGACACCTCTAAAATCAAATTCTTCTGCAGACATCTGGAAGAACAGAAAGTTCAATATTACAAACATTCTAAAAAAAGCGGAAAGCGGAACACGGTAGTAATTAAAGGGCTACCACACAACGCCGACATAACTCGAGTCAGTAGACACTTAATAGAATTTAAATTCACTCCAGTACCCGTTTGGCAATTTCGTACACCAGCTGATGCACTTGCAGTCTTTGGGACTGTAGTTCAAAAGCACCACAGATACGACGTTTTGAAACTGCGCAGACTCTACTATCTGCAAGTTCGCATCGAAATGTACAGACATCGCCCTGAGGATGTGGTGCAGTGCAGGCGATGCTGTGCACTGGGCCACACTCAGAAGTACTGCACACTCAGGCCAGTCTGCCTTTTGTGTGCAGGAGATCATGCAAAGGCGGACTGTCCTATCACAGAACACGACACAAAGTGGCAATGTACACTTTGTAAACAGACGGGACATTCAGCTGCGTGGAAGCAGTGCAAAGTCATCAAAAAACATATACAGACACGAAAACAATGGATGGCACCGAAGGCTGCCAAACCACTACGAGACACTCACCAGAAACCTCAGAAGAATAAACAAACAAATGTTCAGTCAGAGACTGAATTTCCAGCACTCAAAAACACATATACAGAACAAGCACCTACACAACAGCAGACAGAACAACCACAAAACCATAGCAAAAGAGAGAACAACACGACAGAAAATGCGACCATGTTTGCAGATATGCATTAACTGACCGCTTTTCTGCAAGATACAAATTTTGTAGCTTTAAAATAACACTTTAGGCCTGTAATTGCACAGGCGAAAACCATGAACACACTACAGGATAAGCAGATGCTACTCCTTACAGCACTCGCCACTCTACCTAAATAAATACTTTAGGGCAACATCAACACACTTAATTATTTAATTATTGCTAAAACAATAAGTTTTTATTAAATACAGCAACACATATGTGATATAAACGCCCCCCCTTATCCCGGAACTTCCTGATTGGACAGTGACGAGAAGTAACACACCAATGAACACACTCTTCTCTCGAAGCCACCTGATTGGTGCGCGACGAGGAGTGCCACATATCTATAAAAACACAGCGTATTGCTCAGAACACTGCACTCGTTCGCAGACAACGATAGACGCAACACCTACGCTTCTCTACAACACACTTAGGGCGCCCTGCCCAGGCTGGTTATGTGGGAACTCGTGACAGGTTGGAAATAGCCCCAACCACCACACGTTTTCCAGGTCGAGTGACACACATGCCAGTCGAGGTAGGGGTCGGGGGGGCTAACTTAACTTAACTAAGTTAATTTAGTTTTATAATATTACAAAAAAAAGTAAACAAAAATTATAAAACATATACAAAAACACACACACACACACATATATATATATATTTACATACACATATATAATATAAATACTTTTTTCTAATTTATTTTTATTTCAATTTAAATTAATTACCCATAATAACGTACTGACCTGTTAGTTTGTTGCAGGTCGGGAAGAAGAAACGACTTGGGAAAGGGGACCCTATTGGTACTGGGTTCAGAGACTGGTGCTAGGGGCCCCTTCAACTCTAATTGTTTATAAGCGTTTTATTACTCCACTGTCAAAAAATTGGAAAAACTAATCGTACCCCGATGGAGACCTGTATAGGACACATCGGGAGACTAGGGACTCACCGACGCACTACATGCGAAATTAATTTGCACACTTGCAAACAACATTTCAACATGCTAGACATACATCACGACACAACATTCACTCCAGCCGGGGGGCTGGAGGGGAGCTTCACTCCCCCGCCGAAAACACGAAAACGTAATTGTACTTAAAATAGGCAACACCAAATAACTCGCCTAAATAAGGGCCCGGTGGCCAAAGACCCACATATACACTGCCTCTGCCGCCGACCCAATGATTTAAGAAAGTGTCAGGGTGCTTTTGCTTCACAAACACCTAGTGAGTTATGGGAGTTTCGGCTTCCGGTCTCACGACACTAAATGCCATCCGGTGGCGTATGAGGGTTCGGCGGTGGCTAAGTCGGGAGCACGCATATAATAAGTATATAGTATAATGTAGTGTCGTTTTCGTTTTCCGCTCACGTCCCCAATGCCGGACTACGATTTTACAGAAATACTGCCACTTGCGCGCGATCAAACAGCGATGAGATATTTGTTTACATTTAGTTTTCAAATAGATCCCTAATTTTTCCAAGATTTCTATTTATTGCTAGCGACTATGTAGATCCCAAGTATGCGCATACATTCAGACACGAATACAATACCCCGCGTGCACGCCTGTAGTCGTCTTTCGATTGTGGTCTGCGTGTCTTGGTCATACGAGACTGTGGCATTCGACTGGACCAATCGGAAGTTGAAATGATCCAATCGCGAAAGCACACACCTCAGCTAAATTGTTTTTGGAATGAAATTAGACAGGAAGATTTTTTCAAGCGAAAATCGCGTGTGTACGTATACAGGATGATTCTAAAATCACGGGACAAACATTGAGGGGTGGTAGAGCTCACCAAAACAAACAATTATTGTATAGGAATATATGAGCGGGAGTGACGCGTTGAGACACAAACACAAAAACATAACACATGGAATGCAACACATTGTTTATTTACAACGTCGCCGCTAAATGCCTTTTTACAGCAATGTTTATAATAATTGCTCAAAATTGCTACCACCGACAGTAATGCAAGCTTGGTAGCGTCGGTGGAGTGATTGGCGAACAGATTCAAATACGCCGGGTATTTCACGCACGCCACCATTGTCAGCCAATCACGCCATATGTAGAGGTCGCCAAGCATGCGTGACTGTTGGTGGATGCATTTCCAGCAACTGTTTTAACATTTTCTGTACGGAACCACTCGTTAAGTATGCTGCTAATGAACATTCTATGTTTCCGTTAATGTGTTATTGTTTTTGTGTTTGTGTCTCAACGGGTCACTTCCGCCCATATATTCCTATACAATAATTGTTTGTTTTAGTGAGCTCTACCACCCCTCAATGTTTGTCCCGTGATTTTAGAATCAGCCTGCATAATTAGTTGACATTAAAAATTCACGCACACACACATATGTATAATCAGCTATATTAAAACTCAATGCCGTCAGTGTTTAAAGTCTACAGGCTCGGCAGCGTGCGCGCATGCGCTGTATATGTTATCTCCGGGGGCACTGGCCTAGACTGGGTCCATGGCTGCACGGCCGAGGTACGTGGCTCCACGGCACTTGGGGAGAGTGGAAACGTGACTTACAGGCCCGTAGAGGAAGGGCGAAATATTGTTTACCGAGGCCCCCCTGACGCGTGAGTCTGTCTCGCGACGCCAAGGAAAATAAGCGGCAGCCCTGCGGTGAATGCCAGCCCTCCTTCAGTGTCCGCCTCTCCCGTCGTCGAAGGACGGCGTCAGTCCCCCGAGGCGCAGCCGGGAGGCTGTAAAGTCTCTGAGGTATGGACCCGTTAACCCCTTCCTTGCCTCCGGTTGTCTCCACCACACGCCGGCACCAACAACTACTGCAGCCGAACGTTCGTATCGACGGCACGCTTTCCTATCCCTCGTGGCTGGTAACTATAGTCCATTCGTGGTTACTTGCAAGTTTTCTGAAGCCCTGCTTAAGTTTTAATTCCAGGATGTTCCTCCGATTAATGCAAACAAAGCTTAATCGAGTCCAGAAAATTACACTACAAGAATAACGCACCGCATTCGTACGCGATCAGTTTGGTGATATTTTGCAGAAGAGCGGTTTGCTTCCAGACATTACCAACAACACTAATTTGCCTCTGTTTTCATTCAAATTAACTATAAATTGTTTGTTACCATTTATAGTTAAAATATGACTAAAATTTCAATTTAACCTAAAATAATGTACTTTTGTGTTGACAGAAGTATAAAGCACTTGTAAGACTTGGCATACTCAGGAAACTACCAAACACGCCATACGTGGCGTAGTTTTCAAATGTTTGTTGCAAAAAGTGTGAAAAAACCGCAAATAGACTATATCTAGGGGCAGAGACAAGATACAGTCCAAAGCACTATAGGGTCGTCCAGCTTCTTTGATTGACTAAAAAATGTTCTGGCCCGTGTAAACCGTTTGCGCACGAATCACGAAGGTTCAGTGTCGGAGTTACTTAGTACTGAGTGGCTTGGTCAAAGACGGACACGGCACCAGCAGCCAATGGATGTATAACAACAGCTGAGGTGTGTATATAGTATTGAAGTCTACTGTGTGCTCCGATTTTTACGCGAAAAGTCACTTGCCCTAACTATAGATATTATATCCATTCGCATCATAATTAAAGGAAATAATTTTTCTCGTAGCATTTCAGCAGCAGGCCACAGAGTAGATAAGCAGATAGAGACGACACGGAGTGGATGTGCCTTGGACATGGGCGTACCCGTTCTCTCCGACTGCGCGGGGATCTGGGCACCACGCCTTGTGTCTCACTGGCTACTCCATGCTGCGAAATGTCCCCTATTGGCTGGCCCGCCTGCTAGCTGGCAAGTCACCAGGTCGCTGACTGGCGAACGGCCTTCCAACACCTTGCTGGCCAATGATACTGTTTTACTGGCCTGAGCGGCTGCAGTTCAACGTATAAGCGGCTGTTTCACCTCGGTAATCTTAAGTACTCTTTGTTGACGCCGACGGGTGTATCAAATCAGGCACGAAATCTGAGCCAAACGCTGAACTAACGTGCATTGTTCCCGTTGCCTACAACTACACTCATTTAAGCAGTGGCCCTAGAGTTTTATTGGTGGAAATAATGCAACAAAGACCACTGTAGTTTTCTGACGTAGTGTAGTATTGAATACTTTCATCGTCTTTACAGATGAATAGATTTAAAAAGTTTACTTTTAACAGCTTCGGTTATAGGTTATAGCTAACGATATGAGTGAATTTACGGCTTTGGAATTGGTAAATATTATATGGCGAGTTGATTAAAACAATACTTGAAGTATCTGCAAAAATAAATAATACTAAAGGCTAACGGGGCCACGGTGGTGTAGTGGTTAGACTACCAGCCTCCCCCCAGGCGAACCGGGTCCGATTCCGGGCGGGGTCTCCCCAGGATTTTTGCATGTGAGAATCGTGCCGGACGACAGATTTTCTAAGGAATCTCCCGTTTCTCCCGCCCTTACATTCCGGCGCTACTCCACACGCACCTCGCTTCACCCTTATCGGCTCTCAAGATCGCGATGTTCAGAGCCGCCCAAACTTCTACACTCACTCACTGAAGGCTAACATTTGACAGAGACAACCGGACACCGGCTTCCTCTTCTACACTCTATTGAAGTGGCGTGGTTGTTCTTAGGATCACGAGATATGATCTCTCGTGGCGCAGCCGGTCGTTGCGTTACCGGTCTTGCGCGGGGGAGGTTCTGGGTTCGAATCCCAGGTAAGGCATGGGTGTTAGTTTAAGTTAGGTCATAAGTTAGTTTGTAAGCCGTCCCCTGATAAGCCTTTGGGCATAACACTATAAGCCCTTTCCAATCCAATCCGAGAAACATGAGGCTGCTGCCAAATTAATCATAGGATTGTTTACAAACGAAAGATAAAGGGAATTGTCTTCAAGTAGGCAAACATTCTTAAGTCGTCTGAAATACGTAATATTTTCTGTTCATGAACATTTAGAAAACATTATAATGCTCTGCCTCATATAAGTTAGCCAGATTCTGACAGTCAGTGAGTGGCAACTTGAAGGATATGAAACAAACGAAGTGCCATTTACAAAATCCTGCATCAGCTGATGCACGAACGAACAAAAGTTAATATTACATTGGCTATTCTGAGTGCACTGCCGACGCACATTAGACAAGCAGAAAATACGTGATAAGAAAGAGTTAATAGATTAATTAATACATTTTATTTTACGTGGTCATAAAACAGCGGTTTTTAGTGTTAGAAACTAAATTTCGTGCTAAAGTAGAAATTTATAGGTGTTCAAAATGAAAGGTATATTAAAACGATCCGTATCCGAATGAAACGCAATTTAGAAACCTTTTACAACGTCGTATCCCTCCTTTCCAATCATGATTTTCATACGTGCTTTATATTAATTCCAAAAGCATTCAAAAATATTGGTTGTTGAATTATTTTTTCTAATAATTTGACGAAATATATTTCAAATTCGTGTAGTTCCGAGCCAGTAATATAAGAACAGTCAACTTTAAAAATACACGATCTATTGAGCAAAGCAAGCGGCTCAGACCTCACTCTGACTATGTTGTGCACGCCATCTATCGGATCTTTTCCGAAGCATTACCAGCCAGAAAAGAATAGCGTTCGTGTGCAATATATAACATATTTACGAACAGATACCAATAATTTTATTTTTCGTGAGCTCTGCATAATTTTTAAAGTAACATATATTTCGTGTGCAGTGATTTTGAGAACTAGTAATTTCTATTCGGCAGGTAATCGTTCGTATACGAAAATTATACGCCATATTGTTCTCCGAAAACCTATTTCCTTGTCTCCGTAGAAAGTGAGACACGCGTGAATAGTTTTTAAGCAATTCTAACGTTATTCCACGTCACATATTTACAGCTCGAATATATTAGCTATAACGTCCAACGTGTGATAATATCTACAACTACCGTCTCGCAAATGTTATTCCAAATCCACTGTCCCGGACATATTAAAAAAGAGTTAGCAAATATTAAACTTTTTGCAAGGTTTTATATTTTTACTTTTATAACCTACTAATATTTTTAGACGGATGTCAGTCAAAAATCTTTTAAAAAAATTTTGGCATTAAAGTACAATGGCAAGTGGATTAGCTGACAGCGTGTTGATAAAAAATAAAGCCTCCACTTGACGCACCAGCTGATGGCGGAAGGATACGTAGTCAGATGTAAACAGTGGTGCTACTTTCACAGACCTGTCAGAATCTACCCAACTTATATGAGACAGAGTGTAGTAGTTTCCTACAGAAAGACTTGCATGTTATACTAATTACAACGAAAATAATTAAACACCAAGCACTATTTGGGTGGGCAGGGGTGGTGGTGGGGGAAGGAGACGATTTTATTCCAACAGCTTTCCGCATAATCGCTAAAGGTGACGAAGTCACCTTCGTGATTAAATACACCCATAATACGAATCGGAGGAAAACCACTGATTCGCACTGAAATTCAGCTACTCGAATCAGTGAAAACGACTCCAATTAAAATCGATGTAAAACCTTTGATAGGTTCAGTGGAACAATTTAACTGATTGAATAAGTGACAGCCAATTGCGTTCGGCGAATGTAACATTGTTGTTATTGAATTTATCCAAATTATTACTACAAATTTACGTATTTCCGATAGTCGCTGTTTATATTGGGAAATTAAACCTCATTTAAAAAAAAGGAAAAAAAAAATTAAAAAAAAAAGGAAATCCAATTAGCAGTGTCTAGGATTTTAATCCACATCGCCCCATTTCTGAATCGTTGCCATACAAATCGAGCTACCGAGACAACGTTGTCTATTATAATATATATTATATTCCCTTATCAAAAAATTTTGCTACAAATTGTGTATAATTTATTTTCGTTTTTAGTTTAAATGGTAACATTAGGATTCTAAAACTAATAGTACGTATGAATTCACTCACTTCGCCATATTTAATGCAGTTTAAACCTTCAAGCGCTATGATAATGATGTGAAAACGAAATGAAAGACGTACAAACGGTAAACGTCTCGTAAAATTGTATAATAAATAACAAAACTCGCGTTAAAAAATATATTTTTTTAATGGTTTTGTTAGATTATAAGCGTTGTTATTTCATTTAATACACGTCGTTTAACTGGTCCATTAATAAAAAACAAATAATTGAAAAACAGTTAATGAAATGGTTGATGAATCAGTGGAAAATGCCACTGAATCAATTAAGGAAAAATGCCATTATTTCACTAATTCATAAGTTAAAATGTCTGAAGCGATGGTCAAATAAGGCTAGTGCTATGAACTGATTAAAACCGTTTAATTTTCACTGATTCAGATTTAGAGTGTATAGTCGACTTCACACCACCGAACCACTGATTTGTGTCATAACTCATAACTTGATCATGACATAGGTTGAGAGATGTACAATAAAAAATTATCAATCTTACATAAGCACGTATTGGTTGTGTACTTAATAGAAACACCCGGGTTTACCTTAAAATAATGACACACACTATTTTATTTATGGTCATCCTTGCATTCCAGGTAACACGGATAATCTCTGCTATAGTTGTTTGTATTTTCATTTTCGCCCACTCACACTAACACGTGGGGAAAAAATTGCGCTACACTCAAGCAGCAAACACTATTTTACGACGCACAGAAAATACGTCTTATCGTAATAATTTAATTACGCTTTTTATTTATAGCCGAGTAGATACTGTACGTAGGTAAAATTAATCTGCTGGCTCACATATATCCAGATCTGGAACTGAAAAATTTGNAGCCGAGTAGATACTGTACGTAGGTAAAATTAATCTGCTGGCTCACATATATCCAGATCTGGAACTGAAAAATTTGTTCCAAACATTAAGTAAACTTTTCCAATTAAAACGTTATACACGCAAAGGTATTCTAAAATTAAAATAATAATTAGGTAACGCAGAATATATTTTTAACCTTAGATTACACTGACAAATACAACATACATAACGTGCATTGAATTGCGTGGTTGAATATTTTACCCGTGAGTACGCANTAGATTACACTGACAAATACAACATACATAACGTGCATTGAATTGCGTGGTTGAATATTTTACCCGTGAGTACGCACATCCAGCCGTTACGTCGTAGACAATCTGAACAAGAGGTCAGAACTGAGGTATGCATTAATCCTCGCGAGAGCTGGTAAAGATAGCAAAAGTAACTTTTTACAGAAAAATTATAGTCTATGATAGGTCTTAATATTCGATGTTAGACGACAACATATTGGTTGGTTGTGACAAATTGATTTCCATATTGCGCAGAGCCGTTTACAAAAAGGTTACACTAACTTAGTTATTCAAAAAACAGGTAGAACCTTCTACAATGTAGATTTAGATATTTAAAATCAGAATCTGGTAACTGAAAATCGATGTCATATTATCGTCGTAACAAGGTATTACAACTGCAAAGAAAGAACGCAACTGACAGTAAGAACTAATTATAACGCCTCAATTTTTTTGGGACTTATTTCCCGTGCATAATAAAGTGCATTGACAGACTCATCGTAGATAATATCATACTGTTAAAAAAAAAAAAACTCGCATAACTTGTTCCACTTACCTAAATTTTTATATTATATATCTATTTTATAAATACTAATCAGTATGGGTAAGAAGACTGAGAACGCAACACGGGAAATCATAATCACTGACGTTCCCGGCCGAGCCGCTGCCGGATTTTCGCAAGTGGGAATCGCACCGGATAATGCCTCTGGTCGGCGGGTTTTGTTAGGGATCCCTCCCGTTTTCCCCGCCCGTTCATTCACGCACTGACCCATACTCACCTACCTCACTTCACCCTCAACGGCTCTCAAGGTCCGCTGTTAAGTCCCACCCAAATCTCTTCACTCACTCACTGTACTCACTGAACATAAATGTAAATTATATAATATTTTTATCTGCGTAAACAGTTAAACATATTTTCACTTATTTTGACGTAAACGTTTTACTTCGATGAAAAAAAAAATACGCTCTTTTATGCTACGCAGTGAAAACTCTGAAATTCTAATGAACGAATGGTTGACGCTCTCACATGCTTTAATTAGACACGCCACGTAAACGACCGGTATAAACGCCCGAAACCAGCTGTCTTCCAGACTCGATCAATACTGCAGTTGTGCAGTGCCCAAAAACAACTCCTACCCCCACCAAAACGAACCTAATTCAATTCTTTGCGGGCTGGCAATATATTTGTCGCACGTCGAAAACGCAGTGGCCGTTGTCGCTGGCCGGTGGGTTTTCGCTGGTTCCTCCTGTTTCTTCCCGCCATTGCATCCTGTTGCTGACCCACATCGTTTCACCTGCACATGAGCTGAATACCTCAACTTTTAAGGTGTTCACCTACCTGAGAATCACGGGAACGATAAGGGCTACAGCACCACAGGCGAAAATTACCACATCACCTCTACGTGCAAAGCTATGAACTAGCAGGTAGTGTTCTCGTCATGCNCAGCACCACAGGCGAAAATTACCACATCACCTCTACGTGCAAAGCTATGAACTAGCAGGTAGTGTTCTCGTCATGCTGCGCCTACCTATGGGGCATTTAGTAAGCCGTTATCCTATAATTATGTTCTTTGAAATTCTGTATGGAAAATTCAATAAACGCTCCTACCATAGTTTTGCTAGTGCTGTGCTTGTATGTTTCAAGATACGACAGTCAAGAAAATTTGCTTCTTACTATCTCGGAGGGCTCCAAAATAATATGTATAGCAAACTTGATAGTTTTTTGAAAATAGTGGTGGTACATTTAATAGTTTCTTCTAAAAATCCCGTATTTAAAACATTCTCCAACGCATTTCAAGCGTCTACCGAATTAAGCGCCGCAAAAATCTCTCTTTCACTGACTGTATTGAACTCTTTCTTATCCTTCTTCACTGTGTGCAGAGTAAAATACACTTTGGNAAAATCTCTCTTTCACTGACTGTATTGAACTCTTTCTTATCCTTCTTCACTGTGTGCAGAGTAAAATACACTTTGGTGTTTGACAAACAAACTCTTCGAAACTAATTGTCGGACAAACAGTCAGGGAGCAATAGAGTAATAAAGTCTGCTACAGACATCGCTTAGTGAAGAACTATTCATTCGCAGTATATTCGGTTCATAACCTATGTTTTCTATAAACAAATCATCAATAAAACCCATAATCACGTAAGAGAGATTTATTCCCTCTCAGAAAGTGAATTCAGAGTTTTTTTTTAAACCCTCATTGTTATGGTAGTTAGTGACGAACAATTAAAATTTTATTATAAAAACGAAATATGCAATACGTGGTAAGAAAAAAGCGATAGCTGGGTACAAGCATTTTGAAAGTAACGTATAATTGCCACCGCATTATGTGGAGTAACTAATCTGTGGGCGGACTTTATACTCAAGTACTGGCATAAGCGTATGTAATTAAACAACGCTCATATATACGACTTACCCGGGATCAGACTTCGGAATGTTATTATTTGTAGGTGATGCCGCTATCGACCTAAAACATAAACGGCATCGTTGTAAGAACCACTGGCAAGAACCATTCGTAGGCTGATGCTCATTCAAAAAAACCAAAAAACTGATTGCCGCTATGTATTTTTCGTCCACAATTAACCATATAAGAATTTAAAGTTTATTACAACGGGAGAATATCCTACATCATTAGAGAGAAAAAAAAAAAAAAAAAAAAAAAAAAAAAAAAAAAAAAAAATATTTGTGTTCCAGAACACGGATGAAACATAGTGTTATTATACTCGCACATGATTTAGACACAGAATAGGTAAGAATACACAAGCGAAAAGCCTCGCAGGTAAGAGTCAGCTCACCGGCTACGCGAGGCCGATTGAGCATTGTGCGTAGTGGAAGATTCCCTATTGGTCGAGCTGCCGCCTCGCAAGCTAGTGTATTGGCGATGCCTGGTGAAAGAGTTCCCTCCATGCAGTCGACCAGCGAGGCCATTTTGCTGGCGCGTGTGGCTGCAGTTCCTGACACAAACCGCGCTTTCGCTTCTCTGTTCTCGCGTGCTCTGTGATTACAAGAAGGCTACGGATATGGGGCTGGCGNGGGAGGGGGGCATGCAGCAGAATGATACGAAAATAATATTCTAAGCAGTGCACGTCCAGTTTTTCGTCGTTACGTCAAGGCGTGCAAATGAAAAATTCCTACCAACCATCACGCCCCACATTTCCGCAGTGCGCAACATAGCAGAAAAAAGTTAAAAAGTAAAAAAAAAAATACGGACACTAAAAAATATTTCGTGGAATATTTTTCCTGCCATCTCTTAAATTATATATATATATACATCCATATATATACGCACATACACACATATGCGCGCACACACACACACACATGTATATATACATACACACACACATACAGACTGTAATAAACATTAAACTGCTTGTTTTAGTGATTTCAAAAATATTTTCTTATTTTTTTAGTCACTTACAAAACTTGAGAGCATAATGGCGTCACTGGCCAGCAAAATGTCGGAACGCCGTTTGCCAATCAGCGCCTGGCGACCCACTCGCCAGCCGGGATCCCAGCCAATAGGGAATGTTTCGAAGTATGCAGTAGTCAATGGGCAGATATATAAGGTAATTAGCGATTAAAATCGTCCAATCACGGAAGTGGATCCGAGCTAAAGAGTTCTGGATCACAAATAGTCGTGGAAACGTCTTCTCGAAAAACAAGTGGTGCTACAAATAGCTTTTGGCTTTGTTACAGTCGACGACATTAACCCGTTCGGTAAGAGCTCAAGTACTGCAGTCATTTAATATTTTTGTATGTGAAATACTGTTGAGAGGGGTGATCGACTTGCATTTGAGGGTTCTCCCGTAATACTTGCCGAGAGGGCGTGAGAACTGAAAAGTAGCAGTGGGAGGAAGGTTCGCAATATTACCCCTTACGATATAAATATATCGTAAATTACCATAATACGCAATTCCTACGGAAATGATGATTAAAGATTTTAATTTTCCAACCGACAAAACGTCTGCGTGTCATCGTTTTAGTTCGTTTTTGTGACGTCGGGGTTCTAACAAACAAAGAATCATTGGCAAAAATAAAGGGAAGAAAACTTCCGCGGATGTCTAACTTAAATAAATGTGTTTTTTTTTGCCAAAAAAACTGAGTTCGTTCTATGATTGGAAACAAAATCCAGCCAGAAAACATTTCGCGAACCGTAAAAGTGTTTTCGCTTTTGCGTAACGAATCTAGACAATTCAGCCGGGATATCTTCAGTAGGTTTTTTTATTTTATTTCATCTACGAAACTTTCATTGTGATCTGAATATATATCCTTTACAGTTGAAATTAGTTTTCTTGGAAAACTAATTGGTTGAAACATGGTAGTTAGAAAATTATTCTACATTTTCCGATGTTTCTGACGAGCGTACATAAAAAAGATTATCGTTGCTAAATTACTTTGTGAACTTTGTGAATACGCCGCAGTAAAGCGTATTGTCTTTATAAAACATTGATGTTACCTCACACTGAGTTATATTTACGCGCTCTGTTTTTTCGCCTATCTTTCACCGTAAAATTTTTTTAGAACGGTAATCGTTAAAACAAGAGGAATCTATCTACCTTGTTTAAGTTGACTTAGCTGCCTTACTTACTATTTATTCGGGTTTATAACTTAGCATTCACACAATTAGATATTAATCAATTAGAAGGTATGCAGTGTAATACAAAATGCTATTAAAAACAAGTTTAAATTCTTTGATAGCACTAACTCAGTTTCATATTGACTTCATTTACTCATAAATTTCTCGTTTGTGACCTTCTACATGCAGAAACTAACTTGGCTTTTTCGCGTTATAATTTGCATAATTTAAATGCATGTCGTTGCTGTGCCAATTGAGGAGAGATCCAAAAATTGTCTGAGCCAATGAGGAACAATGAGCAGATTACAGGAGAAATTAAATTTCACAAATCCAGAAAAGAAAATGCAGCAACAAAATAATATGCTATCTCGGTTCGCGCGCATAGCACTTGAATGTTTTGCCTGCTACCGAATTACACGACGCGTTATTGAGTACGAGAAAGAAAAAAAAATAAAGCCGGATACCACGTGATGTAAAAACAATCTCCGGTTAGAAGCCATATTGATTATTTTATTATTAAGTCACAATTCTCATATAGCACTGTAAAACCTCTGCGTATAAAATTAAGTGTCGCGACTGACATTCATTCTTCACTCATAAACGCACAGCACAAACTGCTAGACGCAAAAGGCAAAAGTATTAAGATTTAGGCATACGTTCCCCTTAGCGCGCAGTTACTCACTAACAAAGGATTTTTCGAAATTCTACCACTCAGAGGGTGAAAAGAAGTAAAGTTTGTTTTCGAGAAATCCTTCTCGATATCTCATTAACCTTATGAGATATAGTTAAGCTCTTTGATTTAAAAGTTTGGCTATATGCATACTTAAAAACTGATTTCAGGATTTTTTTAAAGGCAAATTCCAAAGGGATAAGTATGAATACGTCACGCCATGTTCTTTTCTTAGGTAAGTTCTATGGACATGTTTAAATCGCATTTCATACCGTGGTAAATAATTTCATATGCCGTTTTTGACGAAGAGTGAATTGAGTTATAGTGCTTATTTCAGCTGCAGAGTAACCAATATTTGCGCTGAAACACGTAGTTTCTTGTAAACATGGTGGTCAGAACTACAAATTTGCGAATCATCTAGATAACTGTCAAAAGAACGTGTTACAACAATGGCGAGGCAGTTTGGTTGTATTTGGTTTTCTAACAAATCTGATTTTTTATTCACTAAAATATTATTCAACGTATTTTGGATCATGCATTCGAGTAGCACTACAACCAGAAATGCTCAGAAGACAAAAGTCAGTATATAAAGTACATATTCTACACTTATGAAGTAAACAGACAAATTGTAAAAAATGTTGCCAGAACTGAGGAACGTTAACAATTGAATAATTCAATCTCATAGAGAGCGCTTCCAATGATGTAAATCGCACCTTTTAAGCCTACTTTCCGAAGTAAAGAAAGGCTTATAAGATCACTTTCCTGTACGTGGGTCTGTGTGTGTGTGTGTGTGTGTGCAGGTGTGTGCAGGTGTGTGTCTGTGTGTCCCCCTTTTCCATTTTTGAACGCGGGAACCGAATTTTACCAAACTTGGTACACATATAGTACTTGGTAGGGACATCTGACATTTATAGTTTTCGGTCACGCCAAGCGCTTACTTTCCAAAATTTGGTCATTTAAATATTTAGGGTGATATATCATATCTCGGGAACCATCCAACAGATTTGAATCAAATCTGACATATTGGCAGCGCATAATGAAAACATTGAATATAGAGATGGCTGCTGTAATTGCTTCGCCATTTTGTAAGAAAGCATAATATGAAGAAATAAAGCTTTTATGTTAAAACTCGAAAACTACTCAACCATTTCTAACAAAACATGGCAAGTCACTGACACTATGGTAAGCCATGTAAATTTATACGATTTAAATTGATGACGCACATATTTTTAAAATGGTGGTCATACAAATATTTCATGTTTATATGGTATGTCTACCATACTGTCTAACAAATTTCGACGAAATTTTGCATGTTGCAAGTATATATTACAAGCATCATATATGCCAGCACATAGCTACTTTTGTTCGTCATTTTGTTAAGATAGCATTACTTATGAATATACGAAGTTTCTATGTCAAACCTATCTCGGGAAGCAACTAACCAATTCATGCAAAATTTGGCAAACAAATAGCACTGCGGCAGATTATAAAAATTGGTATGTTTTAAGTACGCAAAACACTTATTTTCAAAATGGCGGTCATATGGAAAGTTGTTTAGTTTGTTATATTGTCGAAAGTACGTAATCAATTCCAACCTTTCTTTTTATACTGGCAGTATATACCTCAACTATCAAATGTGTACAGAGAGCTTCTTATCCGCCACTTTATAAGATAGCGCTACAAGCACAAATTGAAATTTTATGTCATATCTCAGGAAACAAATAACCTGTTCGTACCATATTTGTCAAACAATTAGAATTGTGGCAGTTTAAGTAAACTGATTTGTTTTAAGTAAATAATGCACTTATTAAAAAAATGGCGGCTATATTGCCATTTTAGCTTGGTATGCTTTATCGTCAAAACCACGTAATTAATTCCGACTTATCTTTGTATGCTGGTAGTATATAATACAACCATCAAATGCTTACATACAAAGTCCCTTTTGCACGTCATCTTGCAAAATATCATCACATAAAAAATATTTTTATTTTATATCTTGGAAAAAAAAAATCCTACCAAATTTTCCAACAAGTAGCATAACATCAGGCCATGTAAACTGATTTGTTTTGAGTAGCCCAGTTTGTTATATCTGCGACACTATGAAACTAATTTCAAATTAGGCACTTTATTTTATATTCTGGCAATATATTATTACTATCAAATTTGTCAATAAAGAATCTCATGTCTATGCCATTTTGTTATATAGCAACACATGAGAATTTTTACATCGTATCTCGGGTACAAATCAACCGATTACTACCAAATTTGGCCAACCATATTGATTTACATATTTTAAGTACCAGATACTTATTTTGAGAATCGCGGCTATGAAAAAAATTATAGCATAGTGTGCTATATCCAAGAAACGATATAACTGGGTTTAACTTAACTTTGTATACTACTGGCGGTATCTATTATAGTCTTCGAATGTGCTAATATATTACCTTTTTGTCCTGCTTTTATGAAGATCCTTACACGAAAAAAAGGAGATTTTATGCATATATCGATGACCAATCATCCAATACTACGAAAATTCACACGCAAATAGTGCTACAGTAGCGTATATAAGCTAACAGGTGTTAGGTACGGCAGGTCATTTTTAATGGCGTTAATATAAATATTTATGTTAACTTGTTATATATTAATCAATTTTAAAAATCAACTATTTTTGTGCACTTACAGTATTCATAGGAATCATTAATTTTGCATGCAGAGGTACAATATTGCCGGTTTTTTTTTTTTTTTTTTTTTTTTTGCAAAATAGCACCAGGTGAGAAAATGTAACATTTCACCAAATTTATCGAATAATTCAACTAATCTGCATCTTATGTTTCACACCACTAGCGCTACAAAAGGCCATGTAAACTTACATAATTTAAGCGGAATGGTGGTCAGATAAATATTTTTATAAGATTGTCAGTTCTATTAAAAAAATTAACCAAATTAAACCAAACTTTGTATATTGACAGTATCTATTAAAATCGTCGTATACAGAATATAAATTTTTTTTTTACAATTTTGTACGATAGCACCAAAAAAGAAAATGATGGTTTTATGCCATATCTTAGGGACCAATAAACCAATTCCCACAATATATTCCACACAAGAAGCACTGCAGTAGCCCATGTAAACTGAATTGTTTCAAGTGACTCATACGCTTATTTTCAAAATGACGGCGCTGTAAATATGTCAGGTGTGTAAGCCCTATCATTCAAAACATTATACTTATCACATCTCAAGTTGATGCTCCGAATCCTATTTCCGTAATTTAGTTGATTGCTTGCTAGCTTATGGTTTGGAGATCTTCTGGTTTCGAGTCCTGGGTGAGGCACGTGTGCATTTGTAATTGTCTCACTACTGTTGCATATGTTTCTGGTTTCATCTCTAATTATATTGCTGTCAATAATACGTTAAGGCATATCTTCCATCTAAGTATTCAAGAATGTCATTACAAATTACATGCACCCACGTAGCGGAAAGTAGGCTTACTAGTTATATCAGTAACTTCTTGTTTCTATTGAGCTTCTACATACATGCTACATTTCAAACATCGCTAATCATTTACATATGCCTTTTTGGAGTTTGTCAGATATTGTTGTTACAATTGGGATTACTGATTCCTGGATTTATTTATTTGCTAGGATTCCTGGCTAAAGTTCAAGGCACAAAGGCAAGATTTTTTATTTTATTTAACTATAATCTTGTCTAACTGCTATCTGGTGTGCTGAAGGTTTTGCTTCCGATTTGAATATGTTACCAGTTCGCAGATTTTAACAACTTGCTGCTTAAGTTCATTTGAAAGGCAGTCTTTTGTCAATTTCTGTACAGGAAGCGCAATCGCTACACTTTTTTTCGTGGATGAAGACGAAATGTAATTTTTTGTAAGACCTGAAGTCCAGCAAGAATTGGTAAGGCAGTTACATAACAAGTTATATTAGGTGAAAATTTACACAAAAAATAAATTGCGTGTGGGGAGCGCACCCAGGGCAAGACGACATCCTCCGAGTGACGGTCTTTCCAGCTGGGACCCGTAGGTGACCGTCATCCCCGGGCATGACAGGAGTGAAGCCCTATAATGGAGCGGAGCTGGAATGCAAGGGTTGGGGAAACGGGAGTACCCCGAGAAAACCCGCCGGCAAGCGGCATCGTCCAGCACGATTCCCACATGCGAGAATCTGGGAGTGAACCCACCGGGGTCCGAACCCGGATCGCCGTCGTGAGAGGCGAGCGCCCTGGACACTATGCCACCGCTGCCCCTACACAAAAGAAAGTTATGTCTGGCGGCACATCCTATATATATACTCTCCTGTTGATTTGATTCGTATGTTACAGCGTTCAGGCAAGTCTAACCCTTTTAAAGTAGTGTAAATGCATCAAAGTGATTACTTTNGTTGATTCGTATGTTACAGCGTTCAGGCAAGTCTAACCCTTTTAAAGTAGTGTAAATGCATCAAAGTGATTACTTTCATTAGTACAGCTGATCTGTTGCAAAGAAACACTGTAAACGAAAGTAAGGTCTCCATTCAGCTCCAAAGTTGTGCTTCAATGATATTTTAATAATTTGGACCCTTTACGGTTAGGTTTCGCGAAACATACAGCTGGGGAGATTCACTGTACTCAGNATGATATTTTAATAATTTGGACCCTTTACGGTTAGGTTTCGCGAAACATACAGCTGGGGAGATTCACTGTACTCAGAAAAGAACCTACAGAAACGTTGAAGTAGAGAATGTAAACTGTAAAATGTTGCTTTTCCAGGAAAATATAACGCAGCTCTGTGCATACCTCCGCTTAAATACAAGGATGTAATGTCTTGTTTAAAGTGAATTCCAACAGCGCATGTTGCGTTTTATGAAAATTTAAAATGTAACACTAAGATTATAAGCAATAACTTTGCGTATATTGCAAACTGTGCTTTTCTAGATAATATTAATTATTTTAAACATTCTCTTTTTTTCTTATTTAAAGAATAAAGTGCTTATAAAACAACGTTATTTACACCGATATGATTTTACATTTATGTTTCATGTTAGACATTTTTTTCACAAACGGTTTCATTGTTATTTTAAAACCTCTGGCGATTTAATGTNCCATTTATGTTTCATGTTAGACATTTTTTTCACAAACGGTTTCATTGTTATTTTAAAACCTCTGGCGATTTAATGTTAATAGTGATGAGCCACAAATAATGTTTACATTCCTCTTATAATCTGTAAATTTGCGAAATTTTTCTTGATTGCAAAATATGTACATAGTATTATTTGGTAGACCATAAAATGTTGAACATTTTAAATCACATATTTAATATGCAATAACTGTGAGGTTTTACAGATTTGTCAAACATTCATTTTACGTTTACTCAAAACTGCAGTAACGTGGCTTATCATTATTTACCCCCCAGGTATTCAACTTACAACTGGTGAAAGTATCTTGCTTATAGTATTAACTGACGCATAAAAATAAGAAAAAGCAAAAAAAAAAAAAAATTAAAACAGTTTCACGTCTTTACTCACAAGACCCACTATAGGATAAATAGGGGAAAACCATGTTTGCAAATGTATGATACTGAAGAAAACAAACTCGGACGGCGATAATACCACGTATACCTATCATTAGAAACCTGAAAAATTCGCGAGTTCAACGACCTGTAGGCTATACTCCATTGCCGTATGTAAAATAACGCAAATATCACTGTTCATTGGTTGCTTGTTGTATGAGCGGTATACGGTGATTCGATCTGCATTTAACAGTGCATTTATTATTGGCTCAGAGTTGGCCAGGAGGTGTAAACTAACGGGTGGACCAACAGCATTAGCAATATAAACGTACGAGGTTTCGAATTCTAGCTCGTCCCGAAATAAAAACGCGAATTTTTCAGGTCTCTACCTATCACATGCACCACAGCTTCTATTCGGAATAGACAGATATTAGGCGTGCTATCTTGAATTCGTTCGGCGTGTGTACCATGCGGCTTAACGTCATTTTGCGGGGTGACTGAACCCCTTGGAATTTGGCGAATTCAACAACGTGACGCTGAACTGTAGAACTCGGAAACATTTCGGTTACGTATTTTTAGTCACCGGCTGTTGTCACCGTGAGTTATTTTCTCCTCTGAACTGTCTCTTTCATTAATTCTCTCCTTTAATTTTCCGCTGTTATTTACAGGCTCAGATTCCCACGGCCCGTAAAATCCACTTAGAGGTACAGTTGTTTTACTTTTAGCAGAACATAAAAAAAACACCACCCGTGAAATTTTCCTATTGCTGGGATTCAAAATAAATATAAAGTTATTCTGTTTGTACTTATCTATATTTATTTGAAATTACCCGATAAATATTTTTGTATATGATTCATATTCGTTATTTTATTCTTTTTTGGAAAGTCGTTTTCCTCCATTGTCATAAAATTGTTTAGATAATCATTTATTTCGTATCACATCGAGAATAACGTAACATGCTAAAAAAAAAAGTAGAACATAGTTTCAGCCACTTGGACGCCCTCGATGCTTACCGGTTGGCATGTGGTTGGAACGTAAACGTAATGCATAGAGACCTGAAAAATTCGCGAGTTCAATGACCTGCAGACTATACTCTACAGTTTTATGTACAAATATGCTGATATCAACCGCGCATTGGTTGTCTGCTGTCACAGTGGTAGGCGACAGNGGCATGTGGTTGGAACGTAAACGTAATGCATAGAGACCTGAAAAATTCGCGAGTTCAATGACCTGCAGACTATACTCCACAGTTTTATGTACAAATATGCCAACATCAACCGCGCATTGGTTGTCTGCTGTCGCAGTGGTAGGCGACAATTGGACACCGTTCTCCAGGAGGTGTCAAACACCGCGTGGACCAATGGCTAAAGTTATATAAACGCACGTGTTTCGAATCCTAGCTTGTCCCAAAATGAATTCGCGAATTCTTCAGGTCTCTGGTAATGCACAGTGTTCTTGCGTAGTCTCCACCTCCACATGCCGTAGTACGAGTGGAGCAGCGCAGGAATACCACGACGTGCAAGGGCAAGAAGAAAGTAGGTCAGGGTGCTAGGGGACTCACCACAGCCGTCTTCGTCGGAGCCGTCAGGGCAGTTGGCCTGGCGATCGCAGCGCCGCACCAGGTCGATGCACGAGTTGCTGCACCGGAACTCGTTCGGCAGACAGCCTGCAAGCACACCGACAGGCCGCCGTCAACTGCGTGAAACACACAACCCTGCTCTAACACTAGTGTTGAGGCGTGCGTGCGGAGCAGGCACGGCGCATGCGTGCGACTCAGGACTGGGTCCCGTGTGCCCACAAGGACGGCAAGTCATGCAAGCTAGTAAGCATCGCCGTGGAGAGGGATTGGCCAGCCATGGGTCATGACTGTACGTACGGGGTCTTCACGGCGAGGCATATTCTATTTAGGTAGGGAAGCTCAAAGCTCTTAGTTTGGAAGATTGTCCCCCACTGGGTAAGTGCTAGTGTCGCTTGTATACCAGATTTTTTAAAATAATTTCTACGTTAAAAAACAAAATCATCGCAATAATCACAAATGAAATATAAAATAACTACTAAACTAAGTAAAATCTTTCTCTTTTATTATGCACTTGGTTTAAAATTTTAATTTAAAGTGACCCATTTTGGAACACTAGCGCTTACATAGCGGCGGAAATTTTCCCTACGCCAAACCCTGACCATAAGAAAACCCGCTTTGTTCCTAACCTGAGTAGAAAAACTTTATTCTTGGTAAAGAACAAAAGCCCATTATATGCGAAGATTATACCGTACATACTGGCATGAGTAAGTAGGTAGGGTCGATTAGAGTACAAAATCACTTGTTTTACCTAAAAAAATCACTTCAGAAACCAATTATTTTAAATAAAAATTACTTTTTCCCCTTCAACATTTTTCTTTTTCCCTTAAACCCTTCTAAATTTCCAAAAAATTGTGAAAAAAAGTGCTTGCTTCTCAATGTAGTTGACTGGTTCCTCAATGTGGCTGAGGTATCCCGAAACTCAGCCACAATTAGGAATCTGAGAAACCGATAAAACAAAATAATTTTATTCTCTAAAATTAAATATATTTTTATAGTCAAAAAATTTAGGTGCGTAAGTATTAAGTATTATATATCACCGAACTCGTCTTTTCAAGACGCATACGATCGTAACATCATATAAATTATGCAAATCAATGTTAGGACGACCATATTGGATTTAAGAGGTATGCACCTACCCCCGTTCTATTTAATAACTCAGTTCAGTCTCCCGACCATGCCAAGACACATCACCCACACCTCACTCGCAATACAATATCGTCACCCTACCTTACACCCTCTCCCACTACCACCCTCCTCATACCTCCTGCAAACCAATTTTTTTTTCTGTAAAAGTACCTAACAATTAAAACGATTTACATTACTGCCACCAAACATCGTCGTCGGAAATTACATTGAAATATTCAGTACATTCTCCCACCCCCCTCAAATACTCTCAAACCATCCCACAAACCTCACATCCCAAGACAACATGAACCCCTCCCNTAAACACACGTCCATCCCCCCACCCCCCACAAAACACAAAATCCTCTCAAAAAGCATCAACCGCACCCCTTTACCCCTCAACCATCATGCTGCACAACGCCTCTTCCCAGACCGCTCTCAGGGCCAGGCAGCTGGTTGACCTTGTCCAATCAATCGTAAAACGATCATACATCTAGGAATCGATGTATTTAAATATTATTAGACTTATTTTATCTCAATTGATTAAATTTATTGTTTGAAAAATTCCGAAATCTTAAAAAAAATACTGGAAAATGTATTTTTAATGCAAAATTGATTTAAAAAATTTGAATTATATAGATTTTACACTTTCCCATGGCACTTGCAAACATTAAATAAAAAGTAATTAAGCTCTTGGAAGAATGGGGATTAGATCCTACAAGCTCTCGTATAGTTGTCATCAGTTCTAAAACCACTGGGCTGCACAAGTGGCTTATCAATGCAATACTTGAATTGTTGTATACTGGACGTCTCAACAAAGAAGATGCATTCCCTCGTACAATTGCATTGGTGTATTAAACATTTTGTTACATATTTCTTCAATCAATTCATATATGGCTTATGAAAACACATTTATTGAAGAGCTTTTCCAGTTTAAATTCATCGTGTTTACAATTTTAAAAACTTGTATGTTGTATTAAAAATATTTCGTTATTTAAAGTTGGAGTATGAATCATATGTGCCTATGCTCACATTGAATGGTTTTTATATATTCTTTTTAATTAACTATGTAGCAGACCACATTTTTTTCGCGTGTCAGCTTGTAAGCAAGCGAATATGTTGAGGTACTTAGGTAGGCGAATATAATTTGCTTACTCTTAGGAGGCAGGCTTGTAAAATTCAGTTTGTAAGTATCATTTCTAGCTTCAGAAATGCTTGTTTCAGCCCTTTATAACCATAGTGATTAATCTGTATATTTACCTCATTATGATGTTTTAACCGAAAACAGTTTATAACAGACTGGTTACGATAAAGGGTAATTAAGAAAAAATATGTAATACATGTTTGTGTTAAAAACTTATTAAAATATATTACTACAAAAACACTAAAAAAAAAAAGATCCACTTCACCTCTCCTCGCCCTCATCGGCTCTCAAGATCTCGATGTCAAGAGCCGTCGAAATATCTCCACTCCGCTCCCAGATTTCACGAATACGTCGAAAACGAAGTAAGGGTCCCTCTCCAGNGGGGGGGGTTACAGTTTCTAAAGCAAGGCGCGCACTTGTTCCACTTGGATCGGCTCGACTTGGAACAGAACTTCCGGCAAAAATACAAAGCATGTTTTCATACGGCAGTCCACGGACTGCAACGACTTGGTCCAGCGCAGCGGCCTAGCCAAGACGTTGTAGCACGTGGACTGCAACATGGAAACACGTTTCTTTTATCCTGAAAGTTCTGTTCCGAGCCAAGCCGATCCGAGCGGAACAATTGTGCGCCCTCCTTAAGTCACTGTGCTTATGTGGCAAGGAGATCTAATCCGTATTGGTGTTCGCCCCCCGAACTGTGGCACTGACAATTATTTCTGAGCTCCGGGTTGGTAACCACGTTTTTTCGGTTCCAACCTTTATCACGAGATTCCTTCAGTCTTTCTGGACACGCTTGCGAGATACAACGCTCAAGTGTTGTTATTAATCATATTATTACTTTTTGTCGTTAATTTTTTACCTTTCAGTTTCATCCCCTTTAGGCTGATCAAGAAAGGCTTAAATAACTTTGCACCTTACAAATATGCCTGAAAACGATTCGCACTCGCCCATGGCTTTTCCAGGATNACAAATATGCCTGAAAACGATTCGCACTCGCCCATGGCTTTTCCAGGATTCTAGCCTACCTAATCGTGGAATAAAAACATTACCACGGAAACCCCTTCTCAAAATTGGTGCTATTTTTTTTTTTACTTTATGTAAGTCACATGCATATATAAGAAAATTCCGCGTGTTCCTTTGAACACATGTTATATTTCAAACCAAACTCCATTTTATATATATTCACGGTCTTAGTGTATTGTGCAAAACACGTGCTAANCACATGTTATATTTCAAACCAAACTCCATTTTATATATATTCACGGTCTTAGTGTATTGTGCAAAACACGTGCTAAATGGTTTTTCAGTTACTGATAATCCTTAAAGAAAACAAGAGGCGAATACCATACGACCTGGAGAACGAGACAACTTTATATCAAATGCTGTTCACGGTAAAGCGAGTGCTTGTGAAAAAAACCGCTGAAAAATGTCACTGCCCATTGCTACATACAGGCCTAAGCTACAGGAAACACCTCTCATTCAGGATCCCAGTTAAGTTGACAGCGAATTAATGAATATTGTTCTGAAGCTTGACGTTGTGTTGGAAAATATAACATGTCAATTTACGTCTGTGAGGTCAGTGTTTGTTTTATACACACAAGAGCACGAATCTGCATATTATTAACTCAGCCACTTTTGTAAAAAAACATTTCCCATGGCTTTCACTTGGATGACGCAAGAATAAAGCGTGATACTCCATTGCAGAGCTAATTATTCATATAGCGGAATAACACAATGATAATACAAGTGGATCCTAAGCGGGGCTCTCAAGCTAACTGTGAACAGACTGTACTCTAAAGGGCAGAAACCAATGAACAAACAGCAAATGTTTGAGCATGCGGGATGTTGTGGAGCCTGGCCAATCAACCAATGAACTCTCGAAATGTTGCTGACCCCACCAATGATTCAGGCAATCCTTAAGGCGCCCGTCTACCTGGCGCTTGAACTGCGTTGCAGAGTGTTCGAAATACACGTTTTTCAACGAAACTATTAAGCGTGCGTCCAACGTGCTGATCTACGAAAAGAACACACACTTCAGACGAGATCTGTTAAGTACTTTCAAAATATCACCTACGTTAGAAACATCAATACAGAGTACTCCAAAACCGCTAAAAACAGCCTTTCCAAGGCGCTGTAGCTCAAAATGCACGCATCAGATACATACAAAACTACTATAGGCGCCTGCACTGAACCTTCCTAAAGACTTCCCACTAATAAAATAATATGGTCACCGCTGAAAGTCCCATAGGTACACGCAGCACGACGAGAACACTGCACGCCAGTTCAGAGCCTTGCGCTTAGCGGCGATGGCGTACTTGATGCGCTTGGCAGTGTCGCCCTTATCGCTCCCGCGCTTCTCGACCTAAACGTGGGAAAAAGTTCCAGGTAGACGGGCGCCTTGAGCAAGGTACGCGTGAGAGTAACAAAGTAGACGTATCCGTTACGCTTCGGGGACGTAACCCCTTACGACTGTCTGATTACATCGTTCTGTGGGATGTTTCGTATCGATTCCACCGCCGTCTGACACGTGTTTGCATCCACGTGATGGCAGGCGGATGACGTCGTGTCAAATTGCTGACAAATGAAGCTGTTCTCCTGGTTCGCTCTGTTTTAGAGCTCCGAGTGCACACGCCAATTTCGCGTTTATGAATTTGGCTAGTCAGTGATTTATCTTCGAAAATCTTATATGCATCTACTTAGCTTTAGAATATTCGTATTTTAAACCAAGTGTACAATGATACTACAGCATCAAATAAAAATTACGATTGAAACCATTTTACTTACAGAGAAAATTTATTTTGTTGTACAAACAATTTTTCCGTAACTGGCTGCCAAAAATTTCCTTGTAGACAACAAGTAAAATATTTCATCTTTTAAATGCATTGTTAATGAGACATACATTACACATTTGTTTATGTATCGTCATGTTTATAATAAAATCAAAGTCTACGCTACTTGCTTTTTAAATTCCAACGTTTGTTATGCACTTTACATAGTAAAGTTTTCCCAAATTTGCTCTAATTTTTTTATAGAGGTAAAACCAAAATCTTGGCTACTTGCTTCAAAGAATTATATATAAAATACAAAAGAAAAGTTATAGTACAGTATTACAAAATTTCTATTCCAAATTTATGGACTCATACGGTGTCTCGTTTAGATTTAGGTGCCTGGCACGTGAGTTATCGCAATGCCACGTCTTTGCAACCGTCAGTGGTTTATAACGACATATGTCGCGAGCGAACAGTTGCGAAAAAATAGCGGTACGTCTTGCAACCAAACATGAGAGACCACTGATGCTAGTGAGTTATGTACGGCCTAGATCATAAACGGACATGGCGAATGCAACGTGCATATTAATTTCTCATTTTAGGTGCTGCCAAAGTGGAAATTCATAACAAGAAATGTACTTCGAATTTCTCACGAGAACTGATACTTTGGAACTCACGAGAAGTGTTTCAGTATATCCGTGGCGCAAGTAGCGAAGCAACCTTTGTAAAACAGTAAGTGTGCCGGCAACAACCAACAGCGCTGCACAGGGAAAGGCGATATTCGTATTGGTATTAGATTTCGGACTTTCATAGCTCCGACTATGATCTCGTCTATCCTGCAACATGTCAGGTGCCGAACACAGGTTCGATTCCCAGTCCCGCATTCCAGACTTCGGTGAGTGCCGGGATGATTTATTACTGTCGTTCATCCGTGATTACTTCCAACTTTTCTGAAGTTCTGCTGAAGATCTACATTCGGGCTACCCTCTACGTACCTTCCCGCCACTTGTAAGCACCACTCAAATAAAATCCTGGAGAAAACACAAAGGAGAAACCGACGAACTGTATTTGTGCGCTGGACACGTTAACTAAAGTGAATTTTTTTTAACGTAACAGTGGAATGAGTTTCCAGCATTGCATTCCTGAGAACACAAATATGACGTTAAGAAACTTCAACTTCACAAATAACGCAAAAATTAAAAAAAAACTTCAAAATATTTTATACACGAAATTTTTTTACTAACCTCTTCCAGCATATAATTTATAGGCTATTAATCAAAGAATTTAACTTTTAAATAAAATACGAGTGACAGCTTAAGTCAGCACAAAAATAAAGTACGTTATTGTTAATGGAAGTATAAATGTCTGTGATATACGATTTACTTAGGAAACAACCAAGTATAACTTATATGGGGTGATGTTTAAAAAGTTTCATTTCAAACGTTTAATGATGCTATGAATTGATTACATAGGCCACGGGCAAATACTTCCCGTTCCTGCTTGTCCAAACCACTGTTCAAGTCTCTAATGGCACGTTCATCTGCAAGAAGTTAAGCTGCAACGGCTCTGTTTCCTTGGCCTCAAGTGTACCTCGACGCGTGTTGCTAGCGTTCACGGTGCAGGATTGTACCAACGTCATCGCTCGAGTGAGCTCTGTTGGAATGAATGTGTGCTTCGCAGCTAGAATCGACGAGGTAGGGAGCTGAGTGGAGTGGATTGGTTACAGCAGGGAAGAGGGTGCGAAGGGGGGGAGAAGACTCTATAATAGCCTGTTCGTCTTTCTCTCGCGACAAAAGCGGTCCACAGAAACAGTTTTGTTTGATTCAGATATTCATTTTACGTTATGTGAATATTGATATGTTGACTCATCTCTGCAAAAGTCGACAGACTGTTTGTTTCAATGTACTTTTAACATGCGAAAAAATCAATTCTCACTTGTAGCTGTAGTTTTTATTTGAAGCTGTTTGCACATTTAACTGGGCAGAGAAAACTCTGATATCCTAATACTGAATGAATATGATTCATCTTAAGTAGTTAAGTCATGTTATAGAATAGATAATCACACAGAGGCTAACTGAAGTGGCGGTTCCTTCGATGTGAGCGTTCCTATCGGCTGGAGTGCCGGCTGACAAGTAGGTTATCAGGCGCTGGTTGGTGAACTGCGTGTTCCAACACGTTGCTGGCTTACAACGCCATTTTACTGGCGTATGCGTCTGGAGTTCGCGGTATAAGCGGCTGTTTCACCTTTATATAGGCTAATGACGGTAAAATTAACCCTTTTGTAAACGCTTTTTAAGATCTACTTGTATGTACCTTGTGTATTCTTACACCAAATGTACAATTAACGTTGACATGGGCTTGATCACTTTATTATTGCGTCGGTCAAGGGCAACTGTACATTTTTTTAGAGAAGCAAATATGTTTTAATTCTTACACTTATATGCATTAAAAAAACATGGGTGCGTGTACTTATGTACGCGCGTTAGAAGTTATACTTCTTTGACGTAACTAAAATAATATTTTATTACGTATGGAAATAATTTATGTAATTAGGAAAACGATAAAATGACCGAAGAAAGACATTAAATACAATTAATAAAGATTTGATTAAAGAACATAATTAAATACTTACAAAAATTAACCTCAAATGCTTGAAAACACTTTAAAAATGTTATTATACAATTTTTGTAACTAACAAATTTTTCACGGCACAATGAAAGTAAAATTAATTAATATGATATATATTTATATATTCACAATGAATTACTAATATAAACGAAATTTTTTTCAATTTGCTTATTACATGTACTGATTTTCTGTCGGTTTTAAATATAACCACGTGCTATGTTGTGTACCTTGCGTTTGTATATAGAATGACGATACGCGCATGCGCGTTGGGTAATACCCCTACCACGTTCACTGTCGAATTTCGTTACACTGTGCGCGCGCAACTTCCGTCGCACACTAAACTTTTACCCTCAACGCGCCAAAAGAAGCATATCTTGAAAACAAAAATTAGAATAAAATATTTTGGTATTCACAAATGCTTACTGAATACTTGTAATTTAACGTCAACACGTGTAACTGCTTTATTTCCTACGTTGCCATCTTTACTGGGCGCGTAACACTCAGTGTGTCAGTTAAAATATAGGCATTTAGGGGCAGCGATATTTTTCAAAGGTTGGTATCAAAAGTGCTCATTTTACCGTGAACAGTATTTTCCCTTAAGCACACTGTGGCCATGTCAAAATCTATTATACACCTACAAAATTTAAAAAAATCTAATTTACTTCCAATTAATGTATAAAATAAAAAATACAGTCTCAGAAAGTTACTTAAACCAGTCCTGTACGGTTCTTGGAGTGAACTTATGTGTTTGAATGCCATTGTAAAGCTTGCTTCGTCTTCTATTTGAAGTTTTTTCGAGTTACGTGTGGTGGTGTGCGCTATATACCTAGCTTGAATCAAAACTTTTTTCACTAAGTTTAGGCACGCCTTATCACCCGCGTTTGTTTGATTCCAGCAACTTGATTGACAACTGGGGATTTTCAGGACAGAAGAAGAATATGTAATTTTCAGTGACTTGCAATTACAGTTGGAGAACGTCCGTAGTCCATAAAGTCGAGCCAGGGTGAACGTAATTGACACAAAAAAATTATCGGTTAGTAGAAACTTTTTTCGTAAATTGAACCCTGCCAATTCTTTCGTTGTGATAAAAATAATTATTTGAAATGATCAAACATGTTTGATGGTAGAGATGTGAACGTTATTATAACGTAATCTTTAACTAAGAGCGTAGTGTAGCGGAGAGGTTTGGGCGGCTTGAGAGCCGACGAGGGTGAAGCGAGATGAGAATAGAGCAGCACCGGAATGAAGGAGCGGGGGAAACCGGCGATTCCCGAGAAAACGCGCAGACGATCAGCGGCGTCGTCCAGCACGATTCCCAGGCAGGACTATCCAGGAGTGACCTCGCCGGGAATCAAACCCGGTTTCCTTTTGGGGAGGCGGTTAGAATAACATACCTCAACGTTCGATACGAATTTTTTTTTTTTTGTCTTAGAAACAGTTACAAACCTTCTCCGAAAACTTTCATTGTGAAACAAAAATGACATGCTTTCCAGGCAAGTTATATCCTGTATTTTCGCGAAAAGCATTTCTGTCTAGTGGTATTTCAGATCCTCATTAGCAATTAGATGGTTTTTAACTGCTATAGGCTTTTTTCGGTTAACTGAGCCCTTTCCGAAACAACATTTGAAAAATGTCGCTGCCGTTACCTGCGTATATATCAACGTGCATGTGCCCAGTAAAGATGGTAACGACAGAGAAAGTAGTTCCATTTCTTAACGCTGAATAAAAGTGTTAGACAAACGTCTGCTAATATTGTAATTATTACTTTGGTGTCAAAATAAGCGCAGAAGTAAAATATTTACGCTTCTAATAATGTCGCAGCTTGACTTGAACTACGCACGAATAAAGTGGCAAGGCCCATGGAGATGTTAATTTTACAATTGTAGGAAATTACGCAATGTGCATACAAGTAGATCTTAAGCAGGACTTNGCCTTGAACTACGCAAAGTGGCGAGGCCCATGGAGATGTTAATTTTACAATTGTAGGAAATTACGCAATGTGCATACAAGTAGATCTTAAGCAGGACTTTCGAAAGTGGCCAGTTTACCGTGAACGGCCTATAAGTATATCAGGTGCCTGCTTATTAATGTATGAGAAAAATAATTAAAAAACATTTTTACATTTTAATATATCTCCAAGCTTCCCCGATTTAACTTGTATTTATTGTAATGAGTAGTAACTGTTATCTAGTTAATACAAAGACTATAAAAACCTACCTAATTCATTATATATATATATATATATATATATATAAGTACGCATAACCAAAACAATTTAATGCGTGTATTTAAAGAAAAACTAAAATTACAAGTTGCTTCTTTTTACTGCTCCAGTCTTACAGTAGAAAGTATAGTAACTACAAAAATTAATTCTCGTGTCTTAAGTTTAAAAATTATAAACGCACATATAAATAAATAAACACAAATATATCTTTGGTTTTAAAAAAAGGAAAATTCAAGGTTAAATTATGAAGGCCTGCCTCTAAAATCCATTTTCTACAGCCAAAATACTAGTAAATAAAAACCTGCCCCTAAATTGTTTTTATGTACTACATTGTAAAATGATTTTATGTCGATAGAACATATACAGTAGGACTGCTATTGTGCCAATCAAACTTTTAGGTTCTACCGCCTGCTGTTTACTTCTTAATGCTTTTTTTATATTGTGTAATCCTTTTTAACGTAATTCTGACCGGCCAGTTGAATACCAGAAAGTTCTCTCACAACGTCGTCCGGAACTTAAGTAAAACTGCAGGTGTACACGTAAGCCAGTAACAGCTTTTACCACATCATCAGAACGAGTCTGAGCTACTTTCAGAATAGATTCTTTAAATTAAAGTGCAGTACTTTGAAAATTATACGCCGAGCATCCAGTGCTGTTTTCTTCTCATACTCTTCATTCAATCCATTGCCGCAAAATAAGCAACATTGATTAAAACAAAAAGCTGATTCACTTGCGCGTGCTCTAGTACGAGGAGGACTTATTGTAGATGTACTGGCTTGTTCTTCTTCGTGCTGTCTTTTAACTGCAGCAATAGTACTCTTTTGAGTGTACTTTTTACGACATTGCACATGAATTGTCACAGATTTCTGGTCTTTCAGGTATTCCGATAATTCATCACATCTTTCAGTACTTGCATCAATTAATGTCTTCATGCCATGATCAACAGTAACAATTTCATTCTCAGTCAAAGGTTTACTACAAATAAAGCACATTTGTGACTTTTTTTTTAAACTAAAAACGGCAAAAACTTGGTTAGGAAATCTTGGCAATACTCACGTGTTTTCACTATGAAGGTACGTTCGAGACTAACAGTATTTAGTTTAGGCCTTCGAAAAAGGAGCAGATATACGACCGTTGCCACGCGGACAGTGGAATAGGAGACAGATGTTGTTCAAGGTTGTACTGGCGTATACAATGAGGGACTGGGTTTCTTTCGAGTTCATATTCTCAGAATTGTACTATTTTGTACGTATAAGTTACATAGACCAATATAAAAGTATTTTTACTTTTATTACGGCTCCAGTGATTATTATACGCGGCGTACTTGTGCATATTATGAAGAACACAATTTTTTAAACTTTTGAATTGTTATATCTCAGAAAGGGTGACTCTTAGGAAAAAAAGTGCAAGAACAAGTATTATAGATAATTGAATGTTCTACAATTTTTGTCTGACCTATTTTTATGATAAAACTTACCGTTTGGCTGAAAAATGCAAAAAACCCATATTTGCGAACTTTGACCTTGAATAATTTTTTTTGCAGATGTGGGATTGATGGGGACTTTTCACAGTTCATTTATAATGGTATTCCCAACATTCGTACCAATTTTTAGCTCTATGCGAATTTTTGTAAGCTTACCCCTATTTTTTGAGCTAACTTGACCGGATTATTGGTGGTTGCGAAACAGGGAATTGCTTTTTGGGTGATGTGTTTTGAAACATCTGGCGTAACTCTTTAAAATATCCGCAAGAGACCATTAACTCTAACTGCGGTATCTTATAACAGAAATCAAGGCAACGAATGGAGAAAAGTATATTTATGTCTAAATGCCTCATTTAGAGGACAAAATCATTCAGTCGCGTGCCCATAATTGTAAACACTTTGCTCGGGAAAGACACTTATGAGAAAGACTGTACACAAGAATCATCGATAGTCCAATATACCTAAGCAGCGTCTCGCCCGCCCCCCCTCGGAACTTAGATTTATATCATTTACTCCTATGTTTCTCGTCCGGTTTATGTAAAGTCGATTCCTGTAAACAATCAATGATAAAAAATATGCACCTGAATTCCTTAACAAGGGGAGGGGGTTCGCGGTGGTCGAGCGGTTAGCCTGCTCGCCTCCCACCATGGCGAACCGACCAAGGCGAACCGGGTTCAATCCCAGGCCTGGGTCACTCCCGGATTTTCACATGTGAGAATTGTGTGAGCCGATGCCGCTGGGCGGGTTTTCTCGGGGAGCTCCCGTTTCCCTCGCCCTTTCATTCCAGCGCTGCTCCTTACTCACCTCAATCATCCTCGTCGGCTTTCAAGAGCTCGCTGAAGAGCCGCCAGAATCTCTTCGCTCACGTCACGTTCACTCACTCCGCGACGAGGATTCCGCGCAAGTTAGTCTTCACTATCGTACGCGCGTACACGGAGACGACATGGAGTGGCGTATTCTTTAATGCGAGAGTATTCACTCTCTGATTGGCTACGCGAGGCTCTGAGAACGAGTCTTGCATCTGGTTGGCTACTGCGTGCTCCGGAAGTTTCCATATTGGCTAGGCTGCCGACTGGCGAGTGGGTTACCAGGCGCCGATTGGCGCATTTTACTGGACAATGACGTCATTTTGCTGGCGTGTGCAGCAGGAGTTAGCGTTTTAAGCCGCTGTTGCTTGCCTGGATTCCAATTTCTACGTGCGCATCTGCAATTAATTTCCTTGCCGTTATTGGCATCAAATTTTTCGAGTAACAAAATTTCTTATATGCTATTCACGGTAAAGCGAGCACTTTTCAAGACCCTGCTAAATAATTTCTTTCAGCCAATATCTATAATTTCACCACTTTTTAATATAAACATTGTCATGTGACTAACAAACGCAGTGTATATATTTCATTGCTGTTAAAAGTTAACTGGTGAGGCTGCAATTAAATGTATTTATTTATTTATGTTTAATGCCTGTTGAAAAAGGGGGGTGGGGCACTTTAAAGGTGCTTACTTTATCGTGAATAACCTACAGTATATCCGAATTTACCAGTCTGACGCTGTGGTGATTCCTGGACAGACACCCAAGATACGCGACAATTAAAACCAGCCAATCACGAAAGTTAAGCAAAAGTGTTTACATATACAAGGAGGGCTGGAATATTTTCGTGGGGTAAAGTTGTTCTAGTTATTTTACGCTTGTATTTGCAACACGGCGTCTTTGTGTTTGGCCAGTAAGAATTACGTTATTCCGGTATTGACTCTGTGTGATTCGTGGGCATTCGCTTAAAAATAATAGCCCTGAAATCCACACAATCGCAAGCAAGGATCTGAGGTTAAGTGTTTTGAAATACAGCTCGACAAAATTTCTTTTTGCAGAAATCCAGTTCCCTAATCATAAGAAACTTGAAGAATTTGCCTCACATGTTAGACTCCACCGCCCCATACCTGACTGAGTATGATTCGTATAGGCTGCTCACGGTAAAGTGAACACCTTCGAGTCCGTAGTTGCTTTTTCCCAACCGCCATTTTTTCATCCTTCCACCACTTTTTAAAATTAATAATGCCATGTAAGTATTGAAAACCGTGTGAATATTTCGCCGGGCTAGAAAGTTAACGTCTAAGACAGAAATAAAATTAATTTATTAACTATTATTCTAAATTAGAAGGCTTCAGGAATTGCTCATTTTACCGTGAATAGACTATAATTTCAGTGATCACTAGTAGTTGTACGGCATAATCAACCTGAGTGACAAATTTGTTGTGGTTTTTCATTGCTTGAGCGTTTACTATTGGCTAAAAGCGAACTTGACACGTGCCGCACAAGTAGAAAAAGTCAAATGAGGATACAGCATCTTGGAGTTTAGTATGCAGCCACAAAGTAAGGCGAGTTTTGCACGTACCTACGAATAATCACATCTAAAACTGGCGTTTGTGTTGTCTGAAGTTATACAGCCATCTGTCGTTTTAGTTCGCGTGAGCTAGCAATTACATCTGACGTTCGCAAGAATATTGCCTTTTCCCAACTACACGTGCATTAACATTCCCCGAGTCACTTCGGATTTATCACCGCAGTCCACTCATTCCATTCTCTCCCTTGCTTCATTTTTCTTCCCTTCTCTTTGGTCGCTCCGGTTTCCCTGTTATTTTTTCTCTCCCTCCTCCACGGTATTCCCTTTCGACCCCCCAGGGCGTGGAAAGTGCCCTGCTGGCCAATCAGTCTTTTCCGCTCAATGTCCCCGTGAATATTTTTCTTTATTTCCGTTTCTTTTTTCCTTAACCCATTGTCCTTTAACCCTAATAGTTCTAGCCGTAAATTTACTAGCGCCAAAAAAAAGGGCAAAGAAACGAATACTAAAAGCGGTATGGAATGGCACAGAGAACACATTACCGGGTGTTGGGTTTTAACCATTTTAGGTTCTGTAACTAATACATTTTTTTTATTCGTCCTGTACATTTCGCTTTCTTGAGTCACGGAAAGTATAATTCCTGCAGTTAAAAGTAAAAAATTTATTGTCAAAAACAGACCATAGTCTTTATTATTAAAATTAAATTATACGTTAATTTAAATTTAAATTGCATTACATTTCATACGTATATCTGAGTTAAAAAAAAAAATTATTTTACGTTGAGACTAAAAATTATAAAGAAATGCTTTTCAATATCAATTCATTTTCCTAAATTATTTTTACACTGATGCCAGCATAAATTACTAAATAGTATTACAATAGAATGCCATGTGAAAGTTTTAATCCTATGCATCTCTTACTTTGTTATCACACAAAATGAAGCGTAAAATGTGTGTCAGACTGTAGTAATACGAACCATTCATAACGCAGAGCAGTGGCACGGTTGACAGGTCAGTGCCCACAGGGAAACCGTTAGGCGTTGAGCCTTGCAGTGTACGGTGCTGGTCAAAATAACTTTCCTGTGCGCTGTGTACAAAATTGTTTACACTGTCTCGGAGTTGGTTAGGGACCAGGGACATTTCTAGAGACCTGTTGAGGCCAGATTCGAGTTAAAACATTCAGTGGAACAAGCCTGAGCGTATTTCGAGAAACACTAGTGTACAGATTTCTCCGAGATTGAAGGCAAAGCTCACAGGAATATTTTTCGCTGCTCCGTAGAACTTGTCTCTTACTAGAACGCTAGAATAGAGTTCGAAAATAAAACAATTAGTTTTTGAACATTTACTGAAATTAACAGACCAGAATGTTAACTAAGACAAATATAACTTGGCATTCCGTTTGTGTCAACCGGTAAAGCGAGCATATCAGGTGTGAATTGGATCAATAGGTCAGTAGTTATAACAGAGAATATAAACAAAATTGATTCTTCTTGCAGTGCTAAATATAGGCGACTCATCTCAGCTCTTCTTGAATGCCAGGAGAGGCCTCAGAGACTTTGAAAAATGTTTACTACTCCATTACAGTTTGTTATACAGGTCCTTAAAGTACTCTGAGTATGTAACAAACCTGCACGATAGCAAATTCTAATCCGTTACGTAACAGGTAAAGAGTAAAAACGGTTACTTCCTGGTGCAACAGCGAGTGAACCAATAGCTGAAGACTGCTAAGACACAGATAACTTCAGAATACAGAGGTGAAGTGAAGTAAAGAGATTTCGGTGGCTCTTAACATCGAGGTCTTGAGAGCCGACGAGGGTGACTGAGGTGGGTATGGACCAGCGCGCCGGAATGAAGGGACGTTGGAAACGGGAGATCGCAGAGGAAACCCGCCGACCAGCTTCACCGGCTGGCACGATTCCCACATGCGAAAATCCCGAGTGACCCGGCCGGGAATTGAACCCGGTTCGCATTGGTGGGAGGCGAGCAGGTTAACCGCTCGGCCACCGCGGCCCCAATGCAGATGTGTGACAACCGTTTAAGCCGTGAACTACAGACGCTTACGCCAGCTAGGAAATTGTTGTTCGCCAATCAGCGCCTGGTAACCTACTTGCCAGCCGGCAGCCGAGCCAATAGCGAACTTCTCGCAGCTTGCAGTATCCAACCAGGTACAAGGCCCGCTCCCAGAGCCTCATGCAACCAATCAGAGAAAGGGTACGCCCATATCAACGGAACTGTGACACCATTTCGTCTCTGCGTGCTATCTACTCTGTGACTGTAATTCAAACTCTAGCTTGTTCAGGGGGCCACGGTCGCTGAGCGGTTAGACTGCTCGCCTCCCATCAAGGCGAACCGGTTTCAATCCCCGGCCGGGTCACTCGGGATTTTTGCATGTGCGAATCGTGCCAGACGATGCCGCTGGTCGGTGGGTTTCCACGCGGATCTCCCGTTTCCCCCGCCCTTGCATTGCGGCGCTGCTCCATTCTCACCTCATTTCACCCTCATCAGCTCTCAAGACCTAGTTGTTAAGAGCCGCCCAAATCTCTCAACTCAACCCTGGCACGTTTAACTATTATAAATTGGTCTTCGATTTATGTTTAATTTCCTTGAATAATCTGGACCAATAATTAATAAACAGGCGGTAAAAGGAAGGACCAGTAATGACCTTTTGCTAATGCGATATCACGTAGCTAACGATTTAACCAATTTCGGTTTTAATACAGAAAATATTTTTAAGTAAAGCGAATTTTTTCGGACACTACCAATTTATAAAGATATACACACGTACAACTGTTTGAAATCTAGCGTGTCCTCAAATGAAACCAGGAGATATTTCAGATGATTTGTTGAAAAGTACCCTGCAGTATAACTTGTCCCCAAATGAAACAGCCAATTCTTCAATTGCCTAGAGGTTTTTCAACAATTAATTTGGCTCCTCGTGGAAGCCACTCAGCTAATAACAATCACGGTGTTAAACGCAAGGGTAATCATGAATTAGAAATGTGGCCGTAGGCAACGAGTGACCAGGTGATCTGTATAAAATAGACTGCCAATTCTCGCCTGAAAGTCATTTTCCCATCGCTAGAAAATGGCCATCGTACCGTTACTGAAGTAAAACTGAAGTAAAACGATAACACAGAAACTTCCAGTTCATCTTGCTGCAGAACAATAACGCGAGTTCTGTACGTCTTCAGTTTTAGCTCATTTCTTTTATTCGCATATGGTAGGTGAAGGAATATTCTTCGTGGGCATTTCTTCCGGTTTTTTTTTTTTGGCTTCCTTTAGGGGTAATTTCTGGGTCACCTTGAGATGACTCCTTTGTGGCGTTGGAGGACTGAGGAGGTGGGTGTGGCGTGATGGATTACTCTAGGCGGGCACAACTTGGCAGCGCTGCTAATGGTTTGCCTGCGTGTTATGAGTGAAGAAGGGGGGGGGGGCTCTTTGTTNCTTTGTTGGGACTGATTTCTGCCTGAAATGAATAACAGCAGCATTAAATGATTGCATTCAGCGTAGACATTCATCACTGCTCGGGGCCCATTACGCACTACTCTGCTGCTCTGTGATTGGAAACTGTCTTTCGCTGACAGAGCTAGGGCATGAAAGAGAATGTATGAAAATAAATGTGTGGAAAGTTCGGCGAAATCCACAATTCGTGCGTAGCTCTGTAAAAATGTTTTTAGCTTTTCCAGACGTAACTTTTTGGCAAAAATGAATAACTGCTTTGCTGGTGATTTCATGTTAAATGCTATATACAAGGAAATCGAATTTTACCTGTCGTAGAAAACACCGAATTCAAAGTTCCAAGAACAGTTTCAAGACCAAGAAATTTATTTTTATTTTTTTCACTTTTCTGTAGCGTATACGTCGCATATTACATAGAATAATTGTACTGCAAGGTTGATAACACAGAAAAGAAATGGCGTGGTTGTTCCTTTGATGTGGAAGCACCGATTCTATGATTGGTTACGCGAGACTCTGGGGATGTACCTTGTCTGATTGGCTACTGTATGCTACGAAAGCCGCCCCCCACCCCACCCCCCTGGCTGGACTGAGTATGCTACCAGGCGCCGATTGGGGAACGACGTTCCAACACATTACTGGCCAGTGACACCATTTTACTGGTGTATGCAGCTGGAGCTCGCGATATAAGCGGCTATTTCGCCTCTGTATTCTTAAGTACTCTGTGTCACAAATGTTCACTATCTTACTAAGCTACTCGTGACTAATCCAGTGAAGAATTTCGTCTTCTCACTAATACAGGCGGCCAGTAACCAGCATAACAATATCCGCAGGTGTTCTGAGTGGGTACTTAGGCTGCACTGAAATCTCTTCGCCATAATCAAGTGAAGTTAAACACTGGCTATTGTGCAATTATCTAGGTTTTCTATTTAACATATCAATTTTCCAATAGGGTTTTTTTTTTTTAATTTCAGCGTGTGGTTTTTTGCCTGTACTGTAAATACGCTTTCTTTGATGGAGCACACAATTTGTTACCGTGAAGAAAAAGTAGTTAATATATGAACCACTGCAAAGTAGACTTGTTACAAAGAAAATCTTTGATTTCTATATATAAATTACTATGATAACCTTGAATTGTCGTTACAGTTGTTCTGCAGATGTCTTTTTTGTAATGTTAGTTACACAGTACAGAACATTTGTGCTCTGAATAACACCCCTGATTAGTAGATAAGAGATAAGCAGCAACAGATATTTAAACATTATATTCATATTCACTTTTAAAAAAATCACCACGGTGACTTCGAGAAATCCCTCCCCTCTCTTCTAGAATCCAATATTATTATCCTAACACCCTTCACCGTGCGACCACCTCGTTTTATCATTAGGGGAACCTGAAAAGATTTCAGGACAAGTTATGTTCCAACGAAATTGAGTTCAGAACCAGCTTCGTGATTGGATCACTTGAATTGTTACACGTCTTATCTGTCTGCCGGAGAATCACGGACGGTCAGTATTGGAGAAACTTAATTCTAATTGGTTCACTCATGTAACAGACTATACTCGCAGAAAGACAAGCAGCCAATAGTCAAATGAAGACTGCAAGTGTCCACCTAGGATATTGAATTGTAGCCTATGCGTAAATATTTTCGCGAAAAACTTATAATCTTAAAAACTACTTTTTAAAGTTATGTTTAGTCAGGGAATAATATGAGCCAGAATATAATGCCACCTGTTGAGAAGAATTCAGGTTAGTGAATTTGGAGAGTTACTGCACTTCAGAGTTACTTTACGCGTTACTTTAGCTTGGTTAGTTGCAGTTTCGTAACTACAGAATATTTAAGTTAGTTTGCGTTGCAATAAGAGTTCGGTACTGAAAACTACAATGTACGACAGAAAACCTTTAATATCATCAAACCTTTTGGTACGAAGTAATTTTTCTTTACTGTGAACAAAAGCAGCTCAAAGAATGTTTATATCTTAGCTATTAAGCAAGGTACTATTGTAATAAAACAAAAATATATAAAAGCTAGTTTTATTAACAGAAAATATGTGTTTCTATAACCTCCTCTTCTATGAATTAAAGCAATACTGTCTCACTGTAAACAAAACAGTCTCAACAAAATTATGTTCTTTACGGTACATAAAATTTTGAATGGACTTTTTAGAGTGTATATCATATTTTCCTTTATTCTCTGACATATAATATAGCAATATAAGGGCTTGCGCCCATAATAAAAAAAATTAATATAAACTTTTTCTGTAGTATTTTTATAGTTGAATTTGCTCGTTACAAATATACTGGTATTTTATGCCATGTCAATGTTGATGTTTGCGTGTGGCACAAAATATTAGGAGCTTCTTAAAAATTATTTCATCAGCCATAAAAAAAATCATTTTACTCTTTTAACACCTAGCAGAATATAATGTTAATTTTTTTGGTCTTAACTGACTATACGTAGAGCCGTGGTGGTGTAGTGGTCAGACCACTCGCCCCCCCCACCAAGGCGAGCCGAGTTCGGTTCCCGGCGGAGTCGCTCCCGGCATGTGGGCATCGTGCTGGATGATGCCGCTGGTCGGCGGGTTTACTCCGGGATATCCAGTTTTCCCCCGCCCTTGCATTCCGGCGATCATCCATACTCATCTCACGTCGCCCATATCGGCTCTCAAGAACTCGATGTTGACGAGTCGCCCAAATCTCTACAGCCTACTATCTGACCATACGTGTGTAGCAAGACATTGTAGAAATATATAAATATAGCAATAATTATCTGCGTTATGAAAATAGATACATTACATAGAGTAACAGTATGTATAGTACACTATACCCTACACACATGTATGTATATATATATATTTATACATATTATATCCTTAATAAGGAACCTAGATCCCTAAATAATAAAATTTTCCGACAAAAACGCAATCGATTGTTAATTGTAAACCATTAGTGTGACATGATAGGACAGAGCCTTAGACGGTGAGGATGTTTACTGTGTTAGCCCCTCCGGAAATTGTAAGGTTACATTTAACTCTGTATATTTGCAACCTGATACCAGCGAAGAAATTCTCCTTCGGGAATAGATTCCTGCAGCCACGTTCCCCAGGAACGGATTTCCCTGTGAAATTATTGGAAACCCACCGACATAAACCTGTCTCCTTCAGCCTCGAAGACATTAGTCGTGGATCGCCCTGAGGCGTCCAAGAGTTGCGATTCTATTAATCTCCGCCTCGCCTCACGTAGATTAACTGGTCTAGCGGATCTCTGCTTCGTTTCAACCATTAGACTAGCGACGAGCTACACTGATATTCAAATTATTCTCCTGCTCATTTTCCTACAATTTGCTTAAAAAGAACGCCGTCAAAAATCACGTGTTCATAATGTGGGAGTTTGTTAACGTTTTGTTTTAGATACCACAAATTTACACACACACACACACACATATATATATGTGTGTGTGTATTGGAGAAGGGGAAAGGAAGGAAGCCAAATATAGGAAATTCCCGAATTAAGGGTGTTGGATACCAAAGAATTATTTATTTTATAATTGTACCAAGCATCGTTCAACTTGTACGCATTGTATGTAATGCTATTTTTCTCGAATAAAAAACTCTTACGCTTTATATATTTTAAATAATTAAGATGTCAAATCCAAAATTTTTCTGTTTTGCTGCAGGCATAATAAGGAAAATACTCAATAAGTTGTACAAATGAAAAAAATTTGCATTGTATACTAATGCCGCAGGCTAACGCGTGAAACATACACAGGCCATATTTATGGAAAAAAATTGTTAATAATAAAAACATTTTTATATATTTCAAACATTTTTTTAAGAATGCATGAACTGTTATTTGGCGATTTCATATATATCAAACAGTAGTACAGCATTAATTTATGTTGTAATTTTTTTTAATTTGTACAACTTTGTTAATATGTGTTATTACAGCAGCCGCAAAAAAGAAAAAAGTTTGGATTAGATATTAAATTATTCAAAAAATATAAATTATAAAATTATTCATTCTAGGAAAATGCCACTACATACATTATGTGCAAGTTGGACAATGTTTGGTACAATTACAAAATAATTAATTTTTTGGTATTAAACATCCTTTAAAGACCTGTGCGTTAGTCTTTATATATTTTTGTGTACCTTTACAGCAATGTCAACTGGCCATTTGTTGCTTGCTGTCGCTAATAAGAAAGTATGCTGGGCTTTAAATTTTTGAAAGTTTATTTGTTTCTCATAGTCTTAGAAAACGTGTCGAATAAACCAAGGACCAATTAAAAATGAAATCCGCATACGACTGTTCGAAGTCTAGATTTTCACCAAACGAATCCAAGAATTGTTTATAAGGTCTCGCTCTCTCTCTTACTCTCTCCCTCTCTAAACATATATTTTTTATTCTCTTTACCTAATTTTGACACGTACGAAATTCAGCAGTGGGTTAGTCTATGATTTGCCGTGTAACACTCGCTTATTTTGATCGATTCCGCCTGATGCTGACGGCTTTAGAGACAAAATAGCAGTTAATTGCTGGGACCAAAAATATTGTAGAGTATATAGTAAAGATGTGGAGAGGCCCTAGTCGTGGTGGCGGTGAAGTCAGTTCGGGAGAGGGAACAAGGTTTAAAGAGGAACCAAGGAGAGAACTGTAACCAATATGAAGTGAGTTTCCGCAAGGATGGTGATTTCGTGCAGCGCGCACAGCGGCTCGGCTGCAGTAACCACCGAAACAAAGAACAACTGCCAATGAGACGTTCTATAGCAAAGCAAAAATTACGTTATTAGCTATATTGCTGCTTATAACCTCGTCTTAATTTTATATCGGAACAGAAGAAAACAAAAATTTTTATTTAGCAAGAGAACAAAATTTCACTTCAAAAATTATAAAAAAATTATATTTCACATATTTGTAGAAATATTAATACTATTAACTATACTATAAGATTGCTTTTAACGTTACTGAACATTTCCAAACATTTAATTTAGCATTTCTATAATTATTTAGAACTTATCACTTTTACAAGATGTAACCATAAAAGCAATTGAGTTTTCTACTTTCAAATAACGTTAAAATGATTTTTCACTTTGCTTATTGATACCCAAAGCTTCCATCTAAATATTGTCCCCGCAATTTTACACCTTTTTTATAAGCATACTGAAAAGCACGATTGTTGAAGTGCTTGCCCATGCATTCATGATGGCTTTCCCAGTGCCTCGCAAAGCCAATCTGACAATGGATACGCCCACATAAAAAACAACACTGTAAAAAGTAAAAAAAAATTCTACATACAAATTTTTTTAATTTTACATTTTGTATGTGTAATTTGTAACTACAACTACAACTTTACACACATGTTCTTAACAATTCAGAGAGTACTTCAAGTATTTGGTGAAAATACATGAATGTATGGCTTAATAAATATGACCCGAGACCTAGCAATTTTGTGTATTCATTCGGCAACAAGCTAGACTCCACAATCCTTTGTGCATTCGAGCAGCAGTTAGTTCATTGGACGTTGCTCCAGTTTGAGCACAGGCCAGGTAGCACGGGATTGAAAGTCGTTCGGGTCGTATCTAACAAACTGTGGGCCAATGAATTCAGAAACATACCACGTGAATGCAGTTTGACTTGTCATCAGATGAATACATGAAATTCCGGCCTCTAAGAATAATGTCGGTGTTAAATTATACAGTTTGAAGTACGTGCAAAAAATACACCCACTCCCTGTGTTAAAACCACAAATTGTGTATTTTTACTGATACGTGGTCGTTGTATGCATACTCAATGTCAGTGCATTTGTACATCTTCAAAAATGTTGTAATATTACCATGACTAAGTAAGTGTTGTCTAAACTGGCATTACATTATGGAGTATCCTCGAGCATTTATTTAAACAAACAGATTTTCGGTAATTTTACATTTATAACTTTGTTGACACGAGTACGGTATTTGTAATTTTACACTAACGTTTCTAGAAATTCAAACATAACTACAAGTACTTCTTAAAAACATGCGATCTAGTGGTAGGGAGTAGAACTACTTCGAACTCTTTTTGTGTGTTCAAAAGGAATGCATAATTCATACTGATGGGATATGCTGACTCATTCATATAACTACGTATTAAATATCTTAAGTCAATCGTTATCCAAATTTTGCAGCTCATATTTATATAACTCTGTAAAACTACCAAGTTACAAACCTGAGTACAGTAACTTGAAAATTGTAAAACTATACATACAAATGTGTGAATTAGCATGACGCAGTTGTAAAAGAACATATACTGATGAGAAAATTGCTTAGTAAAATAGTGAAAAATGTACTGAAATTGTGTAATTGCAATTACAGTGAATCTGCGATATTACTATTTTGTAAGTGAGAAAAGATATACACAGTGGTGAAATTACAACTACGATGCCTGTGTAAATTTACTTGCCGTGTAGAAAAAATACAAGAATGTTGTAGTTAATTTTCTTTTACATAGTAATTTTAATTTGACTCTATTCTATGTATAATTAGTTGTACAAGGTACAGGGTATATTATATTTATACTTGGATGCAGAATAAAAAACATTGACATATGAATGTGTAAAATTACACCGACATCAGTGGAGACACAGCTGCAACAGATATTTAGTGTAAAATTACACTTTTTTTTTTTGTATTACGTCCTTTTGTATTTATCTACTCTGTGGTTTTATGTTTCCTTCCCCAACACCGCTCGTATACTGAATTCGATTGGATCGGGTTGAGTAGTTCTTTAGATATATTATAAAATAATTTCATGTGCGCTATCTTGCATACATTAGCGAAATAAAACTGTAGCTCCTTTATATCTGCAACACCGTATAACAAACCAAAGTTACTGAAAAATAAAAGAATTGAAAACTGAATTTTCACAGAAACATAAAAAAAAGCGTTTCATTAAAAAGTATTTATTTACAATAAACCACTCTATGGTTAAACGAAAAATGATAACTCAGTTAACTGATGATCGTGTAGAATTATATCCCATTTAATAGATAATAGAATGACAATGACAATATAGTTTTTAAGGAAAGTAAGCAAAAATGTAGGTCTGCACGATGTTATGAAGTGACAGAGCCTTAGCTGAACGGCTTGCCCGATCACACCTTCAAACATTGAACCAGGGCACGAGCGTGATTGCAATAACACCTTGCGAAAGACGGTTGCATAAATCCCCTCCACCGGCCAGTAAACGGAGCCGAAAATATTAAACAACGCTCCCGATATAGGCCAACGTAACACTGGGAGCGAGGTCTTTTGACGTCGGGCCATTGGAACGAGAAGACCACTGAAGACGGGGGTGTCCGGTAGTCGTTAACCGCCTCCTAGAATCAGCCTCCGGCAACATGAACAAGGTGGGGACTTTCCAATTAGATTGTAATAGTAATGGCGTAAGGTAATAATACTTAATACAATTAATTATTATCTTGGTATTCCATTTAAGCTCCCCCGATCAATAGTCACGTAAATAGTTATTGTAAAATCCTTATGTTCAATAAACTTCATCTTATACTTCTGTGCTCTACCTAATCATGACTCATTATTTAGCTACGCCCATAACTCGTTTCACGACATGCAAGACAGTCATGCGAAACTATCGTAACTCACAAAATCGAGTTTTTACTATATCTATGCAGGAAGGTGGAAAGCATCTACCATTAGAAAGTGACACACTGTTGCGTCATTCAAAAGACTGTTCACGCTAAAGTGAGCACTTTTTAAACAGACCCCTGAAAATGGTCACTTTCCCAACCTGCGCGTATTTGTAACAGGAACACGTACTGGCATGTGACGAGTAAAGTTGCCAAAGACGGAGGTAAGTACTTCTATGTATCAACGTTTAATTTAAAGTGTTCGTTAAACACATGCCAATACTACAATTATTTATTAATATGTATGATTTTTTAAACGCACTAAGTAGGATTATATAATTTGAAAAACATTTATTTTTATAACACTTCTACAGTTTACCCTTACTGACACATGAATTATTTGACGATGTCCACGGGAATGTTGATTTTATATATATATGGCGGAAGGATACACAATGTGCTTACAAGTAGATCTTATCAGGGCTTTCAAAAGTGGTCATTTTACCGTGAACAAACTATATTTACTTTTACTATACGCACGGAAAATTAATGGGCATTTCACTTAGGAGAACATATTTTATAGAAAACGTTAATATTTCATATTTAAACATACATGTGCTTAAAAAGGACAGATTGCCGTACTGTTATATGTTAACAGAGTTTTAATACTTCACATTCCCTTGCTGAAAAACTGCAGTAAAAACATTATTTTACTCTCATTTATCGAAAATAAGACATTTTGAGTTGTTCCGATAGTCTTGCATACCGGATGCGATTTGTTCGGGTGAGTGTCAAATGCGTAGTGATATTCCCAGATGTACATTTGCAACCTGATGTAAGGTAAAGTTACATTCTATTAATAATTTAAAAGCTTCCATTGCGGCATAGAAAGTTGACTTTGATAAACGTTTACAATGTTGTTAATACAATATTGTTTTAAATGAAATAATGTAATAGTTTGCTACTTCGACTTCGCGACTTAAAGCAATTCCTGGTCAGTTATAAAAGTTTTATAAAATTTTTCCAGAAAGTGTTCTTGTAACGTAAAAAAAAAAAAATATAAAAAAAAAAAAATATTATTATGTGATGTTATTGTATGTTGAAAAATGCTGTGACTGTACTAAGAACTTTTTAGTATTTTATACGAACATTTGTCACAGGCTGTGCAATAAGCCGTGCAGGAGGCTATACAGGATGTTCCAGTTTCGGTACTTCGCGACTTCACTTCCGTTGCATTCTCGCTGACCTCGACAACTTCCCCTGCAGTGTCGACCCTGCGGGGACGAAATGCAATATGCCTCCGCCAACAACTGGTCGTGGCGTGCATTGTCCTTCGAGAGCGAAAGGAAAGCGAGGAGCGTCTTCTCGATTTCTTGCCCATCGCTGCGCTATGAGTGGGAGAGTAGAAACGAGAAGAGAAGGCCACGAATTGCTGCCTACCCTCCTCCCCCACCCCGTCCGCCTTTTCCACGGCAAATAAAGGACGTCGTTCCAGCGGAAATCTGTTTCTCTTACCAATCCCCCCCCCCCNAGTTTCCGGAAGAGACTTCAATTTTCCCGGTGCTTTCATAACTCTCCAATATACTACCGTTTGGATCGTCACTGTCAATTTGTTGAATCATATAGAGCGTACAAACATTAATGTTTACAATGCTACCGGTTTGAAAATTACTGCCTTGCTATCTAAAACAACGTGTTTTAAAATTGCTTACCGAAGTTATATATATAATATATATATATATATATATATATATATATATATATATATATGCACTAAATAAGCGGGAAAGTTCGATTAAGTATTTGTTGATATATCATGTTATATATGTTTTTTGTTTAGGTAGTGACAATTTATAAAATCGCATAGAAAGGTTGTGAAATATCCTATTTAATGCTCTCAGCAGGAAACGCCGATATAACTCGTTTTGTTTAATTAGGTTTACGGTTTCATAAGGTATGGCATAACAAGATATAAAAAATATAAATCTACCATGTGCACTACCAGAGTTGAGGTTTTAAAATAATTGACGTTGAGGTGGCACACCGTGCCGCTACCTGCATGTGGTCGACGTTAGCGTGACGCGTGTATAGAAAATGACGGAAATATGGCAGCTAGTAAGATTACGTCATGTTTGCGACGGGCACAGCAAACACGCCGATTCTGGTCTAAATAAGTTTGATCGTTAGATAAACATGACACACGAAACTGGAATATTGATAAACTGCCATTTTGAAAATAAGTGACTTATGGGTTGATTAACAAAGTTTTGGTACAGAGTATTTAAGAACATAGAGGCAAACGCGTCGTTTACATCTTGAACTCCTGCCGCATACCCCAGCAAAATGCGGTCGCTGAAAAGCAGAATGTTGGAATGCCGCTCGCCAATCACTGCCTGGTAACCAACTCGGAAGCACACGGCCCAGCCAATAAGGAAACTTTTGTAGCATGCCGTGGCAAATCAGATGCAAGGCTCATGCCCAGAGACCCGCGCAGCTGATCTGACAATGGGTACGCCCACATATAAAGAACTGCCACTTCTTACGAACTAGCTTTTCAGCTAATTCGTACTTGAAAGTATTTAGGGACGTAGCTCAATAATGACTCATGATTCGGTAGAGCACAACAGTATCTGATGAAGTTTTACCACACGAAGATTATGCAGTTGCTATTTAAATGACTATCGATCGGGGGAGCTTTAAATTGAATTAAATATGATTATTCATTACATTATGATTCACGCCATTTTAATTAAACCTAACTGGAAAGTCATCACCTTGTTGCAGCCGGAGGCTGATTCTACGAGACGGTTAACGCCGGCCGGACACACCCATCTTCCTGGTCTGCTTCGCTGGTCGGGTCGCCCAAAGGACTAAAGACGAAAGACGCCAGTTCCGGGTGTTACGACGGCCTATATCAAGCGCGTGGTTCTGCAGCCTCGCTCAGTGATCGGTGGAGGGGATTTCTGCAACTGTCTTCTTTCGCAAGGATCGACGACCAAATGGTGGCGTTGCAATCCCGCTTGTTTCTAGGTTTAATGTTTGAATGTGTGATCAGGCAAGCCGTTCAGCTAAGGCGTGACCACACCTTAACAAACTTCATTACTGTCCTGTGTATATATCTGATATGCGGTTTTATTTTTCCTTCCCCAACATTGCCTGTATGCAAAATTTGGATGGATCGGATTGAGTAGTTCTGTAGGTAGTGTGTTGCTTGTGGTGTTGTTATAGCACTGGAGTATCACTAACCGGCGTACCTCATCGTGTGTATTATGGGTTACACTGCATAGTGAAACTGATGTTAGTGCAAATGCGTTGATGACCATATACCCGCAAGGCACAAAACACACACAGAATAAAAAATTCAACTTCTTGTTGTGTGTTGTGTGTGTTCTTATACAAAGGCCTTGAACCATAAAGATCTCAATATAGCTGTGTGACAATATATTTACCTTACTATCACACTCGAACAGTATACAACAATAGACTGCATAACCAATAAAATTAAAACAGAAAAAAACTTATTAAGTAAAATACATTTGTCAAAATTAATGTAATTTAAATTTACTAAAGTTCGAAGGGGAAAAAAAATATTGCACATTTGTGTTACGCTTTTCAAATAAGCAAATATTTTACTTTAACACATGTTAAGAATTGGTGTAACATCTCACTTTAATTTCTGTTTTATTTATTATTTGAATTATTTGTCCGATAATGTCTGATAATGCCTTGGTCGAGTTAAAATTGTAATTAAATTTTATGAGTTAACATTTTTTTTGCCATACAAAAAATAAAACTTAAAGTTTGTAAGAGTTTAATGTCCAGCTTTCAATATGTAGAACCGGTTAATTATCAAAATAGGGTGTGGAATAAGGTTTTAATGGTTTTCGCAAACAATTACAACTATAAATATAATATGCGGCGTGAGTTCATTAAACGCTGAACTGAAACGGCATATTAACAAATGTCGGTTAGCAATACCTAATACCTGGAGAGGAAATAGGCGGGAAAAACTTACATTTTTATTTTCCTCTTGTTATTTTCAATCACGCCGTATTGGGTCTCTTCTCAAGCTTTGCCCGCGTGGTCAGTTTACCCACGCATATTGAAATGTCCATTTGAACCACTTAACACGTATTTGCTGTAAAATACTTCCTAAATTACGAGAGCGGCCTCCCGCACGTTTCTCTTCCCAGACGGTCAAACAACCCCCCCCCCCCCACAACTCCTATAAGTNCCGCAACGTCTTTCGAAATCGTAACTTACCTTTTATAGAAACAACATGTAAATGTAAAACTTGTCACAAAAGCTCAAGTTTACAAATAAATAAAATTGAAATGATCTTCCTTCATATTAAATAGCTAAAAGTTTAATGTAACACGTATGATATAAATGGTAACTGCCGATACGCTCGTAAATATATATTTCAGATATAATATTGCATGTAGAGGACACGTGTCAATTAAACATGAACGATAATTAATACCTTTAAAGCTTATTAGAAAATATATATTTCAAATCGCTTACAAAAACTTACTTTCAGTTTAAAAATGAAAAATTTAGTTTCTCTTCGTTTTGATTCCTTAGGGCATTAAATGTCGTAAGCGAGACCATTAAAAAAAAATCAGGCACACTGAAAGGGCAGTATCTGAATAAATAGAAATATTAAACTTTTAATCTCGGACGTATTTCTGACACTCCTCAGATGTATAAATACGTTATAATTTTCATTCAGGTGCGCTATCTTACGAAGCTGCATACGTGAAGAGCTGCAGAACAGCTTTTCTAATGATTCCACAAGATTCTAACAGCATTCCCCAGATTTGGTTGAAACGCTTAATTGTTCAGTTGTTATGACATACTAACCTATAATGTCTACAATGACATCATATTGAATATAAGTGCCTGGTCTATTAATATTATGAATTTTCGTGTGGTCTTATATATATGTATTCGTGTACCGAATTCTGTGAGAACTGGTTGCGTAGTTTTCGAGATATGAAGTGAAAACTATATTAATTCAGGGAACACTATCTTCCTAAAGGCGAACTGATGGAGACACGAGTCTCTATACCATATGCTGACGGCGTGAATTTCTTATATGTAAACATTTGGTGCAAATCGACTGAATAGAAAATTACATGAATTTAAGTAGATACCATTTTGAAAATAAGCAAAAAATTCACGTGTTATTACTACGAAATGTAAGTGGACCAAGTTTCGTAAGCTTGGTGCACGGTTTCCAAATTTGTTAGTGGAAAAAACGCATAGGCACGCACACACACGGCAGACAGACGGGAAGATGATTTCATAAGTTTATGATTCCTCCGAAAGTAGCCTATCGAATAACACAGTATTGTCTAAATAAATTGTTATATGCATTTGACGAAATGTGTTGTACAACAATTTGTGGCCGAGCACAATTATTAAACACATGAGAAAATATTCTCGTATTAAAATAAAAAAAAATTATAATACGGTAAATTATTTTTTTTTTCACGCTGCAGAAAAAATAAATATTAAAACCAAAATAATAAAACGATCAATAAATAAAACACATCATATACAATAATTTCCATAATAAAAAAATTATGAAGAAATAAATAAAAGAATCTATCTGTCTTGCGATACCCAGTGGACCTGGTTTTCAACCTTAGTTTTCTCTTTCCAGCAAGTGAGTTAGTAGTTATTATCTGTGCGTTCCTAACTCAATGGCATTTTGATTTTGATATGCGATTATGCAGAGATTGTTGAATTTCATTTTTATTTGCCCTGAATAAGACAATTCGCCTAATATATAAGTTAAAAGAATTCATAACAGTGCAATTGTTCCCCAGCCAACGCCCTCGAGCTTGCAGAGTGCGACTGAATGCGTTGTGCTCGAGGATCTAAGACGCCCAAAGAAACTTAACTGAGTTTTAAAGGAGCTTACAAATTGAAACACATTGCTGTGGATTGATAGCTCTGAACTTCTTCATAACAGCTAGACTTAACCCGCCACTGCCTGCTGCGAGTCTGATGTCACGTGTCATTTCTACCAGTATTCATGTTTAAACTTGTTATATTACACGTCTTAGATATTTTCTTGTAAAAGAAAAATAAGTGATTTTGCACATGTGCTCATAAGTTCTCAGTGTGACTACAAAGTCTCAAAACTATTTTTAATATATCATTTATAAAAACGGACGTTTTTGTGTTGAGTAATTCTGCGTAAAAAAGCGCGTGTACATTTATATTTTTAAACATTAGTATGTAACTGTTTTATTTTTACATATATTTTTCATATCAACTGTTGCGAAAGAAGGAATTTCTGGACCTGACCAGTACTTACTAACACCTAACAGTATTTTTACACAGCGAACCTTTTGAGGAGAGACATTGCAGTTGTGTAACACAAGTGGCAGGCATTTTTAAAGTATCGACGTGTTAGCAGCTGCCAATAGAATTACCAACAGGTGAACTACGTTCGCATTGCTTCTGGTTCCTGGCTGCTCACTTTGGCGATGATGAACGTACCTGTTCTGAAGCTGTCGTAAATAAACAAGTATACTCGGGATTATGGGTTAAGGTTTAATTTAGACAGTCGAGGGTTAAGGCGCCCGTCTACCTGGCGCTTGAACTGCGTTGCAGAGTGTTCGAAATACACGTTTTTAAACGAAACTATTAAGCGTGCGTCCAACGTGCTGATCTACGAAAAGAACACACACTTCAGACGAGAGCTTTTAAGTAATTTCAAAATATCACGTACGTTAGAAACATCAATTCAGACTACTCCAAAACCTCTAAAAAAAAAGACCTTTCCAAGGCGCTGTAGCTCAAAATGCACGCATCAGATACATACAAAACTACTATAGGGGCCTGCATTGAACCTTCCTAAAGACTTCCCACTAATAAAATAATATGGTCACCGCTGAAAGTCCCATAGGTACACGCAGCACGACGAGAACACTGCACGCCAGTTCAGATCCTTGCGCATAGCGGCGATGGCGTACTTGATGCGCTTGGCAGTGTCGCCCTTATCGCTACCGCGCTTCTCGGCCTAAACGTGAGAAAAAGTTCCAGGTAGACGGGGGCCTTAAGAATGACCGTCCCATAATGTAGTGGGTAGGACTACTGTCTCGCAACTGGATTTCCAGCACTGACTTGGAAGTTTTTCAAGACGTTAGTGGATCCAGCTCAACCCCGCACTGCAGAATCATCTTGAAACTCTTGATGAACTCCTCTCCTGCCACCCCCCCCCCCC
>NQII01000970.1:236590-266209 GCA_002778355.1 Clitarchus hookeri | reverse complement strand
CCCCCCGCGACGAGGGGTGGGGAATGAACCGTCACCAGCGCGGATTCCTAGCCACATGAGTAAGACCTCTTGACGAGCATTGCAGCATAGAACCCATTTACATGTTCTAAAAGGAATGTACGAGGTGTGGCTACTGAATAGAGGGAAGCCAAGTGAGCCGCCAGGGAGGGGTGAGACTCGAGCGGACAGTGTGGCTTTTCAAAGGGGAAGAACAACAAGTAAGATGAAAACAATATCTGTGTTATTACGACATTAAAGAATTGTCCAGCCAACACCAGCTTACATTTACTTCACATTTTAAAATGAAGGATACCAGAGAACTGGAACGTCCCTAGTAAACTGTCAGGGATACAACAACAGCAGTTCGATGACTTAAAGCGGTTACGTACATGGGATTATTTCCCGCGTTCGAGGCCGAGAAGCAGGGAAGCGATAAGGGCGACAATGCTGCAAGCATCAAGCGTGCCATCGCCGCTACGCGCAAGGCTCTGAAATGGCGTGCAGCGTTGTCGTCGAGGTGCGTGTACCCATGCGACTTTAACCTGCCTTCCTATATATTCGCTGCAGTAAAGAACGTAGCAAATTTCGAAAAAGGCTCCTATCGAAGTTTGACAATATTGGAGGACTCCATGGCATGCACCATTTTTTTTTAAAGTTCCGTTCCATCCTTGTCAGTCGAATGTTTTCTTTTCGTAGGTAAACACAGCAGGGACACATTTAATAGTTTAATATATTTAAAAAAAACACATTTGAAACATGCTGTACCGTAGTTCACGCGCCAAGCAGTGACCTCTTTAAGGTCGTATAAAAAAAATTTAGATTTAAATTTGTGTACAAAACTTTCTTTAATTTTGATTCTCTTTGTTTCATGTACGCAAGGGTAGTTATCAGCACATCAATATAAAACACACGTTCTGTACACTTCAAAGATTCATAAATGAAGTGACGGGGACCATTGCAAAGTTAATTTTACAAACGATTTAGGAATAAAAATGGAGAGAAAAGAATATCGTATCCAGGGATTTCAAATGTCATCACTTAACCGCGAACAGCCAACACAGTGAATATCATTGCTTTAAGTCACTCATCAATTGCTCTTCACTTATGATTAGGGACGCCCGTATTTCGCGAAAGGAATGCTGCACATGCTATATTTAAACCCCTACGGGCAAGCAAGCAGTTTCCTTAGGCTTATTGGCGGTCTGTGTTTGCGAGAAGATATTTTCATACTTGACGGACCAATCGGAATTAGGTTACTCCGATACTGTACGTCTACGATTCGCGGGCATGCACCCAAGACGGGTAACACCTGCATCATCAGATGAAGAAAGTAGATTGGAGCAAAAGTGTTATGAAAAACAACTGGTCGTGATATCGTTTCGTTAAATTCGAGTGTCCTTACTTATGACTAGGGCCAGTGAATTTTCACGTAAAAATCGGAGCACGCAGTAGACTTCAATACTATGTACACATCTCAGCTGTTGTTATACCTCCATTGGCTGCTGGTGCCGTGTCCGTCTTTGACCAAACCACTCAGGACTAAGTAACTCCGACACTGAACCTTCGTGATTCGTGCGCTAACGGTTAACACGGGCCAGAACATTTGTTAGCCCATCGAAGAAGCTGGACGACCCTATAGTGCTTTGGACTGTATCTTGTCTCGAAATCTTTTCGCGAAATATCACTGCCCCTACTTATGATCAGTTCAAGAGTTAAAATTAATGAATTAAAACAATTTTTCTGTCACTGAAGTAAACCATTGATATGTTTTCAATGCGTACATATTTCTGTGAGAGATATTTTATTACTGTTTTATTTACTGCAAATTGGTTTACCAGTACTTGTTCCAGCGGTTCTCTTCAGGCCAGCGGAGAATACTGCGTTTTCGTGGCGCACTCTGCAACTCCGCGGTCAAGGATGGAGTGACGCACAATTGGAAAAAGGGACGAGGAAAGGGTGGGGAAGGAGGATTTATTTGCTGCATGCAGTAGTTGCTTGCAGATTTTTCCTTAGGAATGTTGGCAAGGCGGGAGGTTAGTGGAATCTTTCCAGGCGCGGAAATGAGGCCACGCAGCGGAGTGGAACAAGGGACCTTGCGACGGAAATGATCTCCCGCCCTTTTAGCTTTGCGTTGGGTGGACGCTGACAAATCTTCAACTTGAGAACTAGGCTGCTACAAAAATTTGCTTGAAGAAGATAGACAACTTTATAATAAGACAGTCAGAAATACTGATATCTAAGTATGTTAATTATGCTTCAGAGTTATTCATGGCGTTAGCGCTTTAATTTTTGCGGGAAAACTGCAAAACGTGTATATGAAACTAATGAATAGTTGTCTAAATATGATATAAATGAGCTTGTTAGTTTCAATTTCCTTTAACGTTTGAGGCTATACATTCTCCAAAATGTATTTTTATTTAACTGATGATTGAATGATGCGTAATTTTTCTCTACGAATTCTGTTGTCGAATAGTTTAACACAGCATAACTATTATGTTGGGTTTTTATTAACAAATAACGCGACAACAAAAAATAAAAATAATGACGTTAAAATATTTTCCAGTAAACTATATGTAAACTATATCTAAAATAATTAATGTGATTTTTTTAAGTATGTAACTTGATAGTCGACGTAATTTTGATATATTTTAAATTAACATTTTTTTTAAGCATGATATGCGAAATTATTTTCATCTCTGTTTGTGTATTCCATTAAATGGGCTATCGCTTCAACGGTGTTGAATTCAATGACTCTCTTAATTTGTGAGCTCATATAGATAAAATCCTGAAGAAAAAACCTTCTCATTGCACTCACTCAAGCGTATGAAAGAATTTTAACCCTTAGCTACAAATAAAAAAACATTTCGTGTAGTCATTTAAACTGTACATAGTGACCTCACAAGTGTCTTCACTGCGAAGTTACAGCGCTTGCAAAATATTTGTGTACATTACATGTATAGCTTTACATCTTGGGGACATATCGTCTCTTTCTTCGAGAACTTCGAGTGGCTGCACTCTCGATAACAGGCACAAGCTGAATACACTTTACTTGTTAAAATGAAGACATTTAAATCTGATAGCTCTAAAAACCTTGCAAATACATTCAATTCCCTAAATGTAAACCACTATCGTCATACACTTTCGTGCGACCAATCATAACTCATTATTCACTATCACAAGTCAAATTTCTTTTCCCAATTCTTTACAGTCTCGAGTGCTCGTTTTTTGGAATGTTCTACTTTAGCAATTTGCAAACCTGTCCAAACGTCAGTAATTTAAAAAGAAAGTTAAAAATTAATTGTTGCACAAAAGGTTTCGAAAGTAGTAGGAATATGGTACCATGTGTGCTTTTTTATTTTTGTTGTGTTTTGTTTTGTAAATGAATAATAATTTTTAATTATTTTCCCTTGTCTGATTAATGCGATGTCCCCTCCACCTCTTATTTTTATCGTGATGTTTGTTAAACATTTGCATACTAAAAGGTCTCTCACATGTTTCTTCGAGTATCGAATATCTATTTTTAATTCTTTCTATGTTGATTTTTGTCAAAAGAAATAAACAAAATTTTGTTACGTCTAATTTTTAATAGATTTAGTGTAACATTTAATTTTTTTTTTTTTTTTTAGTATTGACAACCCAATTGAACATCAAAATGTTTGTTACTCTTTGATGGGCGTGGTTAAATGTAAGAGAAGGCGAAAGCCACCAATAAATAACGTAATAATAAATATAATTTCGGTGAAAATTTAAATTTTAAAATTTGCCAACTCTTATTAAATACATTCTAAGTTATTTGATACGCTACAAAGTTTTAGCTATGCACGATCAAAAATATTATATTACGCAACGGTTATTTGTCCGGTGCATATAACTTTCCTTAGAATAATTTAAATTCCAATATATATCATACGATAATGCAAAGTAAAATCTTATGCACAGAATTAATACTGCAGCAACACGCTATAATCTATTCGCGGTTTCTTCACACTTTTTGAATCAAACCTCTGAACATTTACCCCATACCTGACGGGCTTGGTCGTTACCTAACATACGTCATGCATACAAACGTTTATACTTCTGTTAAAGTAAGAGTATCTTGTTTTTTCTCAAATTAAATTTTTGTTTGTATATCATCTATAAATTTTAATATTTCATTTATAATTAATATATGCAAAATATTATTACGCTGAGTGGGCACGAATGTGGTGCGTGGTCCCTTTGGTGTAGTTCCCTATACTTGGTTAAGCTATGTTTTCGTGAGGTGGAGGAATATCATGGAAGCAGAACTTCAGCAGAATTTCAGAAAAGTTGGAAGTAACCATGAATGGACCTTATTTTACGTCAGCCCCTGAGAACCTGTCCAAAATTCTTGAAAGCAACAGGGAAAAGTTTGTAAATAATACATAATAATATCGTTTATAATAATTATCTAAGAAACACTTCCACATCGGCACTTCATAAAATGTAATTTCTAATATTGTTTTTAGTTACCGGCCGGTTTATTAATAGTTTGTACATAGAAGGCTACAGCAGTGTCTTAACGAGAAACACGGTCTAAGGGACGTCACAAACATCACTTCGAAGTTGAGAAGTTTAGATGTCGAGTTACCATAACCACGAGTGTCATTTTAAACCTTGAATCAACACGAACCTATCGGAGGAGTTTACCCGGTGCCAGCAAGCGGTAAGGTCAAGACTGTGCCTATCAATCCCCCCCCCCCTTCTACTTCACCCGAACGTTAAATTCATTAGCTGGCGAAATCCATTACGGTTTCTGCTTCGCCTCCTCGGAATGGTTCCCGCAAACGCCAACAAGCGCGAAGCAGAGGTCCGAAGCCTGGAAGAGCTGGTGCGCCAACGGCGACCCAAGCGTGCTCGTTAGTGCCTCACAATTGTCCTCTAAATGGAACGTAATTAATTACGGAGATACGAGATGGCGTGTCGGTTTCCGTGATGTGGGCGTACCCATCCTCTGATGGGCCGTGTGCACACAATCAAATGCAATGTTGTTGCAACAAAGACAATTATTACTAAGCCATTTCTCTCGATTGGCTTTCTTTGAATAAATGATATGAAGTGACAAAAATAAGCAACAGAATACACTGATAAAGAAAAAAAAATATCCAAAAAATTTAACAGTTGTTGACAGCATCCATATTCTCCTATATGTACGAAGTTGCCTCTTTTTTACGTAGTACTAACATACTCCTAATAATTAAGTGCTGTACTAATTACAGCTTACAGTTCCGCCGAGAACTTCGTAGAAACCTGCCGTTCTCTTTGGAAGTTTAAATACCGTACATTAACATCAAATTAAATTATTTAAAGCACACATAATCTATTAAAATAGACCTCAATGAATGGATGCAACTGTGTTGTAGAGGTTGTGGGTTCGAATCCCGTCAACACAACGTGGATTTCCGAACACGTAGTTGGGTTGGAACACGTCTTACTGGGCCGCATAAAGTGTAGTCTGTACAATCCTAGCTGACTTTTTTAATTTTTATAGCCAAAAACTCTACCGTGTATCATCAAGCAGACGAATTTATTTGTAGAAGTCCCAATAATTGCTTGCGATTTTACAGGAAAATAATTTGAGAATTACTACACACTTTGTTGTAATTCTACGGGATATCCATCGGTAGGTTACAGTACTTTTTGTACAAATACTGAATATAACCTGTAAACTTTTCAAGAAATTTCTTGCAAAGTTTACAACGATTCTTTTGTAGTGTTACCCTGGAATGTTTTGGTAACTAGTTTCCAAACAGTCATTTGTAAAAGGAAAAAAAAAAAAAAAAAAAAAAAAAAAAAAAAAAAAAAAAAAAANGTTTCGGGGATGCCATGTAAAACATTAATTTTTCAGTTTATGCTGCCTTATGAAATATGAAATAGCAGACAAAAGCGGTTTGTAATTAGCAAATTTAGTAATCGAAATAAGTACAGCAGTATACAAAAATTGGCTGGAATCGGTCAAGTAGATTGGTGGATATGGTATTCTACCGGAAACGGTTTATATAGACTCCAATCTGTACCATAATCATATTTCCGTTTGGTGTGAATTACTGGTATGCCAAATGTGGTAATAATTGGTTGCGTGTTTTCCAAAGCATAACATAATAGCTCCATTTTTCAGAAAGCGCTATCTTACAAATGGAACACCAATGAGTAAACTAGTTTCTGAATTTAATGCTCTCAAAATGGACTGCGCAATGATTTCAGTTATAATTAATTACCGATTTGGTTTTCCTTTCCTTCTTGCTCTGAGACCTGCCGGGATGAAACATCACAAACTAATTAAACATCTCGCTCATCACGGAAGCTCTCGTGTATATATTTTTTCTTGCAGCAAGATTGCTGTTGACGTTGGGAATAAAGCAAAATTAGCAAATACCTCCTTCGCTTTATACAATATTTAAAATCTCTAAAACTGGAGCGTTATCTTTTTGGAAGTGTAATTTGACGCAAACCAGTTGAATCGATAATCAATGTGGCTGAATAGCATTGATTTGAATATACAGAGTTAATTTTTAATTGGGTTTAAAGTATGCAAAAAAAATATTATCCGGAAAAAGGTTTAATTTTTTATCTATTTCTCACCATTTCTGCTGCCTTTATGCTCGGAACGACTTGCAGATCTTGGGTAGAAGGCAAAATAAATTAAAATATGAGGAGAATCTCGTGATTATGTTCAGTTCTGTCACACAGACTGCTATTTTAAAACATATTAAAGCGGGAAAATGTATCTTCACCTTGCACAAAATCGAGCGTTTTTACCTCATGCGGTTTGCATGCCTGCCTCGTATTCCAGTGGTCCTGGGTTAGATTAGATCCGGGTTAGTCTCATTGCAGGTAGTTTTAGCCGAAGCTGTTTTCCGCTCATATTTCATACGAGCGATGGCTGAATTTCCACTATATGTATCTTTGAAGTCTTCGCCTGCCTTAGTAATGTTATTTTTGCATATGCATAAGGATACAAAATTAAGTAAATAGTAAGGTTCTTTAATGTTCACATTTGGCTGCAAACAGCCTATAATCTTTTCATAAAATGTCAAGTACCTCCCTCCAAATGCTGTTTTTAGCTAGATGCGATTGCTTAGTTCACTGAAGCGCCAAAAAAACTGGTACACATGCCTAATATCGTGTAGGGCTCCCGCGAGCACGCAGAAGTGCCACAAGACGACGTGGCATGCACTCGACTAATGTCTGAAGGTATACAGGAGGCAATTCACACCATGAATCCTGCAGGGCAGTTCACAAATCCAATCTGCGCCAATTTGAGAAAGGGTTGCACGTCTGTCACGTTTGATGATTCTCGTCAGTCGTCGTTTGTCCCGTTCGTTCACGATCTTTTTCCGGCCGCAGCGATGTCGAAGATGTGTTGTTTTATCGGATTCCCGATATTCACGGTACACTTGTGAAATGGTCGTACGCGAACATCCAAATGTTATCGCTACCTCGGAGATGCTATGTCCCATCTCTCGTGCGCCGACTATAACACAACGTTCAAACTCACTTAAATCTTGATAACCTGCCACTGTAGCAGCAGCAACCGATCTAGCTGCCGACCACATCGCGTTACTCTGATTGGTTCCATACCTCTGGTATTTGCACACGCACGCCTATACCAGTTTTTTTTTTTTTTTTGGCCCTTCAGTGTATATACGTGGGATGTTCAGAAAGAATCAGTACCGTGGGTGTGATGGGATATAAAATGCATGCAGTGGAATCAGGGATGAAAAAGAACGATGGGGAAATACAGGAATAAACATTTACCAAATTATTTTCTTTTCTCGATGGTGAAAAACTGAAAGTGTTAGCTAATATATATATTTTTTTCCTTTTTTACACTGAGGCTGATGAGGATCGGAACTCAACGAGCTAATGGCTCAATTTATGCGTATGTTAAGTGACGTCACATTTTTAGGAAACTGAATGTGTTATTTATATGTAGATATAAGCATAAAGCGAAAAACATCAACTTTATTAGCCATTAATTTAAATATCATGTTCGTAGTCTGACGTTACGACTAGGAAATATTTTACTTAATTTGTTGCCAACTTATCTTAAAGCCTGCATGCCGGTGTATGGCAGCATATGTGCAGTTTACCGGCAGTGACATTTTTCAAAAGTTGATTGCAGAAGTGTCACTTTGCCGTGAACAGCCTGCCCTACGCGCTTAAGTAACGAAAGCCGTACGCATGTTTCACCTCGTCTTCCGGCTATTATTTTGGCAGATACGTACAAGGTATCTCAGTAATACCTTCCCAATTTCCTTGCGCCACCGTGCGTCCAGCCCAGTATTTTACATTAAACATTGCTTCTTATCTCACCCTCCCCCCCCCTCCCTCNCTCGTTTACAAACCATCACAATCCTCTTTTGTTCATAGTGAGTGGTTTCTGCGTTTTATCCAATCGAAGTGGTTATTGAGATATTAAACAATGGGCCGGAATAAACGCTGAGGTAAATTCTTATGCGTACAATTTCATTTTCGACTACGCTATTTTTTTTAAATATTAAATGCCAGAAGTGAGGGAGCACTGGATGCAACACGCACACACACGCTAAAGAACTTGGTAAAGCAGGCGCTTGTACCGCGAATTCACGCCAGCAACGTGGTGCCACTGGAGAGCAGAGCGAAGTCCGCCTATCAGCGACTGGCGACCTACTCGCCAGCAGGCAGCCCGCCCAGTAGGGAACATTGTGTATCATGCGGCAGCCGGCTGAACACCGACCCTGTTCCCAGAGCTTCGCGGAGCCAATCAGAGAATGCGTGCGCCTGCGTGAAAAGGACCGCCACGTCGCGCCGTTTCGTTTCTGTGTGCTTATCTACTCTGTGATAATGATATGAAGATCAGTTCCTACATCGACACCGCATCTTTGTGAGGCTTTCAGAACCGACCCAATGTTTTGACAAGCACCAAAGCTGCCGCTTGGTAGAAAGTGTTTATACTGGTGTCTAAAGGGCCAATTTACTACTTAAGTAAACACAGGGCGATTGGAGTTCAAAAACAATCTAGTGTTATTATTCCTTTAACAGGTTCATTGACATACAAGTTCCCTAGACAACTCCCTCCCGTTTATGTACGTGGATTACTTATAGTTCGCGTCGTGGGGGGGGGGGGATAATCTTCGTCGTACTTGCTGGGTGATTCCAGATATTCGTAGCACTCGCGGAACACTACTCAGGGACCTTCACATACGCTGGATGACTGTACTTATCTGTTCGGCTGTGCTGGTAGGTGATTCTGCAGTTGAGGTCCGGTGACCTGGAACTGCCGGCCTCTGCGTCTGGTGTCGGCTGTTCTCCTGGACTCGCTGCGCCTCTCCGGATTCTCGTCGGCGGCCTGCCGATGCGGACTCGCTCCGCGCTCCTCGACGCCCGTCCGCTGACTTCGTCTCCTGCTCCCGACGGACTGACTGACCGCGTTTCTTCGGGCTCCTCCGGTTTTGTAGGTCCTCATCGCCATATTGAACTGCCCCCGCCACTGCCGGTAGCCGCGGACCGCCGTGTTCCCCTGGGTAATCACCCGCGGGCGTGTACTCCAGCTCTCCTCGCTTCTTTTGGTCCCGCGTCTGCTGTTTTGTTTGAGTCGCCAAGTTTCTGCACTCAGTTCCGTCCGTGCGGAAATAATTGAAGGCGTCCTAGTCCTCCGGCTTGGCTGCTATTATTTCCGCCCGCTATTCCAAAAGCTCTCAGGGTTTCATATTGTGGTCAACAGCCTGGGACAAATCGTAGTCTCGCCATTCCTGCCTGCTCGCGGAATCTGGCGTCTGTCCCTCTGTTCTGCCTCGAGGTTTGTTGTTTTGTTCGTCGTCGTGTGAATGCTTCGGGATCTCCCCCTGGACGCTGCACTCGTGTTCTTCCTGATGTCACCTGCTACCGTGACCTCCCCATGCCGATGGTCGCTTCGTCCTAGCGCTGTCCCTTTTCGTCACGGTTGCCGGCCCTAAATCCTGACTGACGTACCCGCCTGTGAGCTCCACTATAGCTTGAGTACGGACGAGTAAATCTAGAGACGCCGTAGGCGTCAGTTTTAATAACGAAATAATAAATACAAAAGGGTTTTGAACGACATTGTAATTACAACACAACTTCCCTTATAAAGCTGTCGTAAATCTGTCTTTCCAGATTTTACGAACTGACAGTTACAATGTAGTCATAATATGAAAAATTTTTACCTTATCACCAACTACCAGCTTTACAATAATATTTAAATGTCTGGAGTAATATTTATATTCGTGTGACGGGACTGTTTTATATTTATTCTCTTAATTTCCTAATTATTCGTGTTTTCGACACAACGAATGACGTCCAGCCTCGATACTGAACTGCTGTGCACTCATCGGCAAAAAAAAACAGAAAAAAAAAAAAGTTGCAATTAGAAGGAAGAAGCTCACGGGAATTAAACATGGTGGGTTTGACAACATGAGACATGCAGATGATACACGTTTCACGCTCGGCAGCGCAAATGACGTAAGCAAGGGCGGTCCTTATAGCTGTACCTGCCGGCCGGACTGTACAAGTTCATCCCGGAGTGAATACTTTCCATTCCGACTCGTGCTGCTGTGTCCTTAGCACGCCTTAGTATGCCTCGGATACGAGTTCGATAGCATTTCGAAATGTTGGACGCGTTCGAGAAAGGTCGCACTGCCACACTGGCAGTGGGGACATCCCCGTAGCACGCCGCTGGTGTCAGTGTATAGAGGAAAGCCCGTACACGCGGCAAGCAGGATGTCGGAGATCGCCACAAACCACACCGAGGGGGAACCGACGAGTTGTCCGACACGTGCGGAGCGCCCCAACCGCCGCGAATGCAGACATCCAGCTAGCGGTGATGCCCAGCCTGCAGAATCCTGCGAGCACCAGTACTTTTGGCAGAAGGCTGCACGACGCAGGACAAACGTGCACGCAGACAGTTACGACGACTGCCCTCGACACCACACAAACGTCGCCACAAACTGCAATGGTGTCGCGACCGATTGTCGTGGAGCCATGGTTGAACGGCAACGGGAAATAGTCGGTGACGAGTCCTGCTTTTGTCTTCGTGGAGATGACCAGAGAATGCGTTTGCGAAAGCAACGTGGACAGCACCAGAATGAACGTTTTGTCACACGTCCAGACGGCTTGGTGTCATGGCGTGGGGCGCGATTTCGTATGATGTCCGATCAGCGTTGCTCTTCACCATGAGAACTTTGAAACGAGGTTCTGCAGCCAGTGGCCTTGTCGTTTGTGAACTACCAAACCAATACTCTAATCCAACAGGGCAACGCTCGTCCTCATACCCGCTCCTTCTCAAGAGCGTGCCTTGAAGCCGTAGATACCCTGCAATGGCCAGCTGCACCGCCAAACTTTTCCTTAATTGAAAATGTGAGGGATGCTTTTGGCGGCGCTCATGACTTCACCCCTACCGCAAAATCTGAAGAAACGGCGAGCGAATATTCAATTTGCATGTGGGATGGATTTTTGCAGGACGCCATTAGGGACCTTTACAACTCCACGCTGTGACGTCTGGCGGAATATAATCGCAAACATGACGGCCCGAAGTCGTACTACGAGATGTATGTATAGTGCAGTAAATATTGCTCCCACCTTTCTCAGTCAGTTATCACTTCTTCTTATAGGTACCTTTTCCTCCCTTCCAAATAGTGTTGTAATCCGCCACTTCGTGTGGCCAACTACTTTTTTGACAATGAGTGTAAAAAGGATTCTGTACCGGGATTTTTGATACCTTGTAATTGCAGTGGTGGGGAAAACATTCAATTGATCCTACTTGACTCTCAGAAGTACACTCTTGAAAGAAAACTCTAGAACGGGCGCTTTTACGTACGTGTATAAAATTCTTTAAATGTTAGTAGTCAGCAGATAGTTCTTGAAAACACCGAAAAATTACTAAATAAGCAAAATTATTGCTGATGATCTGACCACCATTTAAAGCCTAGGCAGGCGGATATTTTAGATAGATTTTCAGCATATATATTTTCAGTGCCTGAAACACAAAAAAACACTGAACACATTTATATAATTTTTTATATTTTCGAAAGCTAATATAGAAAAAATCTAAGTAACATCAACACTAGATAATATTTTGCGCTATTTTTGTGAGGAAATATCTTGCTGGCGATTAGCATTGCTATCGAACTATTTCTTACGCTGAAAATTTACACGTTTAAGGGCGGTGTAAGATATGGCACTGAAGGAATGTAATGTGAAAATATTTGCTCACAAAGAAGGTAGAAATTATTATTTTGTATTTCCCTTTCTTAATTTTTGTTTTGACTTCCAGAAATATGAAAATTGAATAACCGTGTTCAACTTTAATTCATGTGCCATGCGCTTTCTAGGTACAGTCTGAAAAAAATGTGTATTATTACTCCCCTGTTTTTTACTGGCTGGTAGCTTCATTTTTACCAAAGAAGTACGTCACGAAGTTAATTATGCTGCTGTCTCGTGGTGTCGCATTATATAGCGAAGACATATTGGTTATTTAATTGCCCTCCATTATTTATACGGTGCGCCTTTTACGGGGCGTGGCTGTGCGAACGAAAAAAAAAATTAGATATGTCGACATTATCTCGTTAAGGTTGAATGGAAGGGAAGCTTAGTGTGATTTTGCCTCCAGAGATGGCACTGCTTGTGTCAGCTACAGAAAGTCTAACGCTTGTAGGTAGGCAACCAGCCCTTCACGGACAGTTATGTGCCTCCCCGAGAGGGTCAGTAGGGCGGCAAGGCATGCGAGACAGGTGACCCGGGGATAATGACCTGTCACTCAGGAGTTTATCGCTTTTTGGAATCTCCACACAGTCGTTGCCGTGTACTGGGTTCTATGGGACAGCAGTCTGGTAGAAGAGTTTTGTTTCCTATTGCATGTTTGAAGATTATTTCACAAATATTTGCCGGTTCCTCATATTTCATATAACTGAGGTTATTCGGAAATAGAAATAAATTACCGAGCGTAAATAAGTGTTGTAGTTCAACAAATGGGCGATAAACGATGCGATTGTCTCTGTTTTAATCTATATTGACAGCACTGTGCTATTAATATCTAATAAATAACAAATTTTTACCACTGCATAATTTTTAATGTCCAGAAAATTCAGATTATTGAGTTGCTTTCCTCTATAACAATATATTATTAATGACCACGTTACGAGCGTAAAATAAAGAAAAACCATGGTTATTATACATTCAATGCGAATGCAAAGGCTAATAATTAATGTGGAGTTTATGATATTCTGGTAGGTCCCTGACATGCTAACTTTCACCCCGCTTATTGTTTCCAAAACGTAAAGCGGCTCTGGGTAGGCAGAAAAGTGAGTGATAATCGCGCCGCAGGAATTTTGAGCAACTGCAATGGCCCGCTAGTCATCTTATCTTCGGCAGTTAGAAGTCGAATAATGTACAGGAGTGACAGGAGCGATATTCGGGGCCCGAAAGGCATTATTTGTGCAACCACTAACATCGAAGACGACATGGGTGACGAAAAGAACATGATTGTTTTTTAGATGAATGTCTGGGATGTATCAAATTATAGCTACAGAGAGATTTGAGTGAGCTAAGACAAAATTCAATATCTGCATTTTTTACTTGTAATAAATATACCTGTGTGCTAAATAAAAATAAGCCATACTTTTACTTTTACCATAAATCATAGACACCGAATGTTTATTTCTCGTGAGTGTGGGGAAGGGAGGGGGAGAAGGAAGCTCAAATTTTCTGTAATAATGCTCATGTTCCTTTTAACATATTAATCTTATCTGCACCATTCTGAGTTGTATGTTTGTGCGAGAAGTTATGCACGAATGTAACACTGAATTTCGATTATATGTAAGGACTTTAAACAACACGACTCACAAATATTTAAGAGAATACAGTACTGGATTTCTGCTAGAAAATTCAATGCGAATTGTAACAGCATCTTAAAAACCTGAACATTCTGAATCAAGTACGTATTAAAATGTTGACAAAACCAAATAAATTAACACATTAAAAAAACATCATATTAGTAAAGTAATGAGGCAATAAGTTATTATAAATTATACTTATTACAAACTCAACTAGTGTCCGACCCCCCGTGGGGAGGGGAGTGGGTGCAACGCTCATGCTGACTAAAATTGTAGGGGTGACAGTTCCCTTGCCGCCCCCTCCCCTACTTGTCACTAGTGACTGTTATAGTGATTTTTATATTAACGTCACCGCGATATTTTCTGCTTGTTCCCACTGAATCTAGTACAAACCCTCCGCTGTGGAGCAGAAGTTTGGGACTGCAAATTAAGGTGGAAAATGTTATGAATTCTCAACCAAAGAGTGCTGTTTTCATATATAGCCTGTGTTTTTGGTGTAAGTTCAAAATTAGTTTAGTGTATAAGGCTGACCTCTGATTATTCTGCCTGCATAAACCTGAGACATCAACCGGAAAAAAACTTTAAAATGCCCTTCTTTTATAGTCTTGTAATATGAATTATTTCTAATATTTCCAGCGAACGAAGGCTACGAAATCTAAGTTAGAAATATGCGTTAGGTTACAATTTTAAAATAATAGTAAACAACGGAGAATGCTAAAAAATTCAGGTGCGACTACAGATGCATTCGCACAAATACCTTGCAATTCTTTCTTTTGTGTGCATGTGTGTGCATATATATATATATATATATATATATATATATATATATATATATATATNATTCCACAGAGTTCGTAGAGGGTATGAGATTAAAATATTTCAATAATAGTAGAGTTACGTTTCGCTGGTCTGCGCCACTGACCTTGACCCGCCCCGCGCGAGCGGGCAGAAGAGAAGGACGGAGCAGTGATGATAACGGGGTGGCAAGTCAATGGAATGCTTTTAATGGCAGGCGAGCGAACCGCGTATTAGCTACAAAAAAAAAAACTAGTCGAGACGATAATCCCTTCCGTGGCGCACGCTGCTGACCCTGGTTATTTGATTTCTGCGTTTATCTGACGAATGCTCTGGATTACTGACCCCCTTCTCTCAGCGTGACTCGGGGTGCGTTGAACCTTCCAGATGGTCAGGGCGAACGATATAAACGTGTGGCAGGCCTCCGAGCCGAGTTAGTTGATCAGATAACGCGTGACAGTACCGAGCGATAGAAGACGAGCAGCGAGATAAGCGACCAGCGAAAGGGAAATCTGTGACTGCGAGTATCAAGCAGTGAAAGTGCGGCTGGCAGGCTGGATTATTGGACTAGATGCGTGAGTGAAAGGCGTTATAAATGATGGCAACAAAAATACTGAACACTTTTTAATGATGAGTATGAGTTAATTGACTGTAACCAAACAGAGACAATTAAGAATTACGTTAATTATAGTTGAAATATACATCAAATATAGCGCTTGCTGTTAAATAAAAGGAATAATTGTGGATACAGATAATGTAATGCTGTAAATAATAGATGTGTGAATAAATAAGAATTCCAATCTAGTTATTTTATTTTTATTAAGACCTCCATACCTCACGAACTCAGATACGTTCCTCAGGCGTCCTTGTAACAGTATCTGGTTTGTAAATGAGAAACACTGATCTTTAGATCACACAATATATATCCTAGTTACACTTAAGTGAAACAACGTGGCGGTTCCTTTGATGTGGCCTATTGGCTGGACTGCCGGGAGGCAGGTATACTAGCAAGCCAGGTAAGTTATCAGGTGCAAATTGGTGACAGGCGTTCCGACATGTTGATGGACAGTGGCGCCATTTTGCTGGCGTGTGCGGTTAGGCTCGTGTTAGAATGGGCTGCTTCACATCTGTATCCTTGGGGACTCTGTGGTCAAAGTACGTCGAAAATGCACCGTGTGATGCCTGCCTTTACCGGCATTCATCAACACGCGAATGGCAAATGGCCCCAACATCTGCCATCTTACAACTATAGAATAACTGATGCAGACCCAGAATACGTAAGAATACAGAGGTGAAATAATCGCATGTACACGCTAACAAGACGACATTGCTGGCAAGCAAAACGTTGGCAGACAGTTCGCCAAATAGCGTCTGGTAGCCTACTCGCCCAGCCAATTACAGACCTTTCGCAGCTTTAGGTAGCCTATCAGACACAGGTACCGTTCCCAGAGCCCCGCTCAGCCAGTAACAGAACTGGTACGCGCACATCAAACACACGGCCACGCCATTTCGTCTGTGTGTTTTCATCTACTCTGTTACGACGGCAACAAATGTGCGATGGCCAGCTACCTGCCTGCTCGGATACGGACCTGTACTCTCTGGGATTACGGTTAATAGCATCGCGCATTAGAGGTGAGCCAGACTGTTCCGCCTATATGCACGGCTCCATTATGACCACACGCTAATGAACTACACATCCCGTGGCGGAAAAAAAAAGCTTCAGGTAGAAGGAGAGTGACTTCCCGTGGAGCACTTCACGCGACTCTTAACACATAGAACACACCATAAAGTAGCACGCACACTACCAACATTGTTAGAAAAGCACGATTTATGCTGCATATAAGAGAATAGTGAATTTATTTTGTCACACTGTAAAATATTTAGATAGAATTGACTAACTTAAGCTTTTAAAAAATCAATTAATAAAAAAAATATTTTTAATTAAATGTTAATTTATTTTAGTTTTGGATGCTTCAGAAAGTATGTTTTTTCAATAGAACCTTCGTCAATTAGGGCACTCATAATAGTGATAAGAGTTTTATTTTAAGATATTGCTACTAATGCAACAAATATTTTTATAATAGATATTAAGCAAGTTCATTCCTTTTATATAGGAGCACGACTATCGTGACTAAACAATTTGTGCAAAAATAAATTGTTACAAATTACGTTAATACTATTACAAATATTGTTTTACTTACAACCAGGTCAGTAGCTTTAATTGTCTTGCTTGATAAAGAATTTTTTTTGCAAAAAGTTCTTTTTTAAGACTTAACAATGAAGAAACGCTTAAATTATAGCTACAATTTGACAGCTATTAATTGATTTACAAAACAATTTAAATAAATAAATTCTAGCAAACTATTTTATTTTGTAACTTAATATATGCTTCCTTCTTTCATATGCAACATAATTGGTACTTTACTAACACTTTTGCTTTTGTGCGTAGTTATATTTAAAGCATGTTGAATAGCCCGCCACAGTGCTCTTTTGGAAGCTATTATATTTTTACTTTAAACTGTTGAAGAGCCAACTTTTCTTTTATATCTTAAGGATATTTTATTATTTCGTAATGTGAAACGATGATTACTATTATAAAAATACCATTAATATAAAAATAATATTTTCAACAATTTTTTTTAATCAAAAATAAGAGCATTTTGGCTTAAAACTTTTATTCCTACAAATTTCAAAAAGTTTTTCACACATCAAGTTTGGTTTCTGCTGACATGTATATTGAAACAATAGTAACACGTTGAAATTTATTTGAAATCCGACAGTTGGTTCGCCTGCGGTAATGATTTATCATCTAGCTATTTTTACTTAACATTCTATTTCTAAGTTAAAACTGAAATACAGGCGAACCGCTCAACAAATTTCTAATAAATATTCTTGACGACATTCTTATAACGTGAACCGTCATTTTGAGGTGTAGTATAACGTATCAAATGTTTCAAGTTTAGAAATTTTTATGAAAAACTATACACATTAAAATTTCATATAGAATGTTGCATTCGATTTTCAAATTATTTTTTTTTCCACCATTATCTTGCTTTTTTCAAACTATTATTATACAGGAACGAAAAAGGATAGAGAATTTAAAAATTTTAAAAATTATGTTCGACTCTTGAAGGTCTTTATATGTTTTCGGTCTGTGAAATTAATCATTGGACTTTGTCTCTGGCACTGGCCTACAGTAGCACAGATACGAAAGTTCACAAAACGGGCGTTGTGGTTATGCAGTTTTAAAAAGTCGCTTACTACATCTGTCTCTCATATCGATCTGTGCACGTTGCCTGGCGCTGCACTGCGAATTTTCGACGCACTTGGATTTTCGGTTATGGACTTACAATTGTAGTTTTAGTACACTTTCCCGCCTCTGTAACAATGCCTAACATTATCGTTTACTAACATGCAACTAACCAGAAAAATAAATTTCCTAGCTATCTAAATGACAATTGTTCACAATTTTTTAAATTTAAGTATTAAAGTATTTTTCTGAAATGAAGTGTCATATATTTAAATTAATATAAATAGTGTGCTTTAGATCGAATTACAACTTTGTCATAAAACAGGTAAAATGTACATACAGAGAAAATAACGAACTGTGACAGCTTTAGATTTTTAGTATTGTGCACACAGCTTTTTGATTACAAAATTATTGTTCTCGTTAACTTATTTATTTAAGTCTTAATCCTGAATTCTGTCTGTTGCAATACGCAAAGGAATAATTTGACTTAGCAATACTTGTTCAGGAGAATAAAGAGTGTAGGTATATCGATTAAGTTGAAAAATGCTTAGAAATGAAACAGCAACAAATTTTCAAATTAATAAGTTAATTATGACTACAAGTTAATAAACGAAGGAAACTTTTAATTTTCCTTTTCATTGGTGAATAAAAGCCACACCTGAGATGCAAAAAAAATTTTAAAGTTAAGGTACGTGGTTGAAGAAATTTGAAAGGAAAAATACATTTAGAACTGCAATTTTGTGTCATTCTGGGAATTTGCGGAAGTTTGGTTTCATGTTTAATCAAACGAAAGTTTGCAGTTCAGGCCAACCTTTGCTATCATCCTCAAGAATTCTGCAGTCGGTAATCCTTTATGGTAGTTTCAAAACACTTTAACAACCGCAGTGAGTCACAAGTGAAGTTTACAGATTTTCAAGCCGAGGTAAATCCGTTGCGGCCATTGCCCGATATTTCGCTCTCAATATATAGGTGTGAAGAGGAAGCAGGAAATACCTCCCGAAGATTTGCGGGCAAGCCAATAAATTTCTTACCGAGGTTGTAAACACCATTTTACGTTTTTTTTTATGTGGCGATTTTTATTCATAGCTTCGTAGGTCGTTCTTGCTCGCCAGCTGCGGGCGTAAAGAAATAGCCGCAGCAGTCGTGGTAGCTGGAGAGGGGTCGCGGTTTGGGGGATGGAGAATAGGGTGCTGTCCGAGGGGGGGCGAAAGGCGGTCAGCGAAGTCTCGAAGTGCGAGGATAAATCCCTGAAGGACATGTAAAAAAAGCGAGTGGAGGGCTTGCAATAGCTTGGACCCCCTTGCGCCTGAAAGAAGCAACGGTCAGTGCGCATGCGTCTGGCAGGGATTGCTCAAAAACATCTTGACTCATTCCCTTGGAAATTCTTCGCAGACATGTCGCCAAAGAAACCCCCCCTACCCCCGACCCGTCAGCGTCGATAACGACTGTAGCCTATTCACGTTTTCTTCACACTTTTTGAATCAAACATTTGAAAAATCACAGGCTTTATGACGTGTTCAGTCGTTTCCTCAATATTCCATGTACCACGAGCGTTTAATACTTGTGTTACGTGTAAATATATATTGTTTTGTTAAATTACACTTTCATTGTAATTTATATATAAATTTTAATATTTTATTCATCATTAATAAGAATGAAATAAGGAAAAAATTGCTGTGTTGGTAATATATAGTGAGAAATAGTTCTTAATCAAAATATTATTAAACAGAGTGCCCACGATTTCGGTGCGTGGTCCCTTTGGCGTAATTTTCCAAACTTGGTTAAGCTTTATTTGAATGAGGCGGAGGAAGATTCTAGAAGAAGAAATTTATCCGGGCTTCAGAAAAGTTGGAAGTAACCGTGAATGGACTATACGCAATTATCCTCCAAGACTTTTTCCCCCTAGTGAAATAGGAATAAAAAATGTTTTGGGAGTCTTTCAAGAATAATATTTTGAAATGGCGTGACATACAATTAATATTCAAACGTTTAAACTACGGGAGTGGCCATGCTTTGTTTTACGTTACTCGCTATAAAATGTGAATCAGCTGTAAGGATCAGTGACGACAGGGTAAATTTTAACTTAATTATTCGCTTCGATTAACAGGGCTCGCATCCGTAATTATTAATACCCATGAGTTCGTCGGATTTTTTAATGATATTGTATGAAATGACATAGGACTGAAACCCGGGATGAGTTTAATTATTCACGAATGTAGGTATGTTTTAAAAAGTCAAACGTGATTAATNACATAGGACTGAAACCCGGGATGAGTTTAATTATTCACGAATGTAGGTATGTTTTAAAAAGTCAAACGTGATTAATTAATGTTGTCAGCCATGTCGGCAGGCACGAGTAAACGAATAAAAACGTATTCGCAAAAAAGCGGGAACAATTAATTTGCGAAATGTGGATTGACGAGGGGAATCAGCATACGCTGTTTGCATGTTTTGGTTGGTTAATTTGTGAAAAAAAAAAGGCTAATAGTGACTTCACATACCTAATTAATTCCTTGTGATACAATGGTAAACCTGAAACTGGGTCTCTGGAGCAATCTACGCGTTCCCATTCTCTCAAGTGGCTCAGCTTTCCAGACAAGGTGCGGCATCTCATTATAAATCCTTAAGGTTAGTAGCGAAAAAAATTACGAGTTCACTGACCCGTAGATTGGTCACCCCAGGCTTCTGGATTATTCGACCTCCTGTCATATGTTCATTTGTTTGTTCCTTCGTGAGGTGGGGTCGCGGTGGCTGAGCGGATAGCCTGCTCGCCCCCTCAAAGACGAAGCGGGTTCAATCCCCGGCCGGGTCACACCCGGATTTTCGCATTTTGGAATCGTGCCGGACGATGCCGCTGGCCGACGAGTTTTGTCCGGGTTCTCCAGTTTCCTCCATCGTTTCATTATGACGATACGCCATACTCATTATAATCACACTCATCGGCTCTCAAGACTTCGTGTGTTAAAAGCCTCCCAAATCTCNTGACGATACGCCATACTCATTATAATCACACTCATCGGCTCTCAAGACTTCGTGTGTTAAAAGCCTCCCAAATCTCGTCAGTCCCTTCTCTGCCTAAACATCGTACTATCGAGCGAAACTGGCTCACTGTGTGTCCTGTCGACAGAAGTAGTAATAACCCTCGAGTTTCTTAAATTAATGCACAATGGTTTTTGGAGAAAATGTAGCTGAATATAAGCAGTTCTTTGCAAGATTGTGATAGGTTTATTTAAGTAAATTTCTTCAGAACTATCCAGGATTTGTANTGACGATACGCCATACTCATTATAATCACACTCATCGGCTCTCAAGACTTCGTGTGTTAAAAGCCTCCCAAATCTCTTCAGTCCCTTCTCTGCCTAAACATCGTACTATCGAGCGAAACTGGCTCACTGTGTCTCCTGCCGACAGAAGTAGTAATAACCCTCGAGTTTCTTAAATTAATGCACATTGGTTTTTGGAGAAAATGTAGCAGAATATAAGCAGTTCTTTGCAAGATTGTGATAGGTTTATTTAAGTAAATTTCTTCAGAACTATCCAGGATTTGTACNGAATATAAGCAGTTCTTTGCAAGATTGTGATAGGTTTATTTAAGTAAATTTCTTCAGAACTATCCAGGATTTGTACCTTTTTTTGAAAGTACTTAACACGTGATGAAACTATAGGGGTGTTTTTGCAACATCACTGCTCAACATAAAAAAAAAATGTAATGTAAAAACCAAAACGTTATTAATATTTTTTACGTATCAGCAGAGTTGGGCCGTGCTGCTAAGTGGAAATCAAAGTAAGTGCGGTTAGTTCAATATCTACATCGGCGTTGCGGTAACACGCTATTAACAGTAGCAATTTGCCTGTATTTTCATCCCACGAGTGAAATTGTGAAATCGATGCTTCACCACTTGTTCATGAATGGTTGCAGCGAGTCTAATGGTGCGACTAACCGCGTAACCCACGAGCTCTGTTGTTTACTGGTAACCCCTGGAGTTTTATTATTATCACTACAATAACAAACCCACGTTGCTTCTAACGCTTCACCACTCGACACTGTAGGTCTCTGAGGGGTTAGCTGCAAGCTCAGGGCAATATTGTTGTGGTGCATGACCTTGAAACCCGCACACTCTGCATGTAATCGATAGCTCTCCTGATAACGAACGGGCCTTTTTACAACCAATTTTTCTAGCAGCGGCGTCTGAAATATGGCTTGGTTTTATTGCTCAAGAAGACATATATGCCTCTAGAGGACGCAAGGAATATGACGCGCGAATATTAAGTGAGGGTTCTGCCTCTTAAATATCCGGATCCCATTCAACGACTGCATGATTCATGAAATAGCATTTGTCTGCTTGATAAAATCTTAAACTTTCTACGCACATGGAGGACAATTTTTTTATGTTTCGATATCTCCATTTATTTACTCCCTGCTATGTAAATAATGTTTTAATCTCGATTTTCATTTTAAATAAATAAATAGTGGTATTCATGTAGTAAATTGGGTGGACATCAACCATACTTCAGTTTTTAATTGTATGTGATATTATTATCTAAAATACTTGCCTCCGAAATTATATGGGTTATGCTACGTGTCAGGAACCAATAGATATGTTTTATTTATTAAAAAGACGCCGATAGATAGCTACGAGCCAAATTAATATTATTTACAATAAGTATTTCACGAAATTAAAATATATTTATTCCGGATGTCCCAAACAGTTTAAACCAAAAGAGGAGCTTGCATCAAAATGGAACTAGCTCCATTTTTACACTTTTTTGGAAAACACAAAAAAAGTCTTTAATAAATAAATTTTTGTATTAAAAATTATGTTTGAAAATATAATACACACTTCTAAAATACAAGTTATAAAGTCAATACAGTTTTTTTTATCACAAAAATCTAGGAACAATAATTGGATTTAGCTCTCTACTACCCCGACTTGAGGGGTAGTACACAACAATGTGTGTCTTATAAGTTTTCAAGAAATTAATGTCCAAATTTTTTATAAATATTCCCTAATACAATTTATTGTTCTTCATCCGAGTTTTATATGCCACTTCCATTCTGATTATTGTCTTGCATGTTCTCCTATTATAAACTGTTATAGTACAACGTGTCGTTTTGTAACACATAAGCCCTATTTTTTTNTTGTCTTGCATGTTCTCCTATTATAAACTGTTATAGTACAACGTGTCGTTTTGTAACACATAAGCCCTATTTTTTTTGCTAATATTATAAGATACCTTACTTTAACTGAAGTATAATTTAATTTATTTTCGTACATTTACCTTCTANTTTTTTTGCTAATATTATAAGATACCTTACTTTAACTGAAGTATAATTTAATTTATTTTCGTACATTTACCTTCTAGGTTGAATATCTACGACGGCAGTTGACTTCTGCATGTTTCACTTGACATTACATTATTTCACTTGACATATTGACGCGAACGAACTTCATCGACATGGCTTTCATCACACTCAAATGTTCTATACTTACTGATCATGAGGGGCTCTTTGTTTTTATTGATATCTTTCTTAAAGTGTACTAGAAAATTATGAACAATGTCAAGAATAATTTTCTGCTCAAGAAAAACTGGATGGAACTTTCTTCATGCAGCTCCTATAGTATTCATTCTGTTGGCAAAAATATTATACGCTTTTCTGAGCTGATTTACTATTACTCTTGAGCATTTTACTAGATGACATTTAACTTTGTCCAGGATTAGGAAACATATGCTTTATATTTTGGAACTGCCATAGTTTTTCTTTTGTGAAAAGATACTGAACCAATGTCTAGTTTTTGATCTAGACGCTACAGTTGACGGAAAATAGGTATAGTAATTTAACAATAGAATTCAAAATCTAGTGANCAGGAACCATGGCACGTTTTTGAAGTGCTGCATTGTTCTGCTTCCTACCACCTCACCCCCTCCTCCAACAAGGCGACATGTGCCGACAATTAGGGAGGGAAGCTAGGGAGCATATAAGCCTCTTTGCGGGAAGGTGGGGCCGTCAATTATTACCGTGCAGAGAGGTTAGATGAGTAATCAGTAGACCTTCGAGCAGAACAGTTGCATATCGCCGCGCCGCGGGCACAGCCGCGCCGCGGGCACATCGGAGCCCCGGTGGCACCAGTACCTCAGTATGTCAGTACGTCAGTAGAACCGCAGTTCAGTGAGATGGCAGCAAATGCGGGCCTTTGCCAATGCCGCCCACATCGCCGGAGCTCACCCACCACAGACACATGCCAGTGCCAACACCAGAGTTAAGTATCAAGTCGCCATCCAGAGAAGCCCCCCTCAACCACGAAGTCGCCCCAGTAAATACGAGTAGCTAAAATAGAGTACCACACCTCGGAAGTGTTTCTGTATGTTGTTTTTGTTTAAACTCGAGACAATATATTTATGCAGTTAAGTGAAACGTCAAAAGACTAACTTATTGAAATACCCTCAACCTTCTAGGCACCTTATAGTCAATGCCTGGAGGAATTAACTCCGACCCTATAAGCCACACTGTAACCACAGTGGCGTGACATCAAGTTAAATAGTCACGCCCAACGTGGGGCCTAGATAAGCCCGCGTCAGTTATGTTGGCTTCCCAACAGTGAGGCGTCAAATTAAGTTGACTTCCCCAATGTGGAGCCCAACCCTGTCAAGTTAAATTGGCGCCCTGACAGGTGGCATAGTGTCAAGTTTCTGCAGACAGATAAAAGCAAGAATCGCTGTTTTTACCCGAATGAATACAAAAGACAAACAAACGGAGCTGCCTAAGATTAAAGGCATCTCCTGAAGGCACTTTTAGTAAAGGGAGATTCTACTTGTAGTCGAATGAAAGTACTTCAATGTCTGGATAATTTTAAGTCAAATCAGTCTTGATTCTCAAATAGTCATAAACATTTCTGCTTTTGCAAGATGCACTACGTTTCCTTGCTTCAAAACTTTAATCCCTTTAATGCTTTTCCAAGTCATTTTCATTTCAGTTTCCAGCTTGCTACATTTGGTGCAGGCATCACTTTGTGAACTGCCAAATATAAAGTTAAGATTTACCTTTTATTTTTGAGTTAGAAATCTCTGGCATATATTTACACTCCAGCTATCACATTAGTGTACAATTCAGGTTCAAATTTTTTTTAGACAAAGTTCATGCATTGGTTTTTCATTCAATTCTGCAGAAAGATAATAACTTTTGATCTCTATTTTACTGTAATGGGGAGGTTGTCAAAGTGTGCAACAAGGCTCTGCAGCCTCTATGCAGCAAACTCTTTTATACCCACTTTAAGATCACGTGTACCGTTTCTAACATTATAGATATTTAAAAAATGTTTGCTAACTGCAGACGTATCAGGATTTTAACGACACCGTTTAACAGGACAACTTTATTAGTTCTGTAAGATATATATATATATATATATATATATCGCTTGGTTTTGTTACCTAGTCAGTTAGTTTTTTTTTCGGTTGCTTGCTCTTACTGTTTTAGTCTATGTAATCTCAACACTTGTACTTACATTTTCAATCCGGACATGCAACTCGTGAACCCACTTCCTTATACTACAACTTTAAGAAACTAAAACTTCTTATTCTCTCTTCTTATTCCTCTTTATTTACTAAGTAAGCACGGTGTGAATGAAAACAGTCGCTGAAGCCTCTGTAAACGTTACAAGCCGTATCCCAGTACTTGAAGTTAAAACAAAGGAAGAGGATGTCGCCAGATCTACATATTTAACTTTTGTCATGGAAAAAACCAAATAAGTTCATTTTTTTTCGTTTGAGAACAAGAAACGGCCTCACAAAGCGGTTATATTCTCGATTCCAGTCCAGTGTCTGTGAACAACAATTAATTACAAATGAAAAAAAAAAAAGCAGAACACTGAGAATTCGCTCAGATAAGTTGCTGCAGTTGAAAGTGCTTGTACTGTACCAGGATTCAAGAAACGTTAGTGCATAAATCAGTATGACAACAAAAATATAATGTTTTAAAACGAATGTTCTGCTCAATTCCAAGTACCAATCTAGAAATGCTTGTTGCAGCAAATGATTTACGACCAGAGTTCGAGATTGTCTTCGTAATATAAAATCTTCTTTTTATTGACGTTAAATATATTCTATGTTATCCTATAGCATTAACTATACTCAGATCATGTACAGACACTGATGTTAGTTAATTTACAGAACAACTAGTTACATTTCATAGAATAATTTGGTAATTGTTACAACTGTGATTTTATTACGTACTTTAATTGATTGCACCCCTTATTTTATGAAACAGCTAGTTATTTTGTAAAACAACTGAATAACAAGCTTTCACGTTAACATATACAATAATTAAGTTAAGCAGACTTCATGTGCAACACGTCCGCTATCGTGCACACCGGGATGAACGAGTTAAATATATTTTTTTATTGATTCTTAGTGGTGTCTTAAAAATATTATTCACTTTATAAATATGTAGTGTTTTTCTTCCAGTAGGGTGGCCACCTGTAAATTTATTGGTAACTGCCTTCACTTGTTCGTCAAATCAAACAAGAAGTACATAAAATTTAAAAAAAAATACATTTTCGAGTGTACTTCCGTTAATTGAACTATCTTAAAAAAGGGCATAAAACTGGATGCATAATATATAATAAATTGCCAAATATTACAATCCTACAGAGACTAATCTTCCAGAAGTGTACAGAAACGAAATTTATAACAAAGAAAAGGCGGCGGCGAAGGTGGAAATTCGCCTTACTAAGAAGGCGATAAGCACTGCCACACTGCATCTGATATTACACTGTTTTAGATTCAATATTTACCTCCTGGTCACACAGTGATATATGGAGGCGTGTACAGTGAATTGTCTTGTGTTGTGCTGCTTCCAGCGCGGAGCTACGAACGCCGTAACCACAGCTCGTTAGAGAACTCGACTGTCAGAGAATTCCTGAGAGGGCCAACTATTAGCACGATCTCCAACAGGATATCATTTCAGTTCTGCACAACAGTACGATTTGATACGAAAGAGGAGTTTAGGAGGCTGAGGGAAGAGACAGAGAGATTGGTTTGCCATCAGCCTGTTAATTTTCTTCCTAGATATACTTACACGAAAGAACACGGCTTTCAGCAGAGAACCGGAATTATACAGATTCATCGGCAGAACGAAAAGTCTTGCAATTTTTTGTACTCTCTAAATGGAATTTTTGTTCATTGGCTGCTGTATCTGAGAGAACCGTTTCCGTTTCTTGTCTGTTTGCAAAGGCCCGGTCACTGTGTTGTTAGAGGGTTTTTTTAGAGCTCGAAATGTATCAAAAGGCTATAATACATAAAAGTTTACGTTTTTTTAAAGTCTACTTTGCCATAACAATAATTCGAAAAATTTCTAGAACTCTAGCTATATAAATATTTGTTCCCGATAAGTTTGTATTTTGTGCTATCCGCGTACACAACAAAGAACTCATTTATATAACTCTATACAACCAAATTGTCTTAAAAAAAATAAAGCGAGAAAAAAAAACGATTTTATTACTAAAAAAAAAAATTATCACGAAAAGCCAGTGCTGTGAGCTACGATTACCTCAAAATATGTACATCGGTAACTTGCAACAACAAACAATATTCTAATGTTTTTAAACCTATGAATAATTAATTTTTCTAATATTTGTTTTGGATTCTATCTTACTTCCAGAATAAAATATTGTGTTAAACGACACATTTAAATTAATAAAGAAACGCTTTTAATATAACTGTCTCGCATGTTTGCAAATTTTTTTTAATGTTACTTTTATAACAAAACACCAAATCTACAATACTGACAAATTACTATTTTTTAAATGTTGATGTTGTTTTGAATTTTTTTGGGAAGGAGATTATGAGTAACGTCTGCATGTTCAAAGTGTTGAATGATTAAATAAATGACGTACATTTTTGGTATGCGATGCTGTTAACGTCCGATTTTCCCAGAAATGCACTGTCTGCATAATAGCACTCCAATCATTTGCCTTGCGCGTGTAGTTCATCATGACATTTGATAAGCGTCATTTAGTGACTCTTAGCGTTTCCTCGCTGCAGCGCTTCAGACAAGCAAATTTTCAAATACGTGAAGATCAATCAGGTGAAATTTCGCTGGTAGTCACTTGGGTCTTCAAGCGGTGTTGCTATTATAAAAAAAATGTGGCATATTTTATACATCGGTGATGTAACATCTAATGTTAATTGGATACAATGGCCAAAAAAAAAAACGTTAATAAAAAAAAACTAATTAAATAATTGTGGGAATTTATAGCTTGTACTAAATAAATTCAAAACATTAAAAATAAGTTAACATAATTAGCAACAGCTTCAAATGATTCCCCAAAATAGCATAAAGAAATTTCCGGAAAAATTATATTTTTTTATTTATCTATGAATTTATGTTAAGTTTTACGATAAAATTCAATTTTAAAATGGCCGGGAAATAAACCGTAATTACAGGAGTGCAGAATTTATATTTCAAACGAAACACTTTGACGCTCNATACGTGAAGATCAATCAGGTGAAATTTCGCTGGTAGTCACTTGGGTCTTCAAGCGGTGTTGCTATTATAAAAAAAAAGTGGCATATTTTATACATCGGTGATGTAACATCTAATGTTAATTGGATACAATGGCCACAGTTGGGAAGCCAAATAACACATCCAAAAAGTACGTAGCGTCTTTTGTTAATGCTTAGTGGCACAGACTATATGATGCCTGAAGGTTAAGGGGTTTGCAATAATGAAGTCTTTTACTGTTTTATTTTGAAGGACGAATATATTGTCTCGAATTCAACACAAATAACATACATCAACACTTGAGAGGTGTAGTACTGTAATAATTTGGTTCCTCGGATTGACTGCTAACGACTTCTAACGACTTCTAACGACTTCGGGATGGAGGGGGGCTTCTCTTGGCGGTGATTGTATACTTAACTCTTGCTGGTACGATGTCAGCTGTGGAGGGTGAGCTCCGGCGATGGGCGGCCTTGGCAAGGCCGCAGTTGCTGCCATCTCACTGTGGCTGATGTTCTACTGATGTGGCCAGGGGTCCGAACCCCTGACCTAACTCTCTGCTCGGCGATCTTCGACTGACTGCTCTCTCGAACTAACGTCTCTGGCGGTAATAATTGACTGACTGACCTCTCTGCGCGGTACTAATGAACTGAGTCCCCCACTACTTTCGAAAAGGGGTTTTTATGTTCGCCAGCCTCCACCATTAATTGTCGGCATGTGTCGCCTTTGTGGTGGGAGGAGGTGAGGGGGTAGGACGCAGAACAATGCATTTCAAAACACGTGTCCTCGTTTCTGAAGGTTTTAGACGGGAGGGGGGGGGGTAGTACCTCGCCCCTAGCTTACTCTCGTCAGCTATTTCTTCAGTGCGTTTCCACATTGTCCTGTGGTTAGCTAAGGGGGAAGGAGGGTGTTCTCGGCACCAATATCCAGCTCGTCAGCTATTTCTTCCATGGTGCGTATTTTCTGAGTTTAGGCGAAATACACATGATTATTTGGTGATATCGTGTGAAACCTCTGCGCTCCACAGATCTCACGGGCAGGCGAGAGGCCTAGGGGGGTAAAGGGGGATTGCAGGGAGGCCTGCGCAGCAGGACGCGCAGCAAGACACGTGTAACTGCGGTCCGTTCTGGCTGTTCACCTGCTTCGTGACACGTGTCACTACCCTGGTTATGCGGGGGGGGGGTGGTTGTGGGCCAGCGTCGCTCTACTATCCCTAAACCGTCACACGACAA
>NQII01000970.1:201172-233623 GCA_002778355.1 Clitarchus hookeri | reverse complement strand
ACACACACACACATATTCTTTCATCCAGAGCTCGTTTTAATAAATGTCTGAGAACTCAATCAGCTAGAGGGGCATATTTTGTAAGCAAGAATGTTAAGACATTTGAAAATCTGTCATTCCAATGCAACTCTTGGCACCAATACAACAGAGTCAAGGAATATAGTATACTGTAACATGCACCTGGGCTCTACCAGGTCTCCTGGTGGGAGGAGGAGGGGGTAGAGGTCTCAATTAATGTAAAGAACTCAAGTTTGCTAATTTTTTTACAATTAAAAAACACAATCAATACTGCTTTTTTGCCCACTATTTACTGAAATGCATTGACTACCAAGTGTTTATATTAATTTAATAAATTCCGTGTAGTGTAAAAATGTTGTGTAATTATCTAAGCCAATCCAACCGCACCAGTGTCATTGTCTCATGAACCTCTGCTCCAACGCCAGGTCAACCACTAACTGATATTTTAAATGAAATTATCTAGGTTAAATTAATATAATATTACTTATAATAATTATTATATTTAAAGGAAATCAATGAAGAAATAACAATAAGTATTCACGTAAATAAACAACTCTAAAATGAAAAAGAACCAGAATAATTTATACCATGTTGACTATAAGAATATATATATAAAGTATATGCCGCACTAAAAAAAGATATAATTAAAAACACCGCCGGCCTTTGTCTGCGAGAACGGTGATGTCACCGTGCAGCCGCTGCGACTCGCACGTCACTGCCGCCGCCCGTCGAGCCCGCCACGGTACACGACGACTCCCTCCGACAAGGCGAGTGTGTACATCCGCTGCCGACCCTATCCAGGGCATTCCCGTGCCCCGCATCGCCCGGTACGGTGTCCGCAGAGGGTTCTTCACCGAGTAGNCGCACTCGCATCACTTCGCCCTCGTCGGCTCCCAACACCTCGATGTGTTAACAGCGGCCCGAATCTCTTCGCTCGCTCCGCCAGGCGCGAGACGTCGATCACAGGCACGTCAGAGCTTCGATCCCCGCACGACGCACCACGTATATGGTCTGTTCGCGGTTTCTTCAAACTTTTTTGAATCAAACATTTTGAAAATCACCCCATGTACGACGTGTATGGTTATTTTCTAAATGTGTCATGTGTCACAAATCGTGAAAGTATATTATTATTAACTAAACTTATATTTTAATTGCATTTAATATATAAATTATTTTGTTTTATTAATAACTAATAATTAATAAAAATAAACGGAGTTAATAGGTGTTTTGTAATGCCTAGTACGGATTAGTTCTAATACAAAGTATTATTAAACTCAGTGCGCACGAATACGATACGATGTTCCCTTTGGTGTAATTTTCTTGACTGGGGTGAGGTTACTTCTACTGCAGGTTGGGAAGATCAATGTTAGTTTGGCAAAGGGAATATTTTCGCCGCTAGGTAAGCGCCAGTGTCGCATACAAACCAGTTTTTCTCTATTTTCTATGTTAAAAAAACAGGATAGTTGAAATAATCTTCATAACTAAGTAAAACCATTCCCTTACTTTACTCATGTAGCTTAAAATTTTAACTAAAATATGCCTTTTGGTACAGTGTGCACCTAGCGGCGGAAATTTTCCCTATGCCGAACTCTCCCATGAGAAATATCGTTTTGTTCCTAACCTGAATATAAAAAACTTTTACTGGGGTAAGATTAGTTTTCATGAGGCGGAGGAATATTCTGGAAGTAGGACTTTACCATGGTCTCGGAAAAGTTGGAAGTAACCGTGAGTAGACTATACCAAGGATGGACCTCTGGCTTGGGAAGAGGAGGGTGAAGCGCATGCCGTTGATTGGTGACGGACGGCCGAAAGGGCGGAGAAGGACGGCCGAAATGGTGGAGAAGGATGGCCGAAAGGGCAGAGAAGGACGGCCGATAGGGAGGAGAAGGACGGCTGAAAGGGCGGAGAAGGACGGCCGAAAGGGCGGAGAAGGACGGACGAAAGAGTGGGGAAGGACGGCCGATAGGGGGGAGAAGGACGGCCGAAAGGGCGGAGAAGGACGGACGAAAGAGTGGGGAAGGACGGCCGATAGGGGGGAGAAGGACGGCCGAAAGGGCGGAGAAGGACGGACGAAAGAGTGGGGAAGGACGGCCGATAGGGGGGAGAAGGACGGCCGAAAGGGCGGAGAAGGACGGCCGAAAGGGTGGAGAAGGACGGCCGATAGGGAGGAGAAGGACGTGCGAAAGGGCGGAGAAGGACGGACGGGGAAGGACGGGCCACCGGCTCGCAATGATATTGTACTCTCATTGTGGTGTTGTGTGTAATATTCCAGTGGTCGAACTGCAAGTTACGAATACGAGCATATATTACTTACTTGTAAAAGGATCATATTAGCACCAGTTATAAATAAATCGCTGAAGGAGTCATGCACAAATCCTCTTATTACTCTTAATTGAATACAAGTATGCGGAAACTTTTATAATTCAGTGCCTTAATGAATTTAGCTTCAAATAAAACATTTTTTAGGTTTTTAATGCCCTACACTACACACCGAGACCAAACGAAAGGAAATCATTACGAAAATAAAGGGAAATCTACTAATGCACTCTGTTAGGCAAATTGAATAAACGGAATGGCTAATGACCTGTCTTCCCGCAAAGGAAATATATAGATAATTCGAGCCAGATCTTCTGGTCTTGCTTCTGACAGAGGTTACGTGCAGTATCCCGCGAACAGGTGAAAGGACCGTTATCGGGACACGTTCTGACTCTGATTCTAATGGGAGACGGCATCTACGACAGCTTTCTGCGGATCGAGGAGGGTGGCCGGATTGAAATCCTCAGAGGAAATACTTACCGAACAGCTGTATGAAATTGGTTTTCAAGGTAGCAGCAAACATACTTGGCTCGGTGTCACCCGCCCTTTTGTAACAACCGTCTTTGCGCTACCAGATTCAGTAAAACAGGCCTATATCATTTTTTAAGTAAATTACAATGCTACTGAAATATTCAGAGCGATGCCACACAATAGATAAGTACACAGATACGAAACAAAGTTTCTGGTCCTAAGAGGGGGGGGGGGTGCCAATTCTCTGATTGGCTGCGCGAAGCTCTGAGAACGGTCGTTGTGTATTGCGAAATGTCCCCTATTGGCTGGGCTGCAGGCTGGCGAGTAGGCTACCAGGCGCTGATTGGCCANTTTTTTAAGTAAATTACAATGCTACTGAAATATTCAGAGCGATGCCACACAATAGATAAGTACACAGATACGAAACGAAGTTTCTGGTCCTATGAGGGGGGGGGGGTGCCAATTCTCTGATTGGCTGCGCGAAGCTCTGAGAACGGACGTTGTGTATTGCGAAATGTCCCCTATTGGCTGGGCTGCAGGCTGGCGAGTAGGCTACCAGGCGCTGATTGGCCANTCGTTGTGTATTGCGAAATGTCCCCTATTGGCTGGGCTGCAGGCTGGCGAGTAGGCTACCAGGCGCTGATTGGCCAACCGCGTTCCAACATTCTGTTGGCCATTGACGCTATTTTGGTCGCGTGTTCGGCTGGAAATTTTGCTATAAGCGGCTGTTTCACATTTTTATATTTACTCTGTGGCTATGCCTTTCACAATTTCTGCATTACTGTCCTTAGTATACATAACAAACCACAATTNTTTTATATTTACTCTGTGGCTATGCCTTTCACAATTTCTGCATTACTGTCCTTAGTATACATAACAAACCACAATTTGGTATCTTATCGTATCATTGAATTAAATAACCATATAGGCCAAAAACTTATTAATAAAACATTATTGGCCAATACTTTAGAAATCAAGTATTTTTTATTAGCGGCCTGATAGACTGGCCCACGGGCCAAATACTTGAACACCTATTCTCTTTTTATTTAATATNATATTTTTTATTAGCGGCCTGATAGACTGGCCCACGGGCCAAATACTTGAACACCTATTCTCTTTTTATTTAATATAGAGGAAAATATCAAAACCGACATACCATTTTGTTTATGGCCTCTACAGTTCAGTTGAAGCAGTGCAGAGTACATTCTTTGTATACAGTTAAAGAGCATGAATCGCCAAATTAGATGATATTTAAATTTTAATAATAATATTTCAAATATTTGCGTAAAACGGCGTTTTGTCCAGCCAAGCAAAATATAAGTATAGGAAAATTGTCCCTAAAACCGACATACTGTCAGAAATAATGGAAATAATTACAACAGAATTAAAAAACACAGCAAAAAACATGTATTTACTACTCTATTTACTACATATTTACCCAGTTAAACAATTAAAATGTTTACAAAATATTTGTTACAATGTAATATACATAGTATTTACAAAAATTACAAATATACATATAATTCTCGGCACCACTGCACTCACTGTGTGCCCAACCTCGGTATGAGTGGCGTTGAACCCACCCCTACAAACTGGTATCTTGAGAATAGAGTAGGTCACAAGAAATGCTAGCTGCATCATCACTTTCAGGAGCTTTTGGGACATCAAATTTGTCGTTAGACGAGTCTTCTCCACTTGAAGAATTTTCTTCTCTGTTGCATTTGAAAATCGGACTTGGTGCAGTCTTTCCAGTGGAGCNGAGTCTTCTCCACTTGAAGAATTTTCTTCTCTGTTGCATTTGAAAATCGGACTTGGTGCAGTCTTTCCAGTGGAGCACTCATCCGCGTCTTGACAACCTGAACCATGGCCTGAACTATGGACTGAACTATGGAATAAACCATGGCCTGAACCGTGGCCTGAACCATGGCCTGAACTATGGANGAGTCTTCTCCACTTGAAGAATTTTCTTCTCTGTTGCATTTGAAAATCGGACTTGGTGCAGTCTTTCCAGTGGAGCGCTCATCCGCGTCTTGACAACCTGAACCATGGCCTGAACTATGGACTGAACTATGGACTGAACTATGGACTAAACCATGGTCTGAACTATGGAATAAACCATGGCCTGAACTATGGACTGAACTATGTACTGAACTATGGACTAAACCATGGCCTGAACCATGGCTTGAACTATGGAATAAACCATGGCCTGAACCATGGCCTGAACTATGGACTAAACCATGGCCTGAACCATGGCCTGAACCATGGCCTGAACTATGGAATAAACCATGGCCTTAACCATGGCCTGAACTATGGACTAAACCATGGCCTGAACTATGGACTGAACTATGTACTGAACTATGGACTAAACCATGGCCTGAACCATGGCCTGAACTATGGAATAAACCATGGCCTGAACCATGGCCTGAACCATGGCCTGAACTATGGAATAAACCATGGCCTGAACCATGGCCTGAACTATGGAATAAACCATGGCCTGAACCATGGACTGAACTATGGACTAAACTATGGCCTGAACCATGGCCTGAACCATGGCCTGAACTATGGAATAAACCATGGCCTGAACTATGTACTGAACTATGGACTAAACCATGGCCTGAACTATGGAATAAACCATGACCTGAACCATGGCCTGAACCATGGCCTGAACTATGGACTTTACTATGGCCTGAACTATGGCCTGAACTATGGACTAAACCATGGCCTGAACTATGTACTGAACTATGGACTAAACAATGGCCTGAACCATGGTCTGAACCATGGCCTGAACTATGTAATAAAGCATGGCCTGAACCATGGCCGGAACTATGGCCTGAACTATGGACTGAACTATGGCCTGAACTATGGACTGAACCACGACCTGATCCATTATATGCATCACTACCTCGATCTCTTTGAGCTACGGTGTCCTTTATTTTTCTATCGCGGCACTAAGTTCACTCTTATATGGAAATGATTTAATAACTTTCGATTCAGATGCTTTACGGCTCCTGGGTTCCAATGCCAAATGTATGAAGGATGTCCCACGTTTTTATTTTTCTTAAGATGCATCTAAAATAAAAAAAATACTTTTGAAATGAGTAAACGGTAATTATTTGTTCATCGTGACTTGGCATGTTCAAAGCAAAATATCAGGGTGTATATGTNGTTGAAATGAGTAAACGGTAATTATTTGTTCATCGTGACTTGGCATGTTCAAAGCAAAATATCAGGGTGTATATGTTTACAAACCCCTTACGTCGTATGGTATGTCGGTTTACACAACACCCTTCTCTCACATTCCTCACTATAGAACCGTTTAAACCTATAATATAACGTAGTATTGCTAAGAAATTAACTCACCGCTTCAGAGTTAGCCTAATATTAACTTAAAACCCACAGGAAAAAATAAATGTGATACTTCACACACCACACACTATTCTGTTACGATGCAAACACGTCAGGGAAATTGTCGCCGTGTGCTTCAGATTAAGTGTCCAAAAATTAAAATATTATTTCCACCAACTTTTTTATATGCAAGCCATTAAATTGTCAAAATAAGCCTCACAATTTTGTTTTCTGTGGTCCTAATAAAACGTATGTCATGGCTTTAAATATTTAAAGGTAATTCAATAAGCATTTATCAGTCTTAGGTATTTATTCTTCTATATGGATTTTATCCTCCCGCCATACTGTCCAAAAAATAATATTTAAAATATTTTTCAAACATAAATACCTTTATTTTCTTAATTATTATTTAACAATGTATAAATATTCAGTTGCCGCTAATTGAAAAATTTATATTTTTCCATGAGAAATAAATAATACATTTAAAAATAGATTGTTAAAAATTTCAAACGGACCATTAAACGAATATGATATTGTTACCAACACTGTAAACTTTAATGAGTTCTGCGCTGACAAATTGTTGTGCTGGGAGTACAGAATTAATTTCCCGCTGTTTGTATCAATATATTGTTTATGCCAGCAGGCACCTGCGTACCCCTGCAATATTGCGCGGGTCAGCACTGCGATGAGCAGAACTCCTACTGCGAGCAACCCGTGCTTCGGCGTCCGCCGTCTGTCAAAATACGAGCGCAATCATGGAACCCTATTTCGCTCTTTTAATACATGTTCACCTCCTACCACGTCTTGAAACTCTCCGCACCCGTTCTCTCTCTCTCTCTCTCTCTCTCTCTCTCTCTCTCTCTTCCCGCACGCCACGTAGTTTTCGCCACATCGTCCAATCTTGCAAAATAACGGGCACACGGTCCTTCCGTCAACCCAGTGTTGGCAGCCCTGCATCGCTTGTTTTTCTTGTTTTGAACTGAGCAGCGCCACACGCCTGCCACCCTCCAAACAAGAGTCTTATTTGCCCCGAGGGAAATTTTTGCAAAGAACGGAGCCGCAAGCCTTCGCGATAGTGCGACTATCACCGAACCACTTTATCCGCANTCTCTCTCTCTTCCCCGCACGCCACGTAGTTTTCGCCACATCGTCCAATCTTGCAGAATAACGGGCACACGGTCCTTCCGTCAACCCAGTGTTGGCAGCCCTGCATCGCTTGTTTTTCTTGTTTTGAACTGAGCAGCGCCACACGCCTGCCACCCTCCAAACAAGAGTCTTATTTGCCCAGAGGGAAATTTTTGCAAAGAACGGAGCCGCAAGCCTTCGCGATAGTGCGACTATCACCGAACCACTTTATCCGCANAGAGGGAAATTTTTGCAAAGAACGGAGCCGCAAGCCTTCGCGATAGTGCGACTATCACCGAACCACTTTATCCGCATGCGACTTTCACGTGCAGGTAATTAGCAAAGAAAGAGAATTATGCTCGAGTTTCAGATTTACACGATGTTGACTACCAAGCACTGACACGTTTCCTGTATACTCTCATTAATAATCAAACTGCGAGAGATACAAGAAAATATTATTTTAGACTTGCGACGATTACATCAATGGACAGTAAAATTGAACCAAAGAAATTAAACGTTAAGAGCTTAAAATTTTTGAAGGTCTGTAGAGACCAATCACATAGTCAGCTAAAACCCGCTAGTTATGAAACATTAACAGTAAAATAAAACAAAATGTTATCTAGCGTCACTGACTTCTACGAGTATTTTTTCTCGTCATATTAGCTACGTGTACATCGACTGATCGCCCTGTTGGTAGCAAGTATTTTGCCATAGACTCGGTAGCACGAGATGGAGACCTTCTATTTTATAAGTTCTTCATCTTTATTCATGCGCTTTTGAAAGCCATGTATAGTGTAATTTTCCCTGTATGTGTCCTTCCGCCAGATGTAAACTTAATATTCCCTACGGTCCGATGGCGTAAGTACAATACTAATGGGCCGATTCTTGCGTGTATGTAAATGCCAAAAAATACAAATTGATACATGTTCAATGTAAACCAATTTTAATATGCCATTTTAAATACGACCTTTGTCTCATGTTCTGCACTTTTTGGACATCATCTGACAACGCATTTGGAAAAAGAAAATAATGAAGGAAGGAAAGTTTTTCGATGTCATAACGTTGAATTAAAAGTTTTAAGTAAGCATGTGTACATTGTAATTTCTTTTGTTACNGGAAAGTTTTTCGATGTCATAACGTTGAATTAAAAGTTTTAAGTAAGCATGTGTACATTGTAATTTCTTTTGTTACGTGCTTTTTTTAATCCACATGATTGTAAAAATTAGCACAAGTGTAAAATGTTTCATTTTTTTGTAATTTCACATTTTTACTTGACTGACGTATGCATAAGGTGATGAAGCCCATGGCAATGTAAATTTTTCATATAACGAATTAATACTAAATATTCATCCCTCGAGACCACAATGTTAAAAGCCGACAAATCTCCCCACTCTCACGAAATATTCATACAGGCAGATATTAATCAGGGATTTAAAAAGTTTTCAGGTTAGCGTCAACAGCCTGCATGGTCCATTCTTGGTTACTTACAACGTTTCCGAAGTCGTGCTAGAGTTCTACTTTCATGCCATTCTTCCGCCTCGTGCAAACAAAGCTTCACAAAGCCTAGAAAATTATGCCAAAGAGGAAACGCCCCACATTTGTGCGCACTCTGTTTAATAATGTTTTGCACGTGAAGTATTACTTTCGAGGCACTACCAACACACCTCTTTTCCTTGTGTTTTTATTCTCATCAGTAACAAATGAAACATTATAATTGATAGATATAATAGAAGTAATATTTCGATGTAATAAAAACAAGTTACTTTTATGTTAAGGGAACTACAAAACGCTTGTGATGCATGACATATTTAGTAAACAACAAAAAACGTCATACATGTGGTGATTATTTTTTTAAGTTTAAGTAAATAATTGTGGAGACACTGGAGTAGACAACCTCGCGGCTAAGCGGAAGACGCGGGGAACGTGTGACGTAGTCGGCAGTCGGCTGCTCGTTGCTATACGCGGCCCCGTTGCGCAAAGCCTGTCGCAACAATAACTGTGAGTGAGGCCACAGGCAAGTTTACAAAACCAAATAACCCCAACAGCGATATAATAACAAAACGAGGAGAACAACAGAAAATGTGGGTCCGGTAGACGTCAGGACATTCCTGTCTCGATTCAACAATCTATAGGCAGACTCCGCCTCCAGTGCACAACGGGAGCCAATCAGAAATCGTTACAACACGCACACACCCAGAGAAGGGGCGCGAAGTGTGGACTGGACTGCGGGGGATTTAACACTATTATAAAAACATGTTTTAACATTATTATAACATTCGAACATCATTATTTAACAATATTATAACATTTTAACAACATTATTTAACATTATTATTACTGAACAGTATTATAGCATTATAAAAACTGGACATGAATGGGTGCAGGTGATCGGACAGGATGCTTACGTATCTGTCACCTGTCAGAGTCGTAGCTAGACGTATCAGGGGTCCCATTTACGCCAAATGCACACGCCCCATATCATGACAGAGCCTCCACCAGCTTGGACAGTCACCTGGTCGCAATGGGCGAGTTTCCAGGGGCGAGAACGGTGGCCAGTGGCGATCATCCATCTGGACAGAGGGTCCGGAGTGCAAAAGCGTGCGAGTTCCAACTCAAGCCATGTTCACCCTAATTTAGAATAACCTTTCCTCTCTTCCCTACTTCCGTAGGCCTTATAGCTCGAACTTCTTCAACCCTTCTATGTTCTTCTTCCAGCAAGAGTTAGAACATGACGTCTTGCAACGGGCCGGGGCAGTGCAGAAGCAACGTCATCGGAGTAAGCACTGCGTACACGACGCGTCTGTGCGTGAGCTTACTGTGGATCGCGTTATTCATGCGACGCACCAGATTGTCTCGACGTAACCAAGACAGCNGCGTCTGTGCGTGAGCTTACTGTGGATCGCGTTATTCATGCGACGCACCAGATTGTCTCGACGTAACCAAGACAGCACTCTCTCCTGAAGAAGCTTACGTGGAACCTTCGACAAAACTAGAACACTGTCTCTCGACACGAATACCTTTTGTAAATAGTGCTGTCAAGTTTTGTGGTGGGCGCAACTGAAAGCAGGGAAATTGGAGTTTTAGGAACAAACAGCGCCAGGAATGCCAATATCGGCGTGATTTGGTTCCTAGATCACCAGAATGCTGTGCTGAATTCAGTGGAATTTCAACACTTCAGTTCATGTCACACTCTGCATTTGAATCGGTGAGTATTTCACTATTTCAAAAGAGCACCTTACTGATTCAACAGTCATTTCAGTGAATTTAACTAATGAATTAGAGGGGAAAGTGGCACTTTTCCTTCACTTATTGATTAAGTGACATTTTTCACTGTTTCATAAGCAATTTTATTCACTGTTATTCAGTGATTTATTCTTTGCCTGATGAGTCAGTTTAACGACGTGTAAAAATGGTAGTAAAACTGCGTGTTTAAATGTTCGTTAAACAGCGTGGATCAAATGAAAGAACAACGCGTAAACTAATAAAACCAATACAAAATATTTTCTAAAATGCGAGTTTCGTATTTCATAACACCATTTTGGCTGGAACAAACATTTCTCTCAGTGTACACGCATTACCCCAATATTTTAGGCGAAGTTATGCGTAATGCTGAGTGCGAAAATTCGGGCTCGGTGCAAGGGAAATGAGACCAGACCTATATTTGTAGAATTGCGGCTACCAAATTCACGGACAGTCTTGTACTTCGTTCACCGGTAGCGAGGAGTACGACAATAGTGCACGCTGAAGTAATTAATAAGAAACACATCCGAGCTCGTCAACAAATGCATAACCGAGCAGTTCAAGTTACGCTCGATGTTCTGTTGTTAGTACTCAACTGCAGAACACGCCGATTTGAACATGGACTGGTGTCACCAAGTACAGATACAAACAAAACCATATGCAATATATCCGTTTGCAGTGCACGAATTATATCAGTTTTTTTGGTGCGGAATATTGCAGTTACAGTTGGGTAGTTTACAAATGTGTGCGACGAAGCGTGCACTTGAGCTGGAGTAACAAGCGTGTGAGTGACGGTAACATTCGTAGCTGGCGATTACGGGTGCACCCCGAGGAAACTCGCCAGATACCGGACCACGTTCTCCACGTTTTCCACTTGCGGTATCGTGGATTCGAAAACACACGGGGCGGAACACGTATGGACGTGTTGCAAGACTACACGGCCATGTACAACCATATTGTCCAAACCCAAAAGTTTTAGAAACATTTTTAGAAACTAGTTGCCACAAAACGAGAGTTGCGATTGGAGGAGCGAGGAGCGGAGGAGAGAGGAGACGAAGCGACAGTAGGTGCACAAATAAGCGAAGAGAGTAGCGAGGAGCGGAGGAGCGGACGAGAGAGGAGACGAAGCGACAGTAGGTGCACAAATAAGCGAAGAGAGTAGCGAGGAGCGGGAACGGTAGTAAACGCGAGGTCATTTCCACTGGACTAATGGGAACCTCCGTAAGCATAACATATACTTGTAATGGATACAGTTAGTCTACAAAGCTTGGTTAAAATGTTTGAATTGTTTAGTACATATAACTTATTAACCTAAATTATTTATATTAACTCGACTAAAAAAAGGCTTGCTGCACATAAAACATGTTAGTTNTATATAACTTATTAACCTAAATTATTTATATTAACTCGACTAAAAAAAGGCTTGCTGCACATAAAACATGTTAGTTTACATGTCCTTCTGTAGCACTACTCACATGTAAAATTAGGTGAAAATCGGTTAATTGGTCCTTGATGTATGCCATGAAATGTCAATTTTTTCATGTGACAATCATCATAAATGGAGGTCAATGAGTTTATGTATTAGTACATTCGATAATTGCAATAGATACAGTACAAAAATTTGAGTTAAAATCGTTATATATAGAGCGTACTAAGTCAAAGGGTTATTATAGCATCTATTCTGGAAAAGTGTGTCTGGCATGCTTAAAACGTATGAATTAAATTGGCCTACCACAGTATCAATTCTTCGCCAAATCTGGTGGGAATCGGTTAATTATTTCCCGTGATATAATATAAAAATATTCTTTTCCCCATGATATGCTACCTTACAAAATGGCGGAGAAATTACTCGCTGTATAAACAAACTATATTTCTGTAATATATACTGCCAGCATACAAAGTTAAGTTGTAATGAATCGAATGCTATAGACGACGTTGCATACTAAACTAACATAGCATTGTGTTTCACCTACTAAAAACACATTTGTTTATATATCTGTTTCATTACTACTTGCTTACCAAATTTGGTAGGAATCGGTGAACTGTTTACCGAGATACAAAATACCTATATTATTTTATTTATTCATCTGGCGCTATATTACAAAGTGGCTGATAAAAGGGCTCCATGTAGACGCATTTGTTTGTATATATATATATATATATATATATATATATATATATATATATAGAGAGAGAGAGAGAGAGAGAGAGACAGCATACAACGTTCACTTATGAAGTATTACATGAATTTTGCCGACGAAACAAACTAAACTAAAATGCCTATATGGTCACCATTTTAACAATAATGGTCTGACCTACTTAAAATATACAAATTTAAGTGCCGCAGTACTACTTGTTTGCCGAATTTGGTAGGAATCCGTTAATTGTTTCCCGAGTTATAGCATAAAACTTTATTTGTTCATGAAGTGCTATATTACAAAATAGCTTACAAAAGAAGCTCTGCGTAGATATATTTTATAATTGCAATATATACTGCCAGCATTATAAAATAATTTGGAAATAACTACATGATTTCGATGATACAGCATACTATGTTTATTACTCTTAATGGCCGCAATTTTGAAAATAAAAGTATGTTTCCCTAAAACACCCGTATTTACATCACTTGCCGCAGTAGTACTTATTTGCCAAATTTAGTAGGAATCGGTTAATGGTTTTCTGAGGTATGACATAAAAATTACATTATTTGATGTTGTGAGACGTTACAAAATGGCGTGCAAAAGTTGCTTTGTGATGCACTGACAGTCACACACACAGACAGGAAAGTGATCTGATTGACATATCTTTCCTTCGGACAGTAAGCTAAACAGATGGCATATGTCAACGTATATTTTTCATTGTAAAGTAACGTTTGAGTGTTTGAGTGCTGCTAACTGCCTGATGCTACTTCTTAGCCTACTTTCCGAGATAAGGAAAGGATTATGAGATAGCTTTATTTTCTGTTAGTTTGTGTATGTGTATGATTGTGCTAGTGTGTGTCTGTGTATGTGTCTATGCACGTGTGTGTCTGTGTATGTGTATGATTGTGCTAGTGTGTGTCTGTGTATGTGTCTATGCACGTGTGTGTCTGTGTATGTGTATGATTGTGCTAGTGTGTGTCTGTGTATGTGTCTATGCACGTGAGTGTCTGTGTATGTGTATGATTGTGCTAGTGTGTGTGTGTATGTGTCTATGCACGTATGTGTCTGTGTATGTGTATGATTGTGCTAGTGTGTGTCTGTGTATGTGTCTATGCACGTGTGTGTCTGTGTATGTGTATGATTGTGCTAGTGTGTGTCTGTGTATGTGTATGATTGTGCTAGTGTGTGTCTGTGTATGTGTATGATTGTGCTAGTGTGTGTCTGTGTATGTGTATGATTGTGCTAGTGTGTGTCTGTGTATGTGTATGATTGTGCTAGTGTGTGTCTGTGTATGTGTATGATTGTGCTAGTGTGTGTCTGTGTATGTGTATGATTGTGCTAGTGTGTGTCTGTGTATGTGTATGATTGTGCTAGTGTGTGTCTGTGTATGTGTATGATTGTGCTAGTGTGTGTCTGTGTATGTGTATGATTGTGCTAGTGTGTGTCTGTGTATGTGTATGATTGTGCTAGTGTGTGTCTGTGTGTGTGTCTCCTAAAGAACTTTTCAAGCGTATATTATTACCTAGCAAGGACATCTGACTTACAGTCTTTGACCACGCCGGGTGCATCCTTTAAAAAAATAGCGGCCGTTTATAATTTTGAGTGATATGTCAACTCGGGAACCATTAAACCGATTTAAACCAAATTCTTCATTTTAACAGTGCATCACGAAAGAATGTAATAATTGATTTTATATTTTGATAAGTTAGCCACAGCCTTTGAATTAAATAAATCAACCAACTTAAAAGAAAAGTTTTATGCTAACAGTATCTATTTCAAGCATCGTAAAAAGGATCAGTGTCTAGTCAATTTTGTAAGATAGCACCAAACGAGAAATACAATTTTTATGCAATATCACGGGAACCTACAAACCTATTTCCACCACATTATTCACACAAGTAGTACTTCCGTAGGCCTTGTAAACTTCCGTGTTTTCAGTAGGCCCAGACACTTATTATAAATATTTCATGTAAGTAAACTGTATCATTCAAAACATTAGACTTATTACGTCCGAAGTTGATGCTTCGAATCTGACCTTCGTAATGCAATTGATTGCACACTTACTTAAGATACGAGGTTTTCTGTGTTCAAGTCCCGGTCAAGGCACTTGTGTCTCACTACTGTTGGCTATGTTTCTTGTTTCACGTCTAATGATACTGCTCTTAACTAGACTTCAAGGCCTAACAAATACCTAAGCTTTTNTTCTTGTTTCACGTCTAATGATACTGCTCTTAACTAGACTTCAAGGCCTAACAAATACCTAAGCTTTTAGGAAGTTAATTGTAGTACGCTCATTATTTATACCAGTTACTTATGGTTTACATTTGGTTTCGCTTCGAACCTGCGCTTCTACTATAAAAAAAAACATTGCGATATTTGATTGCATATTATTTACGTTACAGATTAAACTATCATACAAAAAACACAGATTTAACTTTTTCCGTCAGATAGGCATTGCGGCGGATAAAGTTTTCGTTAGGGACTGTACGAAAATCACTAAGTGTGGAGAATATGTATCTATTTGAAATTTACAGATGTTTCACGTTAGTTTATTTGTGATTGGCTGTCACTTCACTTTACACGTGTCATCTGCATAGGCAAAAACCGTGTACACAGTGACGCTAAAAGAAAAATACCAGTAATTCAAGCAGCTACGTAACCTGATCACGTGCCCAATGTTGTCGCTGAGGTTTTACCTTTTAGTCAAGAAGTTGCGGGCTAAAACCCCAAGCAAACCATGGCTGTGGGCGCTATTTCATCATGTAAGCTGGTTGTGCAGTTGTAGTCTATAGGTTCTATGGCTACTGACCAAATGAAATCAGGGNATGCACGTGTGTGTCTGTGTATGTGTATGATTGTGCTAGTGTGTGTCTGTGTATGTGTCTATGCACGTGTGTGTCTCCTAAAGAACTTTTCAAGCGTATATTATTACCTAGCAAGGACATCTGACTTACAGTCTTTGACCACGCCGGGTGCATCCTTTAAAAAAATAGCGGCCATTTATAATTTTGAGTGATATGTCAACTCGGGAACCATTAAACCGATTTAAACCAAATTCTTCATTTTAACAGTGCATCACGAAAGAATGTAATAATTGATTTTATATTTTGATAAGTTAGCCACAGCCTTTGAATTAAATAAATCAACCAACTTCAAAGAAAAGTTTTATGCTAACAGTATCTATTTCAAGCATCGTAAAAAGGATCAGTGTCTAGTCAATTTTGTAAGATAGCACCAAACGAGAAATACAATTTTTATGCAATATCACGGGAACCTACAAACCTATTTCCACCACATTATTCACACAAGTAGTACTTCCGTAGGCCTTGTAAACTTCCGTGTTTTCAGTAGGCCCAGACACTTATTATAAATATTTCATGTAAGTAAACTGTATCATTCAAAACATTAGACTTATTACGTCCGAAGTTGATGCTTCAAATCCGACCTTCGTAATGCAATTGATTGCACACTTACTTAAGATACGAGGTTTTCTGTGTTCAAGTCCCGGTCAAGGCACTTGTGTCTCACTACTGTTTGCTATGTTTCTTGTTTCACGTCTAATGATACTGCTCTTAACTAGACTTCAAGGCCTAACAAATACCTAAGCTTTTAGGAAGTTCATTGTAGTACGCTCATTATTTATACCAGTTACTTATGGTTTACATTTGGTTTCGCTTCGAACCTGCGCTTCTATAAAAAAAACATTGCGATATTTGATTGCATATTATTTACGTTACAGATTAAACTATCATACAAAAAACACAGATTTAACTTTTTCCGTCAGATAGGCATTGCGACGGATAAAGTTTTCGTTAGGGACTGTACGAAAATCACTAAGTGTGGAGAATATGTATCTATTTGAGATTTACAGATGTTTCACGTTAGTTTATTTGTGATTGGCTGTCACTTCACTTTACACGTGTCATCTGCATATGCAAAAACCGTGTACACGGTGGCGCTAAAAGAAAAAGGCCAGTAATTAAAGCAGGTACGTAACCCCATCATGTGCCCGATGTTGTCGCTGAGGTTTTACCTTTTAGTCAAGAAGTTGCGGGCTAAAATCCCAAGCAAACCATGGCTGTGCGTGCTATTTCATCATGTAAGCTGGTTGTGCAGTTGTAGTCTATAGGTTCTATGGCTACTGACCAAATGAAATCAGGGAATGTGGCACATAGCTATACACGAACCCTACTGTTCTCCTTCGTACGCAATCCACTGTATTCAAGGTGCATTAAATTTCCCACCGAGAATAGGATTATCGGAGAGTAAAAATTTACATCTTGTAAAGAAATATAACGTGCAGACGTTCAGATGCACATACATCACTAAAAGAAGGCATTTCAATTAATAATTTAAAGATTTAGAAATAAGAAACTAAAGAAACTTTGATCCTTTTCCCAATGTTTTTCGATGAAAAGTTTATCTTCATAAAACTCCAGATTTCAGTAGGGCGTGTGATTCAGCGAAGAGAGAAGTAAAAGTTTGGTTAAGGAAAGACAAGGTAATCAGTTTATGCCGGGCGATAGTAGTACCATCGGCATTCTACGAGATTGAAAGGAAGTGGTAATGATATCAGAGGAATATGCGTGGTAGCTCTGAGTGCTGAGTCGTTGCTNAGATTGAAAGGAAGTGGTAATGATATCAGAGGAATATGCGTGGTAGCTCTGAGTGCTGAGTCGTTGCTTCCGCAGATTATTTGGCGGGAAGACAGTACTCCACCCGCTTTGCAAATGGCGAAATGTAAAAATGAATGTCCTTACGTTGGGAGGTTCACAGAAGAAAACACTGGGGCGCACTCAGGGAAATAAAATCCGGGAGGGTTCCCAAAAGGACACTGAGGATAATGAGCCGGCAGGGAAATGAAAGGAAGAGTTGAGAATGTCTGCGTAGGGTGGCAAGTACTAGAGTTTGTGGAACAGCAACTGACATAATAATCCCTTAATGTTCTTAAAGGTGAAAGACGNAAGGGTGGCAAGTACTAGAGTTTGTGGAACAGCAACTGACATAATAATCCCTTAATGTTCTTAAAGGTGAAAGACGAAAATAAATAATATAAATAGTTCGCCGATAATGTGAGCTTGGCGTGTTTTCTGCATACAGGGAAAAAGTTACAAGCAAACTTTAAATTAATATTACGTGTGTAAAAATTAACATATTTTCCTTGACATCACATACAACTGTCTTGAAGTTCATATATCGTTGTTGCAGTATATGGAAGCACAGTTGAACCCATCCCGAGTTTCTAATGTAGCACCTCTGTCTGATTTTTGTAGAAGGCAGAGGTTCAGGTGAGAATATGTAAATAGTGTTTTCCTTGCCGAGTAAGATACGAGTAGTTTTTACCTCACGGTTTCCGATAAACGTAATAACAGAATTCTTTTACAGTTATTTAGTAAACTACGTAAAATCTCACTTCTTAGATATTAAATAAAACTTATGTGTATTCGTATTTTGAATGTATGTGTTCCTGAAGTTTAACACTTAATTTCTGAAAGTCCATTAGTTTAACTGTTTATATTCTTAACTTAAAACTATAAACATCACCGCAAACACATTTTNTAATTTCTGAAAGTCCATTAGTTTAACTGTTTATATTCTTAACTTAAAACTATAAACATCACCGCAAACACATTTTCGTCTGTGTTAGGATTCTAAACTACAATTAATTGCTGATAAATAGCCTTTTCTTTAATTGTATCGTGTGAAATGGGAGGGAGTTTTGCTGAAAACAATAGAGAATCATCCGTGGTGACGTATGTGGGCGACGTCTTAATCATCCCGACTCACGTTAATACACAACTTCAGGTGTTGCAATTAAGACTTTTTTTTTAACGCGTGCTCAACTTAAGCTGACGCAGTGATTTTATCGCAGTGACAAATATCAACATTAGCTTTGTGTTTGACAATAGTAATATGAACTATTGATAACCTAGAACAATGGCATGCTCTATAAATGAGTTACCCGTAGCGGAGGTCATTGGGCAATAAGCACCACAGTGTACAAGGTTGGCTTGATGTAATCTTACCTTATACGTACATACTGTTGCGTATACTGGGNACAATAAGCACCACAGTGTACAAGGTTGGCTTGATGTAATCTTACCTTATACGTACATACTGTTGCGTATACTGGGCGTGAAAAATTCAAATCCAAATAAGTCATGAATTCTTGTGGCGTTTTCGACGGTGAATTCGATATAATTTATTGTCCAAGCTGTCTGTGTGAATTATGAATCCTTAAAATAAGAACAGCCAGTGCTGACGACACATTTACAAGGTACTTACAGGAAGTACTTAAGAATACGGAATTGAAACAGCCGCTTATGAAGCGAACATCAGCGGCACAAGCCAGCGAAGTGACGTTATTGACTAGCAAAATGTTGGTAATTCTCTCGCCAGCTGGCAGGCTGGCCAACAAGGAACCTTCCGTAGCTTGCAGTAGCCTGTCGGACACAAGAACCGTTTCTCTAGCTTGATGCAGTCAATTAGGGAACGGTAACCCCCACATCAAAGGAACAACCACGCCATTTCGTCCCTATGTACTTGGCTACTCTATGGTACTACGTCGTTAGCTCGCAACAGTAGTGGACGCTGAACCGTGATGCTGTCCCCGACTTTATGTCAATTGTATGGCGAGTGCCTCTACCAGTAAGGCGTGATATGTGCATTACGTTCTCTGTATTACCACATCACCAAGCCTGTTTCTACCCTTATAAGAAGTACCAGCACTTCTCGCAACATTTTCTCAGTTTATCACTGCTCCATTTAAATTTAATGTAATAATACGAAATTCACTAGGTAATTTCGAGAGTGGTACTTTCGTCCCAGTGTCATTTACAATTAAAAGCTTTCACTGTACGCTATTTTATAAAATAATTCGTCTCCTTTGCAATGGAGGCATTCATCCGTAACCCACTAATCCCAAATTCGTTTGCCTCACTGTACGTAATAGCTACAGGCATTGGTCACGACGTTTATAATNAATTCGTTTGCCTCACTGTACGTAATAGCTACAGGCATTGGTCACGACGTTTATAATGGACTCACTTAAAAGCAACCGTTTGTACCCGAAAGGTGCCTGGGGTAAAATCCATCAGAACGGTGGTCGAGAAGCGACGAAATGAGATAGTGTTGGTAAATGGGAGTGTCCCGGGACAACCCTCAGGCCGGTAATGGACTGTGTCCCTGGCGAGAGATCGTATGCTGATCACAGTTCATAATGACGGATGCACCAACCAATTAACTTTATAAAGACAGTTGGCTGCTACTGACATTAGAAATAGTTGAAGTCTCCGGAGATCAGTGACCAGGCCAGTGCGATGATGTCATTTTCGCTGTTATTGGTCCGGTTTAAAATTTTCACTGATTTGTATAAATGTATCCAGTATTCAATCTGGCTTCGTTCAATATAACCACGTAAAATAAAATTGTTTACAGGCAAACATATATTAAAAAAGGAAAATATGGATATCGTCAACTCAACCATCAAAAATATATTAAATAATAAAGAAAAAAATGTAAAATGAAAAAAAAAAAAGATATCATGAAGCAAAAAAAAAATTAAATGGAAGAAACCTAATTCCATTTAAAGTCGTGCTGACACAGAAAATAAATTTCAAAGCACATTGGTAAGTTGCTACACTTGAAACGGGGAAAAAAAAAATTATATTTATTAAATGGTAACGAGTTAATCAGACAAGGAACTAAACGAATTAATAAATACAACGAAATTAGGTGAAGTGAATATTTTAAACTGCATGTTGGTAGTACAACGCGGTAAGTTACATTAGTGGAAATTGAAAGCGCAGTTAGCAGGATGNATATTTTAAACTGCATGTTGGTAGTACAACGCGGTAAGTTACATTAGTGGAAATTGAAAGCGCAGTTAGCAGGACGTCAGCTTCTGATATCAGATACTCAGGGAAAGGATATGTGCTGGCCGATCGGCCTCTCGTGGTAATTGGGTGTTTCACAGGGGGAATGGCGAACTGGTAACTTGAACCTAAGGGTCCGCCTACACGAAGCTGCCTTTCTGTCTCTGACTCCGCATGCTGGAGGAGGCTCGGAGAGATTCCCCCTCTTGCTGAAGAGCCGGGCGGTGAGCAAGGCACTGCTCCGAGGGCGTCCCCGAGATGACGTCAGGGGTGTGGGTAGTGCTCCGGCCAGACCACAAGCTTGGTAAACTGAGTGCTAGGATCTCAGGCCTCGTGGTAGGACATGCTCGGTGCGATCTAGTAAATCAGATCGGGGCTACGCTCAGTGCGGCCTGATGAACAGGTCGGAGCTACGGATTCGGTCTATTTCGGTGAGCGCTGGTCGTGTCTGCGTTGAGAGGGCGTGATCCCTCTTCCCCGCCCACTGGGAGGCCGGGGAGCGGAATGGCCTAACGGCTAAGAGCTGCCCGTTAACAAATAAGAGCATGGCTCCGGCTGTGTTATATATATGTCTCTGAGGCACACGAGCAGTAGAGAACTAAGGGTGACCTGCGCCCATACCAAAGGCCTCGACACCTGAGCTGAATCGTCATTCGCTAAGTTCGCCTTCCTTACAGAAACTTAATGCGAGTGTCTTTATGACAGAAACAGTCACTGTATTGAGTAATCCATCTATTTATTGATGTATTTGTGTAAGGTTTTATATTTGACAATGTCGCAGGCTCTGTTCTGAAGTTAATAATCTGCTTAGTGAATTATAATTTTTCTGTTATTTTAAAATGTATTTCATCACTTATTAACATTATTTCTTTAATTATCACATGTAGCTAATATTTATTTCCAAAATAATTTCCGAATAACTCTTCACAAATAAATATTCTTTTGTCTTTGACACAATTTTTCAGCTGGCCATAATTCATTTCCACTTTCATGAAATAGCAGGCCCGAACTCTTGGCCAATTTTTTTTATCGTTTATATTATAGTTACGTTTGAGTTTATCACTAGAAGAAAATAACATATACACACTACTACTTATTTAAAAGTTACGGTGTAAAACAATCAAATATTTATCCTCTGTCACAAAATTTTGTAATGTATTTGTTTCTATCTTGTGTTTTATTGCTTCAAATAAGCACGAAACGGTGGCCACTTTAGNCTCAAATAAATATTCTTTTGTCTTTGACACAATTTTTCAGCTGGCCATAATTCATTTCCACTTTCATGAAATAGCAGGCCCGAACTCTTAGCCAATTTTTTTTATCGTTTATATTATAGTTACGTTTGAGTTTATCACTAGAAGAAAATAACATATACATACTACAACTTATTTAAAAGTTACGGTGTAAAACAATCAAATATTTATCCTCTGTAACAAAATTTTGTAATGTATTTGTTTCTATCTTGTGTTTTATTGCTTCAAATAAGCACGAAACGGTGGCCACTTTAGTTGCGCTTTCATTCATAAAGACACCTTGCTGGCCTTATATTTGTATAAAGACACTCACAAGGAACCCAAAATGCAACCTTGATGACATATTAAATTACAAAATACCATTTAGAATCGTTAAGGTACGCCATACCTGTCTTCATTTAAAGACAGCAGTAAGTTACAGAATAGGGTCCCCGGCTGGAAACACTTCTCGTTAAACTACGGAATTTCCATTTGGCGTTAGGTATTTTTTATTTTACTTTTTATTTTATTTATAACTCTACTCATCACTAAAAGGGCATGTGCCCAGGGATATAAAGTTCGTCGATATAATAGAATATAATATATAAGATTACATAATATATACATTTATCACACAATCATAAGAATTTTCACCATCTGTTGGAAAAGCACCACTTGAGTGGCATTATTATCTGTACTTTCTTGTACAGCGCGTGGGCAGTAGTCTCCCCTGTGCCTGTGCCTTCAAGGTAAAAACAGGAGTAAAATTCAGAGCAACATATGGTGCGCACAGCGCCCAGCACTAGTTTATATTCAGCCACAAAGCCACATCAGGCGTTTTATCCACTTCAGTTGTTAGGGTAATCCATGCTATTCACACCGGCCAGATCCCATGAAGTCTGAAGCCAGAAAATAATGTGGCACTACCGTGCTTTAATTGGCTGCATTTGAATGCAATCGAATAGATGGAGATCACGCTCCTTCCAATCGCGGTGGGTGGGCTTGGATACCATCTCACCTATCGACAGCATCGCAGAGAGTTGAATATGCACGCGAGACCTTGATGGGGCCAAGGACTACCCAACCTCTACGAACGGACTTCGTGAACGAGTCCTCTTACTGGGCGGACCAGACCGTCGTCCCTTCATTAGTGCGCATCAACTCTTTGAAACTGGGTCGGCCGCCGACACGCCACTTTGCTTCCCGGAAGGTCACTCGAGCGACAGGAGCCCAATACCAAAACTAGCACTGTTTGTCGTCGAGGTTCGGTGGGAGGGAATGCACTCTTTCTCGCCGGATACTGTGACCGCACGTGCCACAGTTGCAGCCCTCCAGGCAACCCCCGCCCTCCAGGCCTCCTAGCAGGAGGTTCAACCAATGCCACCCACAGTCCGACCCGCGATCGGCACGGCCAAAGGCCGAGGCTTCAGCACCGATCCCCTGAGCCCCATGACTATACCGTGCACACTGAGTTTTCCCCTAAACCAGCCCAACTCCTCCAGGACGCTAGACAGTCCCTTCTGCAGAGCTCCGCCACCCCGAGATCTACCCGAAGGCCTCAGTTGGGGGTTGTGCACTCAGCCCGCGGGTCATCACCGCAGGCGAAGAACATATGCAGCCTCTGGAAAGCTGAACATGATCTCGCCGTGGCTGATGGCCAGTGCACCGGCACTTGCCCATTACCGTCCTCACTCCGTCAGCCACGGAGTTTCCAGACCTTACAAGGAGGTGGAGATGGACTTGAGCAGCGCTAGGCAATACATTCGCATCGCTGCCCCATTTCAAGGACCTTGTCTTGATCCACGCAGCAGCACAAGGGCAAACCCTTCCCCACCGGGGCTCGTCAGCCGGGGCGAAGAGCCCGCCACCGGACCTNTCATCACCGCAGGCGAAGAACATATGCAGCCTCTGGAAAGCTGAACATGATCTCGCCGTGGCTGAGGGCCAGTGCACCGCCACTTGCCCATTACCGTCCTCACTCCGTCAGCCACGGAGTTTCCAGACCTTACAAGGAGGTGGAGATGGACTTGAGCAGCGCTAGGCAATACATTCGCATCGCTGCCCCATTTCAAGGACCTTGTCTTGACCCACGCAGCAGCACAAGGGCAAACCCTTCCCCACCGGGGCTCGTCAGCCGGGGCGAAGAGCCCGCCACCGGACCTAGCAGTAGGCGAGTCTGAAGGTCCAGTAGGAAGGTTGCACCACTTCACGCCGATCTGCTCTTACGACCAATCAAAGGCCGGTGACCACTACGTAGGCCTTCACCAGGGGGATGGCCGAACTAGGATAGTACTTCCCGTAGTCACAACTGCCCAACCAGGCGCTTTGGGGCGCTGAATCTATGCATTCCCTACACACCTGTATCTGCTACCGTCTGTAACCAAGTTCATTTTCAGCATCCCCGTCATCTAACACCCATTACAGGTTGGTTACCTGACCATCAGCCAAGCCCCCCCCCTCCCTTGTACTATCGAGTGGCAAACTCAGTTTTCTTAGATTAACCTGCACTAACTTGCACCAGACTGCACTGATGTGAATTTATCTTCTCGCGCACCAACTTTCACTCGCCAACAGAAACATGCACTGATATGCACAAACTTGTTCTGATTTGCCCTATCCTGAATTACTGTTGTTCACCTGCATGAATGTAAATTCACCCACTCATCTTCTCTCCTGCACACATGAAATCACTAATATTCAGCTGCAATAAATTTATCTTTCACTGAGGTACATTCATTTACATACACCTATACTCTCAGGAATTTATATTTAATAACATGTAATTAACTAATTTCATTGACACATGCCTGTGGCTATATGCCCTCGTTTCCAGACATTTCTGTCCTTTTGAATACGCATAAATTCATTGAATTGCACCAATTTACAGCAAGTGAATAAATTTTTTTTAAAGTTGTCCTAAGATGGCCTTGTTAGGTCATCTTAGTAGAGGTTGGTGCAAGTTAGTGCATATTTGTAGGAATTAGGCTGAATTGTGCACCTTAGTGCAGTCAAGTGCTAGTTATTGAAGTTATTTATAATTATTACAAGTTGGTGCAGGCGAGTGCAAGACAGCATACATAGTAATTTGTTTATTTATACTCAGTAAGTTATATGTTGTTAGTGTGTTAGATGTGGTAGTTTTAATTTAATTTTGTGAAGTTTAGGTAACGTTAGCATAGATTTGGTAGCACTACATTAATAAATATATCACACTCCATCCAGATGCACGTATCAAACTAACCTTGTTAATATTAACATTTACCCTTTCAGACCCACTTGAATTTTCGGTTNGAGTGGCAAACTCAGTTTTCTTAGATTAACCTGCACTAACTTGCACCAGACTGCACTGATGTGAATTTATCTTCTCACGCACCAACTTTCACTCGCCAACAGAAACATGCACCGATCTGCACAAACTTGTTCTGATTTGCCCTATCCTGAATTACTGTTGTTCACCTGCATGAATGTAAATTCACCCACTCATCTTCTCTCCTGCACACATGAAATCACTAATATTCAGCTGCAATAAATTTATCTTTCACTGAGGTACATTCATTTACATACACCTATACTCACAGGAATTTATATTTACTAACATGTAATTAACTAATTTCATGGACACATGCCTGTGGCTATATGCCCTCGTTTGCAGGCATTTCTGTCCTATTGAATACGCATAAATGCATTGACTTGCACCAATTTACAGCAAATGAATTAATTTATTTTAAGTTGCCCTAAGATGGACTTGTTAGGTCATCTTAGTAGAGGTTGGTGCAAGTTAGTGCATATTTGTTGGAATTAGTGCTGAATTGTGCGCCTTAGTGCAGTCAAGTACTAGTTATTGAAGTTATTTATAATTATTACAAGTTGGTGCAGGCGAGTGCAAGACAGCATACATAGTAATTTGTTTATTTATACTCAGTAAGTTATATGCTGTTAGTTTTTTGTTAGACGTGGTAGTTTGAGTTTAATTTTGTGAAGTTTAGGTAACGTTAGCATAGATTTGGTAGCACTACATTAATAAACATATCACACTANATATATCACACTCCATCCAGATGCACGTATCAAACTAACCTTGTTAATATTAACATTTACCCTTTCAGACCCACTTGAATTTTCGGTTTTGGGTTTCACAAACACAACATTTTATGATGCGTGCTTACTTAAGTCGACACAACACTTGTTTCTTTGCCTAGAACAATGAGCTGTAAGCTATATGTTCGGCTACAGTTACCTAGACCAGTAAGACGGTTTGCGAATCATTTACCCACAGGTAAAATTATTGGTCATTGAGCTTCGCAGTGTCCAGTTAACACAGAGCATTACCTACACACGCGTAATATACACAACTGTGCAAACTCGGTATGAATGGGTTAACTTCCTGCACCAATATGTACGTGTAATAACCTGCACTAGTTAGCTCTGTGCTGCACTGATAAGAAAAAAACTGTTGGTGTGTGCTTATAATATTTAATTCTAATGTCGTGCCTTTTTGATTAAGTTATAATTTAATCACTATCATTTCATGTCACTCTGTGGGACACTGCAATCTCCGCAACCCGTTACTATAGAAATGCTACGGTAGATACAAAAATATTAATTATATTTGGCGTATAAGAAAAATTCTGGACAATCATGAGACGCCACAAGTTTCAAAAATCCAGGGAAAATCAATGTTTAGCAAGTAAAGTACACTGTATTGACTTGCATTTTTACGATATTTTCTATGGAAACTGGTTGCCGAAGACAGATTTTTAACTTCACAAATAAATTACATTAAATTTTCAAACCATAGTGTGGAATTTGTAAAATTAATTTTGAGTTTTAATGACCAAGTGTTGAAGATTTCTCATTTATTAAGCTAAATTAACAATTTCGTATGTTTTTTTTTATAATGTGTTCTATAGATGCAATATCTCAGCTGCAGAGTTACAAGAAAACCTTCGCGAACGTTTTCCCAAAGACTTGTTCCTGACAAGTAGAGACATTTTTTTTTACTCTGTATTTAAACGCGCTAACATAAATCTCGTGTCTTGCAAGTTTTCCCCCTCTAGTCATGTGGGCTTGCGAAAGGCGCAGGGGTTCGGCGGGAGTCGCAGGCAGTTTTATCGAAGTTCCGTCCCTCCTCCACGCGTCTTCAGCGCCCAAGTCTCAGGCGGTGCGTGCAGGTTTCGGAACTTCGTCGCGACCCACCACCAAGTTGGCGGCATACTTCGACCCCGAGGAGTCGGCAACTTCCGTCGCTGCGGAATCAGTGATAAACGAGAGTCAGCGGGAGAAAGAGAAGAGGATGGTAGAGGAAGAATACTGCGAATGAATGGCCGCGAATAGCTCTCGCGATTTCGCTCGCGATGTGAGATGTTCACGGTAATTGAGCTATTTTGAAAGCCCAGATGAATATCTGCTTGAATGCACGTTGTGTATTCAATTGATGTTGCCTTGGGCCTTATCACTTTATTCATGTTTCGATCGATTTATTTTGATTTGCTTTTATATTTTCTTTATTAAAAATGACAAATTTTACAAAGGTGCAAATGCAACATAGGGACAGTAAAAATGTAAATATAGCATCATGTGTACCAACGAATATATATAGTTCTTGCACAGAATCGGACATGTGAAGCAGGCCAATGAACTGGAAAAAAGAAATACCGGTTTCGATCGAACAAAACTGTGGAATAGTTAGAAAAGGAGGTGCTTTACCAATTTCCTGATTCTTACACTTACACGAATTAATAAAACAGAAAGTGGAAGAAATCATTCCAGTATTCACAAATGTTGCCCCAACACTATCATTTCAAAGTTAAGAAATGGAACTACTTTCCCTCCTGGTTGCCGACTTTACTGGGCGTATACCAGTCAGTGTGACCGTTGATATATATGCAGGCATGAGGAGGTTGATTTCAAAGTGCTCAGTTAATAGTGAACAGCATATGTATACTTGTGATTCCCCTCTATAATTGTGAACTTACACTTTTCGGGATAGCTAGAAACTATAAATTAAAGGATAATTGTCATTACATATTAAACAATTCCCCTCATAAAAACATTAAATTCTACATATTTATATAACCCTATTCCAATTTCACGATTAAAATTTTTTTGGAACACTAATAATAAACGAAAAGCAAAAAAATTAAGAAGGCAGTTCGTATTGAAAAAAAAGGCTAGCTACTGTAAGATATCTGCGCAATCATATAGTTAAAATTTTTCCTTGAAATATTTCAATAAAAGCAGTAAACACTGATCTAGTTGTATATAAGTGAGAAACTCAGGAAACCAAGTTTATTTTGGTTGTATAGGTTTCCATAATCAACTTACAGTTTTACAATTTAAATTTTCACTGAAACATAAATATTAAAGTCTAAATGTCTTATCAAACCAGCTGTTTGAAAGTAAAATTATTTCACTTTACATTTAAAAATAAGTTTACAAATATTTTCCTTACTAAAAAAAAAACCTTCGCAGCACCATGTCAAAATTTTCCAAGACAAATAAATACTTCGACAAAACCATTCTTGCAGTTAAATGTTCACTGTTTCATGAATATTTTTCTTACTTTATAAACACTTCAGATTTGTAAATTTAGCACCAAATTTTCTGTAAACTATGATACAAGAAAAAATCTCTAGGCCCTTCATGAAAACTGCATCATTTTATATTTGCACTTGAATGCATAGTTATATGGTTAAAATGTATTAAAATTTTCTGGTTTGAATATATTTTTTATTTTTGTGATATTATATCTAACAGTATTCTGATTAAAGTGCAGAAAATTGGCACAGTAGTTAACATATTATTGAATGTATTACGGGAATTTTTAATTTTTTTCTATTTTCATAAATATTTAAAAAAACTGTATATAAATGTCATACTATGCTACAGCTCGAAATCATTCTTAAGTCACCAGAAAACCACCAAGTAATTTCTCGGAAATTATTTTTATGGTTTTCTCACAGTTTTATTCTAAGTGGAACGATATCATTTAAAGTAAAAGCAGAAAGAAGGGAAACTCCTATCTCAGAAAATCTAAGTATCAAATTCAAAGTATTTGCTTCGAAGTGTTCCTATATAACATCAAGAAACACTTGCTGAAATAAAGCAGTATGTTTTAATGAATATGTGAAATTCACCAGTCTGAAATTTTAGAATACTGTTTCCGTCTTGAATATAACTTTATCTCATGAATATTGGAAGACGAAGAGCACAGCGTGTCCGATGACGCGGGTGACTACACACCGACTGAAGATGCTCTCAGCTGCCACCAGGAGTGCTTAAGTAGTGCCACCGAGTTAGAAAAGACGTCCTTTTTAAATAAAGTTTTCCGAAGTAACATTTTTTTTTTCGATTTGGTATTTTAATTAGATTTTCATTGGTTTCACATTACAAAACTGACAAATAGTTTCAAACCATAGTTAAAGTTCAGCATTTGAACACCTTTAAAGTGGCCTGTCAAATTAAACTGTCAATGAAATTTTTTTCCAAATTATTAGCATTTTAATTGTTGAAAATGTGAATAGAGTGTAAAGTAAAAAAGTTAAGGTTGTGTGTTACTAAGGACGTAATCGTCACGTACCAACGTGTTCGATGAACATCGCAATAATCTGTTTAAACAAAATACAAAGGACGTGCATTCTGTGAAAAGTGAGTGCTTCTCAACGCATCGCTGACATAACACCGTCCGTTCACCGCTTTCTGTATTGACTACAACGAGTCAACGTACACGTGTTGTTCTGCTACGGTCGATGCATCGTTAGATGGGTAGTATTATGTGTGGGTAGCATAGATACGGAAAAATATGCGCGAGTGACTCAATCGGCATAACGTTTCGTTCAGTCATTTATCCGAGTTGTACCGCATTAATCTAAGGACATGAAATTTCAGTCTTGAATCCCGGGTACGCCATGCAGGTAAATTCCACTTTCAGGTGAAATTTTGTGTTTGTTCAGTACAGTAACCATTTCATTATTACTATGTCAACGTAAAAAGGAAGAACGAATGAGGCATATTAAATAGTTAACTCATATTATGTTTCGCAAAAATTGAAACTTCACTTCTGTGTTTAACTTGACTGAACCACAGATTATATATTGATAGAATTGGAACAACCCGGTAAAAAAAAACCCTTTTGCAGATATTTCAAATTTTTATAACAACAATTATTGCGTGAATTTTATTTTTAAAATTTCACACCAGTTGCATGATTTCGATGAGATATTCTCCCACTACAAATTAAATTAGGCATAAGAAAATTACGGTATGTTGCGTATTTTTTGCTTATAGGGCTGTGAGAACAACAAATACACATTCCGCAAGAATAAAAGTATTTGATATATTTCTGGATGGCTACATTATTCAATTTTATTAGTGTTATTATTACATGTTACACAAAGCAACACGTGGCCCCGGAAAACGCAGCAAATAGCATTCCACGTATGCTCCACATTTAATATTCGCGAAATATACTAGTGTTTATTTTTAAGGGCATAAAACTTTCGTTACGTCCGCACAGACATATAGGCATTGAAAAGCTAGCAAATGATTTGTGCGTGATGTATACTGCAGGAAATCACCACAAAATACAGCTAAAAACGTCGAGCCGATTTATTTTTGACGCAATTCCCAAGTTGTCTCTTAACTTTAGTTTCATTGCTGGTTACTTCTTGCCAATGTTACTCAGTATCAGTGAGGCGTTTCATTTTTTTCTGGGGCTGAAGAGAGGTAAGAAAGTTCCAGGTACAAATCTGATCATGCATTTGATTATCCTGCTAATTGTCCACTACAGTATTGTCCTTGGTAGCGAAATACTTATGACTAAGTTTGGCTTAGTATGTAAGATGCTCCAGATAAACATTCTGTAAAAAATATGATATTAATAAGCAGCAGCATGAAAAATCGAGCACACAATACATTTAATTGATTCAAGCAGTAGCAATTTTTGTGATCTGTTTGGCTGCTGTCTGCACTTGAAACGAGTTTCTCTACTTGGCCGAACTACCCAGATTTATTCATCTTTTGAAGTTTCAGTGACAGTATCCAGTGTATGAGACTTTACAGAGTATGTGTTTGTGATGCTCTACGCTGCACAGAAAAGAAATGATCGTCAAACAAGCGAGGACCCTCAAGAGGGTGAAACATAATCCTTTGTTGAAACTTTATTCCGTAATCCCATAAAGAGATTATTGTCAATAACATTCTGCGGGAACACACATTAATTGGCTCTTCTATGTAGCAGGTCGTCATGTAGATACTAGTACAGTTCGGGACAAAAATGTTTGGCTACAACGCCTAAAATTAGATATTTATCTTTGACCCAAAGATTCAACACTCGAGGTCCGTGATTCATACCCGAAGAGTTAAATGCTCGAAAAAAAATTTTAATAAGACACAAAATAGAACTTCCACCACTCTATTTTGAAATATTTATCTTGTCTCGTAAAAGTTTATCATCACTGCGTCCAGTATGGAGAAATAATTGTAAAAATATTTCAGTAAACATCCGCGATTGTAATGGAACGTATTTACGTACAAATGGTATAAAAAATGTATGATATATCAGGTTGAAAATATATACATTTTGAGCATCACTTCTATAGAATTTTGGGATATCCGCTAAGAATTCTACTCTTCCTTCTACCACGAATATAAGAAAACATATGTTATCATTCACAGAAAGACTGGAAAAAACGCGACATTTTTTGAGCAACTGCATCTTTGATAACTTTCCAATTAGTTTATTATTATATAAGTGACTAGACTAAGTTCTTTGCAGAACAATCACGAAAGTTTTGCGCTTTAGAGTATCATAATCATCACTGGTCCAAAGAAATTGGATAGCAGCTCCACACCTGCATGCCAGCCAATAACGAAGGGAAACTGTCGGACATGCGTAAGGATTTTGAATGATAGGAATAAGTCAACGTTTCTCGCGATAAACCACTGTCTCCAACCATTGATGATTTCTAAATACACATAAACGTGTGACCGCTTCGCCTTCTTAGCCTTCCCTTCGGGCCTGCGCGGCGCAGCCCACACAGGGTAACACTACCGGTGTCCGGAGAGGGGAAGAGGGAGCCACCACGCGGGTTGCTGTAGCGCTAACTAGACTGACACCACTCTCTCTCCGGAAGAACGAACGACTCGGGAGCCATCACACGAATTTTCTGGTCATCACCTCTCTCGGCGCAACTCGAGGTGCGAAAAAAGGTTCTGGGCCAGGTAATCTCAACTATATAAGTTGCGGGGTGCCTCTGTGTTGGCAGTCGTGAATGACCATCAGTGCAGAATGAGTGCTGTCATCGGAACGACGACGGGCGATGGAGCAGTGACCAGCGACTGCAGTTAGCGTCTATCGGCACCTGGACTGTGAGAAAGTGGGACCGGACGAGTGAATGGGCGACATTTGAAGTGACCCGTATACATGTCAGTGGATATTTTGATGGTACGTGTAACTAATAAGTGATGATTAAGTGACTGTAGGTAATACAGAGACAATGGGAATGATTTTACTGTAGTTGTGTTTAACGTAACGATTACGCTAAGTGACAGTAATAATACGTTTTAATAGTAAGGACAAACAAATTGTATTTAGTAAACAAGACGAGTGTGCATTTTATAGTATTGTAAAAAATATAAGAAATTAAAATTAATTATTAAATTTAGTTAGCCCCCCCCCCCCGCACATGA
>NQII01000970.1:76489-201108 GCA_002778355.1 Clitarchus hookeri | reverse complement strand
GAACACTCGCGAGCTTGGATACGCCCTAGGTAATTCACAACTATGCTAATGTGGTAAATATGCAAGGTGAAGAAGCAGTTTGGGACTGACCGCACTCCTGCACACTCTCGTCTTGTCCTTCCTTGCAGTCGGGGATGCCGTTGCAGCGGCTGGCCGCCAGCACGCACGTGTCTGCGTCGCACTGGAACAGCTTTCCCTCCGCCAGGGCCGGCATGCTCGAGTTGCAGGCCACCACCGAGGTGTTGGCCGCGTCCCCGCGCTCTGCAACAGCACCGCCACAAGGAGCCGCTCAGTATACAGAGGCGAAACACACGTTCCCACCGCCAACTTGAGCCGCACACACTGACAGAGAAGAAAAACATGCCTGTAGAAGCCATCTCAACTGTTCACCTGCCATCTGATGAGCTGTATGCACCGCTTAAAAATTGTCAATATAGATAGTAATACCAACAGAGCGGTTTGTTGTATTCCCGTCTGCGATTACATTTCATACTCGGCATATGGTGGCTGCAGCAGGGAACTGCATTCCTCCTACAAAAAAGACAGTACTTCCAACATAACAACTTGGACAATATTTCCCACGACTAGGATTGTAATAACCTAAGGGAATATTCTGGTTCTGCTACCCTCAAACCCGATTTGAGAACTGTTCAGTACAAGCAACACAACATTGTGATACGTTATTAAAATTATTTGGGAATACTCCAAGTATTGTTGAAGTTGTTCTGTTGGATCGAATTTTTTGTAAATTTTGTATTCTTCCGCCGTTTGTCAAATTAACATTACCATAAACCAAATAATTTTAATTCATGAACCCATGAAATGTGAGTGTGAAATTGTTGGTAACATAAATATAAAATTTTTAATAAATTAATTCTTAACCACTAGTGTATAGAACAAAAATTAAATGAATTAGGAATAAATTCTTTGTTCACCAATATAAACGTTACACACTTACAGATATGGATGGTGAAGGGAGTAACCTTGGCTCTGGACTGATGGATGGAGTGGTAGACCAGAGATCACTACCTGCATCGCAGGGTGTATGGTGAAGGTGGAAACCTCAGTTATGAACTGGATCGATGCTGTGTATACAAAAGGTGTAAGAGATGTAAAAACTAAATTTGGAGTGTACGTTTTGAGGAGCCTCTCAAATATAAACAGCATGGTTGTTATTTTCTATTTTCATGATTGTAAAAAAATTAGTATTCTTTGAAAGAAAGGTATTTTTTTCAAATTATACAGTTAGTATAGGAATATATACGGCAGTTGTTGTGGTGATATGCTTGAGTTTTTATCAACATCTCATTGCTGGCGTTGTTAATAATTGCCACATAAATGATTTGCATAGTAAATAAAAAACGAAAGATATGTTTTGCAATTGTTTGTAACAATTTTATTTATTGTGTTGGTTATTTAAAGAAACTTATTACTCTCCATGCTAAATCTTGGAGTAAAATAGTGGTAAATTATTTCTCTCTTTTTTTTGTTGATATTTAGGAACACGCTTTCCATCCCTTCCTGTAACAGATTCCTTTAGCGGGATTTATGGATTCTGAGGAGGTGAAATATCTCCCACAATGTGAAATTGTGCAAAATTTTGGGCTAAACTTGCCCGTACATCTTAGTAAACTTACAGAATTTTCCTTTGAAACAGTAACATATATCTCCATGAAATTACGGAATTAATTTTATAACTCGACTCAAACTAACCAGTGGCCACTAACAAAATTTTAGTAAATGCAGGGAACTTTCTATTGATTTGCAGCCTAGGATATTCCATTCTAATTATTTATTCGAAGCTTCAGTTTCAATATAAATGTGTATTTATTCCTCGTGGGTTAATTGCATTGAAAATAAACAATAAATATAAAAAATTAAATTTTTGTACCCGGAAACTATTCGGTTGAAACCAAGTCTCTTAGAATAAGCGGAATTACTACCGAAATACATTTAGGGTCCCCATTTTCGCGAAAAAGTTCCACACAACCTAGACTTCAATATTTTACGTGTAAACTTTTGGTTTTCCTTTGTTTATTTGCAGCATCTCTTTGTGAGAAAACGTCACGATATCTGACTGGTGAGTCAGAATTGCGTTTCTCCTGTACTTAACGTCTGTAATTCTCCTGTGTGCTCCTTAGACTCGAGTCTGTTAAAACTATTCAGTCGTTAATGCGAAATACAACTAAACAGCAATTCCTTACGCAGAAATCTGGTGTCGCCAGTTATCACCCAACTGAAAAATATAATAAAAGCAGTTTTGCATTGTGCTGACCGTAATAAAATTAACATCCTTAATTATTACTGCTGGTTTATATATACTGCTGCATATTGCAGTCAGTCTGCAGCAGTTTTTAATACTGTAACTTACAAATTTATATGAAGTCAAAATACCTATTTTTCTGAGGAACTTATATTTTCTGATTGTAGCTGTGATGAACGTTTCGTGTTTCCTCGAAAAAAGTTTGTGACTAACGAAGATGTTCCAAACATTTTTGTTCACGGAGATTAGTGTTTTGTTTCGTTACTACAGACTCATGCACGTATGTTAAGGACACATCGACTTAAGACTGTGATATATTACGAAGATTTATAAGAGGTAATTTTAATTGCCGGTAAGTAGAGCCAGGGCAGGCTATGTTCGCGAAATTATCTGATTGCAGGATGCTCGTCACTTCTCTATGTATAGTGTATCCACAGTATCATAACACTTTTCGAGTCAAACCTTTAAAAAATCACTCCATATAAGACGTGTTTGGTTGTTTCCTGAATATGTCATGCATCGAAAGCGTTTTGCATTTCTGTTAACATAACACTATTACATATTTTGATAAATAAAACTCTTAAGTATATTTTATCTATAAAAATAATGTCATTTATTTTTAACATGATTTAAAAACGGAGAAAATAGGTGCCTGGCTATAAATATTTCTTATGCTAAAATATTATTAAGCAGTTAAGCTTTGTTCGCAAGATGCGGAGGAATTTATTGGAAGTAGTACTTTATCAGAGCTTCATAAAGTTGGACGTAACCATACATGGATTACAGATAATTTCATATTTTCTCTTACCATTGACTTGTAAGATATCGAGAAGCCACTTGACAAGCTAGTGGGTCGTTTCAAAACTCGGTACTGTAAGTAAGATCCGCGAGTAGTGTGCGCACAACTACAGCGACTAGAAAAAGAAGCTGCCCATCCAAAACTGTTTAACGCAGTTGAAACATTTTGAAGTTCCACTAGTCGCGAAATACTACTCCCACCAAAAATCATTGGCGCTACAGATTAAAATACCAATTTCAACTGTTCAGTTTACAAAGTATATTTACTTTGCTAGTACACTTAATACTCGCAGATGTTAAGTGTACAGGCAGCTAAGAGAAACTTACAATTTATTTGAAATGGCAGAGATAAATTTCTGCAAGGCATGTTGGTGTTCGCTTTTGGCTGTGGCTTGTTGTTTCCCAGTTCACGTATCGCATCTTACATCACATCACAAAGTAATTAAATTGTTTTAATCGTAGTAGCACAGAGTACTCACGAATACAGAGACGAAACATCAGCTCATACCGCGAACTCCAACAGAAAAATAGCGTCACTGGCCAGCAAGCAACATGCAGGAATGCCATTCGCCGATCAGCGCCTGGTAACCTACTGGTCAGTTGACAGCCTAGCCAATGAGGAACCTTTCGCGGTACACAGCAGCCAATCGGATACGAGACTCGTTCCCATAGCCTCGCGCAGCCAATCAGAGAACGAGTACGCACACATCAGAGGAACCACCACGCCAGTTCGTGTCTGGGTACTTATCTACGGCGTGGTCTCAGCACGTGCGTGACTGGTGAGTCCCACGTCTACTCAGATGCTATACTGTCGTGATTGGAGTATTTTAATTGTTATCAGAATTGGATATATGCCAATGAACCGCAGACTTTCAGTATCGGAGTGATCTAATTCTGGTGGGCCGTCTCTCAAACAGTGAAGCTGTTGAGGAAACGAAACGCTGAAGACCAACCACCCTGCACGTACATCTGTTCACGGAAATGAAGTTTCGTTACTGAGGATGTGCCTCGCGGTTTACTCCAGACAGGGTGCCGCTTCTCAGTGGCTATTTGTCCCTATCGCGAGTTTGCAGAGTGCACCTGCGTATATCGCAAAAGCCCACTATCCTACATTGTTTAGCAGAAGCGCGTCGGCAGAAAGAGAAGCGTACAGCAGCGACCAAAACTCGGGTTTTAAGCGAGCTGAAACTTGTTCGTAACCATATTATCACGCTTCACCTCATGTCGCGAAATTCTTATTTGAGCCTCTCAGTCACGCATTTAGCCCGAGCGTGATTCAGGCTGTGTTGATTCAAAATTAGTAATTCAAGTCGTATAACACGGTTTTTATGCACGGATCGTATGTAACATTTCCTAGGTCAATATTTTTTGCTGACATCGAGGTGATAATGATAGTTGCAATGTATATGAAGTGTGTCCTGTGAAGCGTGGACCTGTAGGGAGTTTGTCGGTAGAAACTCTGAGCTCAGGGGAACTGGCACTTCTGCATTCGACTCATTTGTAGATTGTCTTACTAGTACACGCACGCCGTCCGCCAACTGCTGTTATGTCGACCGCTGATTGAAGGTTCGTTTACACAATAAAACCACAGAAATTACATCTAACACTTGCATGATTGTTCCCTAGTGCAGATTCGGGAATGGTGGTACGGGAATGTCTCTGACAGTGAGAATAACAGTTACTGAGACATGTTTTCAACTATTAGCTTATTATTAAAACGCAGTTTTACAAGCAGTTTCCGCCATATCAAGAATAAGTTTTGTGGTTCAAATAAAACAACAATTTACGCGTTATTGCGTAAATAAAGGCAAAAGGTACAACATACGAAATAAACTTTGATCTGGGCGTGGTCAGCCCGACATTCTATTGTCTGACAGCCAATCAGTAACGAACCTTACGTAATACAGTACAAGCTTGTGGCGTGTTCCGGACCAGTGGGAAGGTGCGAAGTGCAAACACAAAGACAAACAGAACTGATGTTCCCGTAGTGGCAAATGTAAACGAATTGTCCTGAGTGTATGTAAATGTGGGCACACCTCGACTTGATATTGTGCATTACGATGATTAACCCTTTCAGTCCTCTTGTCCACAGTCGTTGACGCATTGTACATGAAGACGTGTACGACTGAAACTGTACACGAGGAATGTTACAATCCAATACAGCCGGTGTCTTTCACGAGGTTCGAGTGATTTGTGGCCGCTGCTTCTGGTCTAGTTGGTGAAAGGTTTATACGTATCAACGAATTGCGTCCCGTTCCTAGAAGCGAATAGGTTTTATCTCATTTCAAGTACTATTCTGAATGAAGTATCACGATATTGCAACACTTTCAGTCGTAAATTAAGCTAGAAACTGTATGGGTTATGATTCAGAAGTGGTTGATAATCAAACCAGGAAATTATTTGATCCAATGGGATCAAATACAGTCATGCTATGCAAATGAGCTTCAGTCAGCCGTCGTTCACATCACCTGCGTATATTTTAGGGCTATTTTAATGGTAGAACGACTTTCGTCATGAAAAACTCCTGAAGATTTGACCAGTAATTTAAAAACCAAGGCCTGTAGAAAGATATTTTCACCCCTTCGAGAAAGCGCACAATGAACAATAATGACTCAACTATACAGTTACCTGTGGAGTTCACCCAACTGCCAGATTATTTTGAGACATTTTCGTGTACCTAGCAGAGTTTTAAACCCGTTCTGTTACTGTTTTCACAACTTTTGGCAAATGCCTGTTGCTAGGGACACATGTTTTTCGCGAAAGAGTTATGCGCAGGCTCGACTTCAATATCATACCCGCACATTTCAGAAATTCCCTTTATATATTGGCTGCATGCCTTTGTGGTAGGTTCCTTTCTCCCTGATTAAGCCAATCAGAAACAAGTTACTTAATACTGAACGTTCCTGATTCGCAAGCAGACACCTACGTAACGTGACAGGTAAAATCAGCCAATCACGACAGTGGTTTTTAACTAACGTGCTTTGGAGCACGAGTCGCGGAATATTTTCGCGAAAAACAGGTGCCCTAACCTGTTGCACACGAAGGAAGCCTACAGTAATCACAGTACATGTTAAGGATATCCAAAGTGGGAATTGCTTTTCCTAAAGATGAACAAATTGTTATGTTACTTCTGATAACACTGATGCGAAGAGTCAGATATGTATCAACGCTAAGCAGTCTTCTGTTCAAGGTGGTTATCACGAGTTTGATATGCTGCTCCTGCAATGAGAGACCCTGATTCGGCACCGCTTCTGTTATGGATTTATTATTGGTAGAAACCTAAAAATATTTGCTTTTTCATTTTCGGACAGGCTAGACTTCAAACACTTCTATGATTGCATTATTTTAAGATTGGTACCCAGGACATACTTCTAACCCCCCTTCCCGGACGACGCCGAAGCGACCGCGGTGGTGTAGTGGCTAGAGCACCCACCTCCCACAAAGTCGAACCGGGATCGATTACCAACGAAGTCGCTCCCGGATTTTTGCACGAAGAGATCATAATGGACTATACCGCTGGTTGGCGGGTTTTCTCGGGGATCTCCCGTTTCCCCGCCCCTGTTTTTCAGCGTTGCTCCATTTCCATTTAGTTTCACCCTCATCTGCTATAACGACCTCGGCCTTAAGATCCGCCCAAATCTCCCGACTCTATTGGACGGCTCTGAGCCAATAATAAACATTAAACAAAATGCCAAACCAATCATGATCTCACTGTAGCAGTAAGTGGCCAATTAGCAATCATATGCTTGTTTACACAAATTATTATAACATATAGCTTCCTCGTCCCTGAACTCATGAAATTTTGGGTTCTCTAACTATTGGTTTTTAATATTCCGTCATATTTCAAATAAAATAGGTTAAAATTATTAAAAAACCTGAGATAAACATACATGTTATTGTATTCATGCCAATCACCAACTATTTTAACTAATTGTTTCGTCTTCCTGGGCACGTAAATAAAGACGAGAAAATATTACGAATTCTTTTCAGGACATGCCAGACGCCAAACACGGGTAGTAAGTTCCAGTACATTTGCAGTCAGATGAAAAGTTGAACGTCACCCCGTGGAATACTTTTAATTCAGTAGTAAGCTTGACAGAGAACAGAGAATTAACTTGGCACTCCCTGATTACAACTGAGGGTTCAGCATAGGGAAGATTGTTGGCCACTGGATAAGCGAAATTTTTCTGCCCGTTCACGTAGGTAAACACCATGTTGCAGGAAATGCGCATGAACTAATCCCAGGCTGTCCTGAGCTTGGTCGGCACAATTAGCACCAGCCCGGTGCTGCGACTGTTTGCTCGAAACGCGCGAGTGCATCCGCTGCGACGGGATGTAGAGGGTTGTGTGGGCGGGGTGTGGGCAGGCTGCATCCTCTTCGCCGCCTCCACGCAGGATATTAGGCGCGGATCAGGCGCCCCGGAGGCACTGCTTCAGACGCCAGGAAACCAACGGCAGTGCTCGGGCAAGTTTCGCTCTGCCCTATCGCCTGCGCAACGCCAACTTAAGACCTCCCCCCCCCCACGCTACACAGCAACACAACCCCAACACGAATTTCCGCATCACATGACATCTCCCCCCTCGGGGAGCCAGCGAGGATACAGCTGCAGCTCAAGAGGGAAAGGAGATAACATTATCTCAGTCGTTTGCCTGTTACCGCCAGAGATTCTCGGGCTACAGTCTGCTGTTGTCTAAAAGTCGTGCAGATCATGTGTGATAAGTAGGGCCAGCGAGTTTTCGCCTAAAAATCTCATCTCGCAGTAGACTTCAATACTATATACACACCTCAGCTGTTGTTATACCTCCACTGGCTGCTGGTGCCGTGTCCGTCTTTGACCAAGCCACTCAGGACCAAGTAACTCCTACACTGGACCGTCCTGATTCGTGCACAAACTGTTAACACGGGCTGGAACATTTTCCAATCAATCAAAGAAGCTGGAAAACCCTACAGTGCTTTGGACTGTATCTTGTCTCGAAATCTTTTCGCGAAATATCACCGCCCCTAGTGATGAGTCAGAGATTACGTTTATCCTGTTACCGAATAAAGAAAACTATGAACTGCAAACTATCACGGGTCACCTCGAGTTACTCAATGACCGGAAACAGCCTCTGTTTACTCGTAATTCAGTTGTTAGTTCATTGGCTGCTCTCACAGTCAATCGCCAGTTTTAACCCGGACCAGTTAGCGCGGAATGAAACGGAGCTCGCCAACATACCGTCTAACGAACTGAGTGACAGTCTTAGAAGTTAGAGAAATGTGTACACGTATGGAGTTTAGCTCATCCTTAAAATTAATTCGCGAAGATTTACATTCCTTGCAAATAAGGACACATGACTTTCGCGGAAATATTTTCCTTGAGTATTCTTATTTCAAAACGCTTTTGCCCATATCGACTTTCGTGAAAGGATGGTTTTAATTACTACACGTATTAGGTGCCTATCTGAAAATTTAAAACGTTCAGTAGCGGTATAGAATAGATCAATACACAATGACATGGCGGCTCCTTTGATGAGGGTGCGCCCATTCTCTGATTGGCTGCGCAAAGCTCTGGGAAAGGGTCCTGTGTATGATTGGCTGCTGCATGCTGGGAACGGTAGCCTAATGGCTGGACTGCTGGTTGGAAAGTGGGTTACGAGGCGCTAATTGGCGAATGGCATTCGAACACGACACTATATAGTGACGCCATTTTTCTGGCGTGTGCGGCTCGAGTTCGCGATGAAAACTGATATTACACCTCTGTATTCACACATAGGTCACTGCGGTACCACGGGAGTACTCATCTCTGACTGACATGTCAAATACCAAAACCTGTTCTGACGAAGACACATGGTCAAAAACCACAGGAAAAGTGTAGGTGTGCACGTAGAATACCAAAATTTAGCTTGCGTGATTTTTTTCTCGCCAAAATTCCTTAAACGTACCTACCTGTGTATAACGCGAGACTATTGAATTTTCACCGCACTCGGTACCTAATTAGAAGATTGTTAGACGTCGCCAGAAAAAGACGAGATGTCCAACAGCTCGACGTTGGCATACATACCGAAGGATCGCGCCCGAAGCATCACGCAGTTAAACAGAAAATGGCCTCGTCTGTTCGTGTTAGTGGGAACCATAAAATACGCTCGGGTTAATTAGGGGGGACCGCGGCGACACAGTGGCTGCACTGCTCTCCTCCCATCATGGCAAACCAAGTTCCATAGAACAGCATTATTTTACAATATTATAACATTTTAACAAAATTATTTAACATTATTATAGGAAATTATTACTTTACATGAATACAGCATTATAACAACATGATTTAACGCTATTATAAAAACATGTTTTTAACATTATTATAACATTAGAACAACATTATTTAACATTATTATAGGAAATTATTACTTAACATGATTACAGCATTATAAGAGCATGATTTAACACTATTATAAAAACAAGTTTTTAACATTATTACAACATTAGAACAACATTATTTAATAAATATTATAACATGTTAACAAAATTATTTAACATTATTATAGGAAATTATCACGAAACATGATTATAGCATCAGGCACTGCTGGCGGGGTCGCTCACCAGATTTTCGCACATGGTATTCGTGCCAAACGATGCCGCTGGCCGGCGGGGTTTTCTTATGACTCCCATTTCACCCCGCTCTTGCATTCCAGCGCTGCTCCATATTCACCTCGGTTCACCCTTGTATCTCAGAACATCCACTCAGGGCTCAATCCAGGATAGTTTCTACCTCAGAGCTGTGCACGGTCACGCCTACGGGGAACTTTGGTAGATCCTCGAGTCGAAAAAGTGAAAGCCTACGAATGGAATAAGCACCGACCGTCATGCTGCACGGTCAAAAACATAAAACAGGCATCACACTCAGGAAGAAGCCTGTGAGCAAACATACAACATTCGAATACGCGTATAGGAGGTTGAGATGTTTACAGTTCCTGCCATAACACATCAAAAAAGCCGGCACATCCTGTACACCCACGTATTCCGTAGCTGCGTGCTTTGTTTTCGCTTCAGCGACAAATGGCGGGAGGAGCAGATAAGCTGGGTGAAATTGGTTTTGCTCTGGCAAAGAGTGCTGGTTTCGCAACGTTTCGAGGACGGCTGGAGTTTTTTTTCCCGCTGGTGTTACGTCTTGTTTGCTCGCCTCTCGACAGGATGGCGTTGGCTGGTGGGAAGGGTTCTTTCAACTGTGGACCAATATTGTCGTTGCCCGCTGTGCCCGTGATGCCGTACAGCTTCGGTCGCGACCGGGGAAAAAAAAGTTTGGATTCACCGAACTGGCGGATACAGTCCGCAGTTCTCTGTGCTTTCGAGAGGTTTCGTGGTGCCGCAGTGGTATAGTGCTTAGAATACTCGCCCCCCAGCTAGGCAAACAGGGTTCGATTCCCTGCGGGGTCACTCCCGGATTTTCGCATGTGGGAATCGTGCCTGACTATGCCGCTGGTCGGAGGGTTTTCTCGGGGATATCTCGATTTACCCTCCCCTTCATACTCACATCGCTTCACCCTCATCGGTTCTCAAGACCTCGATGTCAAGAGTCGCCCTAATTCCATCGCTCACTCACTGACTCGAGCGGTTTTACGCGTTTATTAGCTGCTGCCACAGCACAGGACTTATAATTACAAAGGCGCCATACAGCTTGGCAGATGCTTCGATGTAAACACACTCATTCCTGTTTGGCAGTGCGAGGTTCTAGAATTGAGCCTGTGGTCTGATTTGCAGTTCTTAACGTAGGGCAGTACCGCGATTTACGAATTACTGGAGAGTGGAGTAGAGCGAATTTATTCCTACGGTTCTTAACATTGGGGTCTTGAGAGCCGATGAGGATAATAAATAAATAAATGGCGTGTGGGGAGTGCACCCAGGACAAGGCGACACCCTCTGAGTGACGGTCTTTCCAGCTGGGGCCCGTAGGTGACCGTCATCCCCGGGCATTACAGAAATGAAGCCCTAGAATGAAGCGGCGCTGGAATGCAAGGGCAGGGGAAGCGGAAGTACCCCGAGAAAACCCGCCGGCAAGCGGCATTGTCCATCACGATTCCCACATGTGAAAATCCGGGAGTGAACCCGCCTGGGATCGAGCCCGGATCGCCGTGGTGGGAGGCGAGCTCCCTGGCCACTGCGCCACCGCTGGCTCCCCCTCCCCCCGATGAGGATAAAGCGAGGTGAGTAATGAGAAACGCCAGAATGCAAGAGTGGGGAAAACCGGAGATCCCCGAGAAAATCGACCTACCAGCGGCATCGCTCGGCACGATTCCCACATAAGTAAATCCGGGAGCGATCCCACCGGGAATCGAACCCGGTTTCCCTCGGCGGGAGGCAAGCGCTCTGGATGCTCCACTTCTGCGGCTGCTATACGAATTAGTCAGAGGGAAGATCATTGGTCATTGAGCTTTGCAGTGTATAGCACTGTGCGTTACGCACATCATTGCGTATTTTAATGGGATGAAGCGGAAAAGATGGGTACCAAGCTAGGAAGTCGCGCTATCATCGTCAACAGATGATAGGTGTGGATTGTTCACGAATATCTGGACTTTTTGCGTAGTCCCATCTTCGTTTCCTACTATCTCTTATTGCGTTAACTTCGGTTCGGTCACGCATTAATTTCTGAGTTCAAGTGTTGCAATCATATAATTTTTTTGGTATGCGCTGTACTTGTATCCGGCACTTGTCCTGCAACCAATGAACAACGTTCTGCGTGGTTTATGTTGTTGGCGTTATCCGTTCGTGTCAAAGACGTGTAGAAGATTCCTCAGATCGGCTTAGAAAAACCGGGCACTGATGCCTTGCTGTGTGCAGTTTTGGTCATGAATATCGTTCACGTGCAAAGTGACAACGATCGTCGACATGGTGACGTAATGGAGGTAACTTTGCTGCAGGTGTTACCACAGAGCCGGCAAGGCCTTGCAACATCTATGTGACGTAACTTGCAGTAGGCAATTTAATCGCTGCGCGAAGATGTTTAAATTACGAAGCAACGCAGAAAACGAAAATGGGCAATACCAAACAAGAAATTTTTGCTACGTCTACTCATTTGCCATTGAGAAGCAAGGAAAGAACAAAGTTCAGAAAATGCTCTAAATATGTAAACTAGTTGTAAGCCATATCTTAATTTTCGTTGCATTTACTCTGTTTCATATTTATACAAGGAAAGAACGACGCTCAGAATTGTTACTTAAGGACGAACTNTTTTCGTTGCATTTACTCTGTTTCATATTTATACAAGGAAAGAACGACGCTCAGAATTGTTACTTAAGGACGAACTATCTGAATATATAATGATGCCTACGCATCCGGAATCCAAAAGTTTGTTGACCGTTCCGAGAAATGTTAACAGTCTCTTGGGGACTATGTGGAAAATTGAACTTACATTGTATGTTGCCATAGCCGTGTTGCCTATGCAAAGGTGGTTTCATACATGGCCACTACGTAGAAGTGTAACTTATTTATTGATTTACCCTCGTGCATACAAAGTTGACCTGCATTTATGTGCCAAACTCAGATAGGCGAATCCTTATGAAAAAATAGGTGGGGTATACAGTGACAAACACTATAGTGTGGTGAATATTAAGGGAGGTACGTGGCATTGAAAATCAAAGTTTAAAATACGTTAATGTGAAAATGCCAGGAAGTACTTGAGATGGAGCGACAAAAATCAGAATCGTGTTTCAAGAAATGGAGATGGTAAATATCTTAAAGTTAGGGGACAACGGTGGCTGAACGGTTAGAATGTTCGCCTCCTACGGACGCAAAACGGGTTCAATCACCGGCCGGGCCCCTTCCGAATGTTCGCAAATGAGAATCGTGCCGGACGATGTCGCTGGTCGGCAGTTTTTCTCGGGGATCACCCGTTTCCCCCGTACATGCATTCCGACGCTGCATCATTCTGACCTCATTTCACCTCCATCGGTTCTCAAGACCTCGTTGTTAACAGCTGCCCAAATCTCTCAACTCTTAAAATGTTATTGGACAAATTATCCCCCATAATTGCTTAAGTAGGTGTGGTCACCCTATTGTCGCAGGTAAAATTGGAACAGCAGGCGGTACCGAAACATTTGAGGCGAATTGTTACTCACCATGGCAAAATTAAGACACAAGGTCCTCTTGTCTGAACTCGTTCCGGTAAACAGTTTGTGAGAAAACGCCACTCAAGATTGCGAAGGTATCGTGTAGCCCTGCGAGGGTAGGCAACACGACTGACACCCGTGCCATGCACATTGCTTAGGAAACAGGTGAGGATGTAATCGGCACATGCGTGGAGGTAAACGCTACTGCTGGCAAGTAGGCATGTGCCTGCAGCGGGAGCGAGCGGAGTTAGCCGACATGCACCTCGTGTGCGGAGCAGTCACCACGAATGCAAGGCCAGCAGCGAAGCCGTACCGTCTGCGCTATCCATCATGCAGTAAACTATCATGTGCTACATTGACCAGGCTCCATCAGAGATTGCGGAATTAAGGCGCCCGTCTACCTGGAACTTTTTCCCACGTTTAGGCCGAGAAGCGCGGGAGCGATAAGGGCGACACTGCCACGCGCATCAAGTACGCCATCGCCGCTAAGCGCAAGGCTCTGAACTGGCGTGCAGTGTTCTCGTCGTGCTGCGTGTACCTATGGGACTTTCAGCGGTGACCATATTATTTTATTAGTGGGAAGTCTTTAGGAAGGTTCAGTGCAGGCGCCTATAGTAGTTTTGTATGTATCTGATGCGTGCATTTTGAGCTACAGCGCCTTGGAAAGGCCGTTTTTAGCGGTTTTGGAGTACTCTGAATTGATGTTTCTAACGTACGTGATATTTTGAAAGTACTTAACAGCTCTCGTCTGAAGTGTGTGTTCTTTTCTTAGATCAGCACGTTGGACGCACGCTGAATAGTTTCGTTGAAAAACGTGTATTTCGAACACTCTGCAACGCAGTTCAAGCGCCAGGTAGACGGGCGCCTTAAGGCCCAACAGCAGTGAGGTGGCTGAATGCTGGATCACTACGGAGCAGGCGAGAACGACGGCATTTGACAAGGACGTTGCTTCGCCGTACAACATACTGCGCACACGTGAGCTTTGTGTTCGTCGTATTTGCTCTCCGTTCCTTATTCTCTACGCTCGGCCTTTCTCAAATTTACCAGTACTTACATTCAGATAGTGTATTCCGGGTGACATAATAAGTGTTGCCTACCCTATCAGGGTTAGACTGTACCTCCGTAATTTTGAGTGGCGTTTCCTGGAGAACAGTTGACCGGAGCAGTTCGGACGAGAGGACCTTCTGTCTTCACTTTGCCATCGTGAGTAATATATTGCCTCACAGTTTTCGTTGCCGCGTAATGTTACAAAGTTACCGACGCAAATAGGGTTGCTACCCTTACTTAAGCGAAGACGGGGAGCAATTCTACCAATCACATTTAAACATATTTACAATCTCCGTTTCTGAAACACAATTCCGATTTTTGTTCCTTCATCTGAAGTNTACCAATCACATTTAAACATATTTACAATCTCCGTTTCTGAAACACAATTCCGATTTTTGTTCCTTCATCTGAAGTATTTCTTGATGTTTTTACATTAATGAATTTCAAACTTTGATTTTCAATGCCGCATACCTCCCTCAGTATTTACCATATGATAGTGTTTGTCAATGTACAGCCCACTTAATCTTTCATAAGGAATCACCTCCCAGAGTTTGGCACACGTTGTGTATACATATATACTTTTCTGAAGCTTAATAATAACGGCAACTTTGCTGTTTATAAACTAAGTATACAGTTTTTATTTCTCTAAATTGTGATCGCGGGCGGTTGGTGGTTTCTTGCATAGCAAGTTGTATTTGCTTCCAACTGTAAATTCAGGTTGCACTCGTACATACAAACCAATAACCACCGCGGAGATGTCGAATTGTCACAGAGTACTTAAGACTACAGAGGCGAAGAAGCCGCTTGTGCCTCGAACTTCAGCCTCAGAGTAGCTAAGGTCACAGAGAAGAAATGGCGTGGTGGTTCCTTTGACGTGTGCCGCCCATTCTCTGATAGGCGGCATGAGGCTGTGGGAACGAGATTTGAGTCTGATTGGTTACCGCATGCCGCGAACATTTCCTCATTGGCTAGACTGCCTGTTGGTGTATACGTCACCAGTCACTGATTGGCGGATGGAGTTCCAACATTTTTTTAGGACGATGAAGCCAATTTGTTGAAAAGCGCGTGCTTCTAGAGTTTGCAGTAATAACGGCCGTTTTGCATCTTTATTCACAAGTACTCTGTTCTCAATCACACGCGCCAGCAAAATGGCGTCACTGGCTAGCAGAATGTTGGAACGCCGTTGGCCAATCAGCGCGTGGTAGCTTACTCNCGCGCCAGCAAAATGGCGTCACTGGCTAGCAGAATGTTGGAACGCCGTTGGCCAATCAGCGCGTGGTAGCTTACTCGCCAGCCAACGGGAAACCTTACGCGGCACACAGCAACCAATCAGACATTCGGCCGTTAGTCAGAGCCTCGCGCAGCTAATCAGAGAAAGGAACCGTAACGCAATTTCGTCTCTGTGTACGTATCTATTTAATGGTATTGTGATATTTACATCCGTGTTGACAGTGCCATACGGCACTGTCAACCCGGTAACCTCTAATCGCCGTAGTTGAACAGCAGCGGGTGTGGTCAGTACTTGGCTGATAGACCAGCGGCGGCCACTGCGTAGTCTTTGACACTCGTGCACATTTAGGCAGGTCTACTAAAGACCAAACCTTGAGTTGGCAGGAGGTTGAGGTCGTTTCGACCAGGTCCTCTTCTAATACTCTGTCCCAGACTGTAACACAGGAAACACATTACATTTATATGCGAGTGTTGATGTACAATAATCACCCATGAAAGGGAATTCTTCATTGGAAAAGCTGTTGAATTGTATATGAATCAACCACGAGACAAACCGATACGTCTGTGGGCAATCACCATCACGTCTTGCAACAAATCCCTAGCCGGCACTGCATGTGTTTTCACACATCTCCCGTCGCGATGTAAACAAGGCGAGCTGCATTCGCCTACATCCCGGATGCTGTGATGGGCGAGAATGGCAAGAGGCGTGACAACACGACCCGCGTTCCACTTCCACGGCTCGAGCCTTGATTGGTCCTCTGTTGCGACTCCTCTATCCCACGGGACGCGCCAATCATAGCTTTGTTCGGCCCAGTATTTATCTTGCAGTGAACGTGGGTCTAGAGGTTTCGTATCGCCACGCACCGAACCCACACAAGCCTATCTTCCCCTACTTACACTACTTTCTCCCAATCTAATCTGGTAAAAGGAAAATATATATTTATCCCCCTCGACTGTCGTGCAGATTTTCTTAACGCCCTCTTCGTTTTGCGCTGGTCTGCTGTGCCCGTCCAATTAGACCGTTCCTCTTTCGGGGTGTGCCTACGGCTACAAAGTCCTCACTTCAATTTTATTCTGTTGAGCCCCCAAACCCCGCTACGCCAGTCTGAGTTCCTTCACAGTTCTGTGAGCTCTCCGGCATTCAGTTTAGTAGCTAAGACGGTTGGAGAATGGGATGCGTCTCAGGGCAAGCCCTATACGCCTTGGGTCGGGATAGTTAGGTTTAAAAAGGGGCGCATCACCTCAATTATTGAGGTGATGGCACCAGAAAACGCTGCTATAGTCGCGATGCATGCGCCCCTTTTTAAACCTAACTATCCCGACCCAAGGCGTATAGGGCTTGCCCTGAGACGCATCCCATTCTCCAACCGTCTTAGCTACTGAAATGCATGCCGGAGAGCTCACAGAACTGTGAAGGAACTCAGACTGGCGTAGCGGGGTTTGGGGGCTCAACAGAATAAAATTGAAGTGAGGACTTTGTTTCGCGCATGCTAGACGGCGAAAAACTTCGTGTCGGCAAGTTGGAAGGGACTTTGATAAAGACGGGCTAGTCCGGCCAGTATATCGCCCTCGTTGGCCAACAAGACCGGATGACTTCGGATGTGCCCTCGTCTTTCATGAGCCGCTGGCAGGCTGGATATGAAGGACGGGACAAACAGCGGCCATCGATCTGTGCACTTCAAACGTGACTCGGGGTCTCTGGCAGCTGCACGGGGGGAAGACACGGCTAGGATCAGCGTCACTCCAACACACTACTCGCGACTTTTATGTATCATCTCTTCGCCAATTACACTTTGACCCTTTCAGGCACATTGCCCAGTGTATGGAACTCTGCACAGAAAGTAACTTTGGTAGTCTACACTGAACCCAACAGGAAACAGCGTTCAGTAAGATAAATCCCTCATTTTGTTGAGTCCACATTTTGTAGTTCCATAAACATCTGCTTCCGATAACATAACACCCAAACACNTAAATCCCTCATTTTGTTGAGTCCACATTTTGTAGTTCCATAAACATCTGCTTCCGATAACATAACACCCAAACACTTTATTTTTCCCATACACACTCTCAGGTCGGTATTTCAGAACGTTTTCATAAGGGGTTTGGCACAGCTCAAGCCTTGCCCAGGCCTTACAGGTATTCCAGAACGTTGTAATACCAGCTAAGGCCTTAGTTAATACACGACCGAAACCTTAATCTTAGGGCTGCTCCGATTCTGGTGATTTATCCTTTGCGCAAACGAAACCTACGCATGCGCAGAACGCATATAATTTAGCAGGAGCCGGTGGCATGACGAACACTCATTAACAATACGATGCGTGCAGGCCGTTATACGTCGCGATGTAATTATTTATCTAAAAATTAGGAAACCAGCACGATTTACTGGTTTTGCAAATAAAAGCTGAACTCGGCAAGGATACTGTGCAAGATCTACGACATGTTTTAAAAGATTCCATTATTAGTAATAACGCATAAAAACGGAATAGGTGAACGGATATATGTTTCATTAATTTAGCTGCGCCATGAGTTCGTCATGTTAGCGCAACTGGTAGAGTGTTCGCCAGCAACGTTCGCGTTACAGGTCCAAGTCACGGTTGAAGCGAACTTCTTTATGGNGCGCAACTGGTAGAGTGTTCGCCAGCAACGTTCGCGTTACAGGTCCAAGTCACGGTTGAAGCGAACTTCTTTATGGTTTTAAAATTAACTAGGACTTTCATATTTCCATACGCATTTTGTTAAATAAAGTCTATTTTTTTAAATAGCTGCGCTAAGTATTGAAATACTTAACAATTAGTTGTTAGCAGTACGATGTAATGGCAATTATTTAAAAATAGTAATTAATTACATATCTCAAAATTCATTCTACAAAACCCACTATTGACGTTTGAAAGTCATTTTACGTTTCTCCCTTTTATCTGAAAACCTTACGTTGCAAAATAAACTAGTTAACTAGTATATCGTGTGTGTAAATTATATTGGTGAGCCTGCTTTCTACGACGATAAAACCATATCCTCAGTGGCGGGACGAGTTACAACTTACGTTGGCACGACTGACGACATGGCTTGTTGATTGTTGACGCAGGCTGTTAGGAATCTCTTTTGTCCCGTGCGAAACTGAAAATTGGGTTTTGTTATAAACTGTTTGCATGAGTATCAAAGTTGTCTTTCTAATGCTTCGACGTTTTCGTGGCGGCTCATATGTAGTTCAGCGAGTGTCGTGTCGATTGCTTAAGTGACGTGCGTGTGTTCGTATGAAAATGTCGTNTGTGTTCGTATAAAAATGTCGTTGACCCATGTATTAGCCTTTACGATTTCATATGTGAGAGAGGGAACTGGATTGTTTGAACCGTGAATAGTCGTCACCGACTGTAGTCATTTTTCAAAGGTCGCGTATGCACGTGTATATCACAAAATTGTTTGAAACACAATGAATGAATTTTACTGGGCGAATCTGTGATTTTAACATTTGCCACAGCTCAGAAAGTAGCAAAAATATGCTTAATTCCAGCCAGCAAAACTCATAAAATAGTAATGAAGTAAAACTGACGTATACAGTACAAATTGGCTGAAATTGTATTTCAGGGAATATTTAAAACTGTACCTATATCAGTAGAGAAATTTTATTAAAACACAGGGATATAACAAACTTTTATTACCAGGACCTAAAATAAGGTTATGCAATCAGTTTCCATGCTGCATACTGCACATATGAAAAACGGCATTCTTGTTCAGTGTTTTCGCATTGGGGTTATGAACTTATCGAACAGTCGTTTTATCCCTTAGCATTGTCTTACTTCTGCGTCAAAATACAATACACCTCAAATTTGCAGGACCGCTAAATATCGTAGATTTATTTATTAGAATGAACATATAAGTATAAAGTTGTAATTCTGCAATTCAAATGCATGTGCACCATTTAAAATTTACGTCTATNAGAAAGTTGTAATTCTGCAATTCAAATGCATGTGCACCATTTAAAATTTACGTCTATAATTTCCACATTACAATCATGAAACATATTATTTAATTCTTCCGTAAGTTGTCACGTAATAACGAACGAAATAAACATATCACGTCAGACAATTAATAATAATTATTATTTTAATTTTTATATGCACAGTTATTGCAAAACTGCGAGCGCTACAGATAATGCACCAAATAAACCCTGCAGGTNTCAAAATACAATACACCTCAAATTTGCAGGACCGCTAAATATCGTAGATTTATTTATTAGAATGAACATATAAGTATAAAGTTGTAATTCTGCAATTCAAATGCATGTGCACCATTTAAAATTTACGTCTATAATTTCCACATTACAATCATGAAACATATTATTTAATTCTTCCGTAAGTTGTCACGTAATAACGAACGAAATAAACATATCACGTCAGACAATTAATAATAATAATGNATTTAATTCTTCCGTAAGTTGTCACGTAATAACGAACGAAATAAACATATCACGTCAGACAATTAATAATAATAATGATTTTAATTTTTATATGCACAGTTATTGCAAAACTGCGAGCGCTACAGATAATGCACCAAATAAACCCTGCAGGTATTTATTTTTGCAAAAGCTTTTGTAACATTTCAGAGTGTCGCTTTCATTTTTATAGCCTCTCACGGGGCGGCGAACAATAAACCGTGGCACATTCGATACCATCTGAGGAAATAGAGAAGTCACGTTCATAAATACGTTCCGCGAGTTAAGGATTAAATCATGGCTTTTCAATCGCCTGGGAAGGTAGCACATATGTCTTGCCAAAGAATACGTTATGGAATAACGGCCTAAGAAATTATTTGTGAATTTAGCACATCAGTGGATACTTATAGTGAGAANATGGAATAACGGCCTAAGAAATTATTTGTGAATTTAGCACATCAGTGGATACTTATAGTACAGACGAATGGTAAGTTTCTTTGTATACAGTACATCCATGGCATTGTTCCTACATTTTCTCAGGGAAGCGTCAAATACGTAAAGAACTTTCCAACTTTGTATATTTGCGTCGCTTAACATTCCCAATATGCAGCCTGACGTGTGACACTATTTCCATACAATGTGCAGGTTAGAAACTTCCATTATAGTTTAGGAAGACCGCTAGAATTTTTTTTATAGCGCACGGCAGATGGCTAAACTGATATCAGTACAGTTGGTAGGTATTTATGTCTTAATGTCTCGTCGACGGGGTCATGAGAGACGGAGCAAGTTGCTCAGACATGAAGGAACAGGATGGAATCGGCCATGGCATGTGGTAAGCAACTATCCCAGAATTCGCCTGGAGTGACTTATGATTATATCTACTTCTGCAACACAACTGCACTTTCACTAAAAAATATTTTTTCTGACAGACAAATTGGTATGTTTTCGGCTCATTGAAATTCGTTCCGAGAAAGTGAAGTGAAGATTCAGGACAGGTATTCTTGTAAACAATGCTGACATGTCATTTTGCCATGCTCATTCAATGCCGTATTTATTTTACAAACAATTATTTACAAACTAGTTACCAAAATTATTTTTTGTAAGGCCACAAGTAAATTAGAGCACATTTCACAGTGCTATTCTTAAGGTTGAATTTAAACAAGAAATAACTGCATACTTCGAAATTTTAGTCATGAAATACACAAATTATGTTCTGTTTCCTAAAACTTCGTTTTGTAAAAAAGTTATAATTTTTCTTGTATAGATAAAAGAAACATTTCGGTCGCTAGTTTCCAAACAATTGTATGTAAAAAAAAAAAAAAGTAATCTGCGAACGATGTAAATAAGAAATTCGTTACTCTGCTAGACTTACGCGCTGGACTTCATCGTCCTATAACTACTTATGCGCAATTCGTAACAACGTTGGTTACTGGCAAATAATTGCTGCCATTAACCAGCGTGACTGCTTCACTGGAGATTGGTTGCTCAGATACTGAGCCATTGTCATTGGCTGAAAGCGTCATTTGGGCATGCTACACAAGTTGTCGGACAGTAGTAAGAAGTAAAAAGATCATGCCGCATCTCAGAGTTTAGACTGCAGCCACAATAAAACGCGAAATTTTCAGGCCCTTAGACAGCGGTGACTGCGCTGTAGAGCATGACAAATCACTCCCAAAGATGCCCTGGGAATAACAGTTAGGTTCTGGTGATCCCAAAGTATCGCCGTTGTTATTGTTATGGAAGAGATTCTACAACTTCACATCTCCGACTGTGGAAGTAACTACGGCATCTCTCTCTCTCTCTCTCTTCAGCATTGTCGCCTTTTTTGTTTGTTTGCGAAAAAACAAACAAATGTTTCTCCTGCTTTGTGCTCTGCAGTTTCCCTCGGATGTGAATACGTGCTCCTGAATNTTATGTTGCTACTGTATCCTGTGGCGTCACCACACAGATTGTTGGAGTCCTTTACGTCCTTAACGAGACCACAACAGAGTTGTAAATCATAGAGAAAGCAGACTGATAAAAAGATACCGAGTAAATATTACGCGTGGATAACGGTGTGCTTATGGTTTTAAAGAAGTTGTTTTCGTAGCACTGTCTGACGTGACCTGCACAATATTTTTATTGTAATTGTTTACTCATTTTCAAGTAGGCCAAGTCTCCCGTTAGAAAAAAAAATTTAAATTATTACCATGTGCTGTTTTTCTTCTGGTGAGCTGAGCTTTGTGAGAAAAAAAATCAAAAGGTCTACGCAGCTCGAATTCAAGGTATATAAAATTTCGTAGTTTAAAAAAAAATTATGAAGGAGTAACTTTGGCCCACCAAATACGCACTTCGATGATTAACGCTTCAGTCTCCGTGTCCACGTGGCGAAACATTTTCGAAGGAAGAAAATTTTACAACTGTAACCGTAACCGTGCACAAGACACATTACATTTCTTCTAGCTAGTGTCCTCACCGAGATTTGAACTGAGCTGGTTTTCTGATCGTTAGGACCCCTATACAATGTGCGCCAAGCACGCATTTCATTGGTTAAAGAAGCGAATAATTTGTGACTTAGTACTCGTGGACTGTTGTTCAGAACCGAAATATTCCAAATCTGCAACACCTGCTGTCGCGGATCATGATCCAGTGAGCGACGGGATGGGAGTTAAGGATTCCGCCTGCCTGCATCGTTTTCTTGGCCGAGAACCGCGGGAGCTATAAGGGTCACACTGGCACGCGCTGCACGACTGCCATCGCCTCTACGCCCAGGGTTCTCAACTGCCGTGCTGTGTTCTCGTAGTCCTATGTGTACCTATGTCACTTTCAGCAGTCATACCACCATTTAATCTATGAAAAGTCTGTATAAAAGCTCAATACTGGCTGCTATCGTAGTTTTGCTCATGTCCGGTTGGTTTGTTTTAGAATGCCGCAGTCTGAAAAAAAAAGCCGCTATATTAAAGGGCTTCAAAATGATATGGGTAGCTTGAGCGGTACCTTAAATTACCATTCCTTCCTCGTATGGGGTATAATGTGTTTTTCGTGGGTAAACATTCTGTAGGCACGTTCAATAGTTTAGTCAAAAAACCAGGGTTTCAAGCGCTCTTCAACTCTGTTCAAGCGCCAGGAAAACGGGTCTCCTAAACTCGGTTAGAGTCGTTATTGCCTGCGCTCACCGAGGCATGACGCTCTTACACTGTCAAAAAAAAAGTAAAATTACGGAAAAGTACTTATAAAATACTATCCTCAAGTCTCTGTAAAGTTTCCAACACACTGTTATAATTATTATTATTTTTTCAAAAACGGACTATGCACACATTTCACAGAAGTTTCCGTGAATCCACGGGACTAACTCCGTAAATTTTCTAATTTGTTTTTATGTTCCTTCGATGTGCGAAATATGATTACGGAAAAAAATCTTCCATTTTCTTTACGCACAGACGTTCTTTACTGAGACGTTTCGTATTGTGTGTCTAATAAGTTTAGTTTTATTTTTTCGTCATCTCAGAGCCCGTTTCCGCATGTTTACCGTACATTCCCGTAAAATTTTTCATCAACATGCGTAAACTTTTGACAATGTGAAAGGAAGGAAGCCGCGAGGACAATTTCCATGTCTACTTAAAAAATTCCGTAGTGCAAAGTGGGAAATCAAGTGGTTCAGTGGTAACTATCATCCGACCGGCTTATATTTATCATCCGTATCTAAAGGCGGGTTTACTCGGGACCTGGGCCATGCGCGTGACTCTAGAAAGCGTGGGAATTGCTTCGTGTAAACATCACAGGCGTGGGCTACGCCACCAGTGCGACGTCACAACATTCCTTCACGCTAGTAGCGTCACGGAATCGAACATGCTTGAATTTCAGTCGTGGGCTGGCAAGCGTTCAGTCATCATAGTCCGCCGTGACCGTTAAAAACTTACGTATAATCTATTCGCGGTTTCTTCGAAGTTTTGGAATCGAACCTTTGAAAAATTCACAACCTGTATGACGTGTTTGGTTATTTCCTAAATACGCCATGTGTCCCAAACGTTTCATAGTTCTATTAACATGAACTCGCCTTATTTTTGGCTACATTAAACTTTTACTTATATTTCACATATAAATTATAATATTTCATTTATAGTTTATATAAATAAAATACAACGAGATAACACCTGTGTTGGTAATGCCTAGTACGAAATAGTTCTCATGCAGAATATTATTTCACTGAGTGCGTTAGAATACGGTGCTTTGTCCCTTTGTGTAATTTCCTAAACTTAGTTAAGCTTTGTTAGCATGAGGCGGAGGAATATCCTGGAAGTAGAACTTAAGCAGGGCTCGAGGAAAGTTAGAAGTAAGCGAGAATTAATGGCACATGACAAGCACTCGCCAACGTTCACGGTCGAGAGGGGAATTTCGAAGTGTTTATAAATTACTGGAAGGCGTGAACCCCCGCGCATTGCCCACGTCCCTCTGAACCCGCCTTAACTTCGGAATACCCGATGATACAGAAGTGAAACAAACGCTTGCATCGAGAACTTGGAACGGCATTTGGCAGCGAAACGTCACATCCCGCCCGCAACAGTACTGTGACTAGTGTTAATTACCTCAGTCAAATAGATTCAAGAGACATCATATGTTAAAAGACGTTTGCTATGAATGAACTTGTTGCTACTTCTAATTCTGTTATTTATATTGCTCCATCTCCAGTTATGTATTCTCAACATAGGCTTAAGTTTGAGCTGGGAGATGCGATTTGGGTGTTCAGAAAGTTGGTTGGTACGAAACATGACGATCGTTACTGATGGCAGTTCTGCCAATAGGGACGCTTTTACTATTCGCCGTAGCCAATCAGACACAAAGAGCCATCTCCAGAGCCTCGCATTACAGCATACGGGAAACAGAGTTCGCATACGTCAAATAGCCGTAACGCTTAAGTTGATGAAATTGTATTAATTAGTTAACACTTTCTGGTCGCTGATCATTTGTTGGCAGTGAAGACAAACTACTAGTGAATATTCTATACACACAACTACAGGAAAACCTTATATGTTGATCGTTCATTTCCTCTTGCCATCTTCAAATTTTGTCCAATTTGCACCGTAAACACACACACCACACAGAAAAATTTCGTTACTAACTGGCTGCCAGCCGACGGATTCCCTGCTCGATCGCATCCCAATTAAAGTGATCTGTCATTCGTGACACGTTGTGCAGTACATCGTGTTAGTTTTATTTAACTAAGGATAATTATTAACGGTAGTTATATATGATGCAACGTAGTTTGCATGTAAAATCAATACGAAAACGAGTAAGGTGGTGTGAGCAAATGCGTGCGTGTTTTTTCAAGGATAGAGAAATCGGAATACGAGCGTTGCCCTAGTAAGTTGGTACTTAATACAGAAGTGAAAAGGCCGGTTATACCGCTAACTCCAGCCGCAAACTCCTGGAAAATGACGGTACTGGAGGGCAACATGTCGTTCAGCAATCGCGACATTGTGATTCGCAGGAGGATAGGCATTGGTGAATCCCAGGGGGGGGAGTTGTATAATATGTTGGCTTGAGCACCTCCCTTGGAGCTTGATGTTACACCAGAATGTGATTATTCTCAAAAATAAGTAGATTGTTAAAGGCTGTTGACGGTAATGTGAGCACGTTTGATACCAACCTTTGAAAAATGTAACTGTCCATATTTACGTATGTACGTGCTGCAGTACCAACTGGCGCGTAGGCTGCCAGTTAGGTTGGCACTGAGTTAACAAAATAAGTTCTTAAGAACCAACGCTGTACTGCGAGTGTGATGCATAATTTATGGGTAGTGGAGAGAGAGTTTCTTGTTTCGTACACTATAGAGCAAGAATTTAAATACTGTTAAGATGTTTTATTTCCTAAAAATTGCATGTTTCCACTTGGATGGCGCATGAATAAAGTGAGACGGTGCAGGGTATGGTAATTTTACGTAAAGCAGAAGAATACAAAATGAGAATAAAAATTATTTCTCAACAGCGCTTTCGAAAGTGTTTAGTTACCCGTGAACAGCCTATAATAATGAAGTATTAATTTATTAATACATGCAGTTAATATAAAAATAGGAAATTTCAAAAAGTAAGTATTTATATCGTCTATCTTCTAATTATTGACATTTGTATGTGGCATTAGAACTGAAGACATACTGGTAAATCAAGTGGTTTGAGCGTAATGCATAGTGCTCAACTACTCGAAAGCCTCTTACTTAATCGGTCTTTGTATCCGCCAATGGGAATAGGGAACATTTCGCACCATGCAGTAGCCATTCTGACACAAGACCCGTTCCCAGAGCCTCGCGCAGTCAGTCAGAGCATGGGCACACCCACATCAAAGGAACCGCCTCGCCTTTCCTTATCTGCATACTTATCTTCTCTGTGCCATTAACATACAGTTGAAAGTAAGGCAGAGACGAAGCGGCGATGGAATGCAATGTAGGTGAAACGGAAGGAAACCGTGGGAACCCACAGGTGAATAAATGTCCATGTTCGCTGACGTTTTCAAATCCATTACCCGGGTTCGGCTGCGTTGGGAGTTAAACCTTGGCCGTCATTCTAGGAGGTGAAATGTCTGGCTACAACACCGTAACCTCAACTTTTCAACGACTACCAAATTGAAAGTGCATGATATGGCGGTTCAGTTTGTTGAGTGACCTTTGTAGTATGTCAAAAGAGTGGCTGTCAGTGTTACACATTTTTCCGGAAATAGCTCTGCGTTGGTTACTCTTGAAGGAGACTATAGAAAGCATCTACCGCGAAAGTTAAATTTAATAAATTTATATCCCTTTTTCTCTGGAACCATTCAAGATAATGGGATACAATTTTACAGGATTCATATCTGTTCCTTCTACGCTCACTGATCTATTTTCATGAAGGTACGTTTAATAGAAAGCAAGATATATTTATATATTCAAATAAAAGCATTTTTTTTCAATAAATTTATATATATATATAATGTAAAATTATTTGCCTTACCACTACAATTGTAGATCCGCATTACTGTAATGATGTAACTTATTTAATAAGTGGTACAATTTTCAGAGTTCTAGTTGATGCCTTTCCTGAGATAATGAAAAAACCTATGTAAAAAACATGTAGTTTTAGGAAAATCGAAACAAAAAAAACTTATAAATATAGACACTCTCAAAACCCTCCCGCAATCTAATCGCTATGTACGTGAGTAATATTCATATGTAATACCAACAAATGGACCCAATATTTGTAACACACTCTCCTGTTTCAATTCAAGACAAACCACAGCCTAATTTTTCACAAAAAAATTATTTTCGTAACCCCCTTAATGTTCCGATAATACACCTGTTGTTTTTCCTGAGCATTGTTTTCGTAAAAATTAAATATTTACGTGGCGTCAGCAATTATAATTAGGTTAAGTACTACGATGTTGAACGCCTGCAATTGTCCGATACACATCTAAATTACGCAACAAAGTAAATCGTACAGTCCCAAAATAGATCTAAGATATTATTTTTGAAATAGCGAAATCCAGTAAATAGCAAATTGAAATATACAATTATGCTAAATAATATCGAAATTTACGTTGAATGGCAACGTGGGAAAATGTGCAAAAACTGTTCTAGAATGTTTAGCCGTATTGGAATTACCTGTAATATGAAACACAGTAAAATTCCAATTATGTACCGAATGTGAATCTGCGAACTGTTTGAAAAGTTTTGGAACATCCCACGTTAAAAATTTTAGCGTTTGTGCTAAAATTTACGCACATCTTCCAATGGCTGCCTCCCGTCTATCGGTGGCTTGCAGGTACGTCGGCAATACGCATATATGTGTCGCGCGCGCATTTCACTCTTTCTGCTCAACAACCGGTCTTCAGTAATCGGCTCTCAATTACGTTTTTTTTTTTTTTTACAGTTTAGAAGGCACTCGGAACTGCAGGAGGTAATTCAGGGGGAAATAGGTTTTAAACTATATTCGCGCGCGCTTTTACGTGAGTTGGCGCTGCACGGACGTCGATTCCGATCCATCCGCGGCGCTGCTTTGCCGCACTTTGTCACCGGCGATAAGCGGCGCGAACACAAAGGTCACTCCGTAGTACGTAGAGCTAGGAGAATGTGCGTGGAGTGACGAGATGCACGGAGAGAGAGAGAGAGTGAAGGGCTGACGAAGTCTCATATACACGTTCTGTTACATCACCGCCAAGCGCACACAAGCGGAAGTGCGGATGGCGTGCACTGCGGACTCCAAGCCAGCGAGCCAGCGAAACTACTTACCTTGACCGTACTACGTAGGGACAGGACAAATTCGCCAGTTCCAATTACTTGTACGCTACAATTCGCTGTCCTTGGAGTACTAGAGCGCGTTTACTGCCCAGTAACTGTGTCACATGAACGTGTTCGTGGTAGTGCCTGAGCCGCTAAGGAATCACCAACCCACCGTTTCGATGTCTTCCACCATCACTCGTGCAGTGAGCCCAGAGGCCAACCGTAGACTCGTGTATGAAGCGTGGCGATGTTAGGGATATACAGATATTCGGTACTGGGTGACACACGATTCGGTACTTCTTTTTACTATAGTAGTATGGTGAAACGGCGTCTCGAACAAAACTGGGTACAATTCTAAACGTAGCAAAAACGTAGGGCTATGTGTATGATGTCTAGTTTCAATCAAAAATATTTTTTTCAGGTACTTATTAATATGTATAGAGAAGTTACGCTTTTTGTTAATTTGTCATAATTATAATTCGAGCCTCTTTTTTTGCTGGTTTACTAAAATTCAAAGTCTTCCAATATTATGACTTAACTAATCCCTTATTGCATAGATATTGAACACATTTCGAGTTTTTGAAGTTAAACATTTTTTTACAAATAAATCTGCGCCGGTACCAAGTAATACACAGAGACTATAACTTCACGGACTTCGTAGCAAAGTAGCCTGCCGTTTCTTCTATATAACATTTGCGATTTAACCATACTACTTGTAATGACCTGAAGAAATCAGAAATAACATTGGGCTAGCGATAGTTACGCATCACGTACGGATTCTCTTCTCACAAAGTCATAGACTAATAAGCAAATAATTATTCTATTGCACGGATAATTTTAAACATTATTCTTCAGGTCACAGAACTAGGAATACTTTATTTTCGTTTCTTGTCATGTGGTGGACAGGTAAGATTAATTTTTACACCCAACAGCAAATTTCAAAGCATTAAAATCAAAACAAAATATATATTGTTTTGCTTAGAACGTTTTTGACTTACACTAAGAGATATCGTATCACAGCCTCCCTAAAGAATTGTTAAATAATTAAAATTTTAGAAGGAAAAATACAATTTTTTTTAAACATGTGTTTCCTAAGCCCTTATAGGTTTAGGAAGCAACAGTTATTCTCGTAGCCAAGACACTAAGTTTACCGATCAAAACATCGAAAAGATGCACGGTAGCTAACATATTTGTTTACAAACCTTGAGGAAGATGAAAGCAAAAATGACGTTTAAGCGGAATATAAATTTTTCGCAGCAATTCCACCTCATTAAACTGATCAGTAATAATTCTATAGCTGTATAAATACGGCAGTATATTCGTGAACGTGTCATACCCTGAAAACGAGCCAACGCATTTCGTACTGTTGAGGTACGAAACAGATGAAAGACCTCTTACTGTGGTAGTTTGTTCACAACACGTATCATCTCACAGAATAAGTTTGTATCTATCTCCCGTAGCGTGACGTGTTTAATTACTGCGCCAAATCATAGAAAACTGTCGTGAAAACGTGGTGAAAGCGTGTTAATTATTCTAGTTTTATTACTTCTTTGCGACATTAATGACCAATTATCTACAGCGAACTATTCAGAGTACAGTAAGTAAAATAAACTGCAGTAATTATGCTGTGAGACAAGAAACGGCAAGTATTGTTTAAAGTTTACAAGCTTTTTTTTTTTTAAATATGCAAGTGAACATTTAAAATAAAGAAGCTTCTACAGAACCAGGCTACTCCAAAATAACTCATTACGCGGTCAGAAAGGAACAAAAAAAGCAGGTTCTTATAAGAGCTCCCGCAAAAGTAAAACAACAAACGGGGAAAAAAAATTCTACAAGTTTTACTTGCTTTGATATTCTACACTATGGATACAGCGTGTCTTATCACCCACCTGTTTTTTAATCTTCACTTAAACTTGAAAGTAATTTGAACTAAAATAAAAAGTATTGAATGACGGCCAGATTTATCTTGTTCCACTTTACATATATTTCTTTAAGTCGGTAGTTATGCATGTATGCTTGTGTACGAAGGTACGTGTGTATATCAAGGGGAAACGAGGATGCGATCTGTATGTGTATAAAGAGTATATTGGTTGCGACGTCATATTTAATAAAAATGAAATTTAAGGGATGCAAGAAAGTCAAATAGCAACACAGATGAGTTTTTGATTTGTGTGAGCTGTGAGGGTCAGGGTCGACAAGAGACAGCCGTGAAAACTGCTCGACACATCGCTATGCCAGTGCAAAAGTAAGATATGCGCGATATTTTTATTTTTATAGCCCTGCGTTATGTTCGGCATGATCTTCAATTTAAAATGACGATATCTGCAAAATTCCACAAACTGGCTTTTGGTGTGTTAGATATCCCATGAAAAACAAAAGTACATGCCATTTTTTTATTTACTTCCAATGTTTGTTATTTTAATTTACATATAAATTCCTTAAACATTTTATAAAATACAATCAAAATTAATGACACATAAACTTGTTAAATGAACTATTTAAAAACTTTTAAAATCTCCTAACCATTTGCTCAGAAATATGATTTTACCTGATGTCTCACTTTAGCACTGGCACGGAAAAAATAATACATAAAAAATGGAAAATATTGAAAGTGTTTAAATGAAATCAGTCCGAAATATCAAATATTAAGGCTTTTTGTTCGAGATAATTTTAAACATATGCACGAAATCATCCAAATGAGCTATTCTCTGGAACTTTTTAAAGTGGTATTGTTGCTGACAACAGCATGCACCATTTACTCTTTATTCCAGGATAAGTTTTAAATGCTCTATATGTAAAGTGTGGGTCAAGCCAAATGTCGGAATACATCCGTTCACATGCTCCAACCACAGCAAACACTTATCTACTTGATTATACTATCGTATCGAAAACTTCAGAGAACCAGTTATTCTTTTCGCAAGGAAAAATGTATAAACGGCTTCATATTTTTTCTTACAGTAAATTCTGCGCGGGAAGTATATTTTAAAAATAATTAAGAACTCTGTTTACTTTACCTAACTCCTCTAACGAATCTCGTAAATTATTAATGATAAACCGGAAAAAGCGGCCACTGTTCACGAAACGAAAATTCCAATGAGGCTTCCATCCGTGCTCCATTCTGTTGTGGGCTAACTTGTAATAACAAAAATTATGCGTGGGTTGCCTAACATATGGCCGGCAGGCGTTTATTCTCGCCATCCAACTAAAACACGTCGAAATAATTAACCCTTTCAGACAAAAATAAAATTTACCGTTTCCGGTGTTGAAAACGAAAAATTTCGTTATGCGTTGTATAATTAAGTCGACACAACACTTGTTTCGTTTTCACAGCCAATGAGCCGTATGCTATATGTTCCGCTACAGTAATATGAACCAATTATAACTTGACCAGTAAGGCGGCTTGCGATTTATTTACCCACAGGTATGTTCATATGTCATTTAGCTTCGCAGTGTGGAGTACAGATAAAAAATTACCTACACCTGCGTAATGTACACAACTGTATGCACTGTATGGGTCTGAAAGTGTTAAAACACTCCTTTCTGCAATAATTTCTTATCGGCTCCTGTCACCTTATAAAGGATGATTCNACAGATAAAAAATTACCTACACCTGCGTAATGTACACAACTGTATGCACTGGGTCTGAAAGTGTTAAAACACTCCTTTCTGCAATAATTTCTTATCGGCTCCTGTCACCTTATAAAGGATGATTCTCAAATCATGGGGCAAATATTTAAGGGTGGTAGAGCTCACTAAAACAAACAATTATTGTATAGGAATATATGGGCGGAAGTGACGCGTTGAGGCACAAACACAAAAACATAACACATTAACGGAAACATAAAATGTTCATTAGCAGCATACGTAACGAGTGATTCCGTACAGAAAATGTTAAAACAGTTGCTGGAAATGCATCCACCAACAGTCACGCATGCTTGGCGACCTCTACATATGGCGTGATTGGCTGACAATGGTGGCGATATTTGAGGGCAGTCAAACGGTGCGCCAGTGACCTGCTGCATCAGCATCAGCATCACTCCACCGACGCTACCAAGCTTGCATTACTGTCAGTGGTAGCAATTTTGAGCACTTATTATAAACATTGCTGTAAAAAGGCATTTAGCGGCGACGTTGTAAATAAACACTGTGTTGCATTTCATGTGTTATTTATGTGTTTGTGCCTCAACGCGTCACTTCCGCCCATACATTCCTATACAATAATTGTTTGTTTTAGTGACCTCTACCACCCCTCAATGTTTGTCCCATGTTTTAAGAATCAGCCTGTATACGATCTCATAAAGTAAACCTAAAAACGTAGGTCGTCACAAGACATTTTATTTAAATCCCGTCGGCTACACCACAGTTATTTATTATTCATTGTGTTTGGTACACGTTTACTGGCGATGCCGATACGCTGCAACTAAAAACACCCGATTTCCCGAAAATATTCAATAAATAAATGTACTTCCAAACAATTTAAATCTCATCCACTTTTATTTAGTTTTTTTTTTCATATTTTTTCATCCAGTTGGTTAAGGTTTAATTTGGTATGCTCCCTGCATTGCGAAATGTGCATCTTTATGGCTAACAGCAAATGGAATAGTCGGTTGACTGCTTTACGGTTTTACTATTCTCGCATTCATAAAATACTTGACAAGAAACAGTGTTCATTTGGTCACTTAATATACAATAAAATTGCAATATTTTTAATACCAATTTCTTTACTGAGCACACTATCGTGACAGCTCAGAATCAATTCATTCAGCGCTGAATATTCAAAACTTCGGAGTTTCAAGTTGGGTATTTTGTGTGTTGTGCATGCGTAAGGCGTAATTTATATGTGAGTTGTCATAATGATGCTTGCTTTTGACCGTTATTTGTTTACATGTGTGGTTGTCAATTACGCAAGTTCGTGATTGCAAAAGTCTTGTAGTGAACTAGTCAACGCAGCGTCTAAAATCAACAGGCAAGGAGAACGGAAGATTTGGGCGGTGCTGAAAAGCTTAGGCCTTAAACGTCAATGGGAGTGCAGCGAGGTTGGGAAGGAGCAGTGGATGAACTTAATGATGGGGGAAACGGAAGAACTCCGAGAAAACACTCTCGCAAACGGGAATGTTTGTCATTTTTACCGCATGCAAAGATCAGGTTGTTACCCCGTTGGAAATCGACCCTTATCATCCGTGGTGGGAGGTGAATAATCTGTTCATTGCCAAGCCAAAGACCCTGACTTTAGCCAGGCTCTCTTCAAACGGACGTAATTTCTATATCTATTACTATAATTGCCAGTAATTTGAAGTGTTCTTGGAGTAATTAGTGCAATGGAGGTAGGTAATAGGATGACCAATAATTACTCTGGATATAAACCATTTAAGAATTTTTCAGTATGTTCCAACAAAAAAAAAAACATATAAATCATAAAACCAACCAAAATCATTGTTGTCAACACATATGTAAATAGCGCATAGAAAAACCCTTCCAATTCAGCGTTTTATAAAAATACAACGAGAAATATCATAGTCGTTTACATACTCGGGCAGACGTTAATTGTTCATTAGCTGCTGTTCCATACATATCCCATTCTCCTGGTCCACTCGGCCACACAGGGTTAAGCCGTCCTNTAATTGTTCATTAGCTGCTGTTCCATACATATCCCATTCTCCTGGTCCACTCGGCCACACAGGGTTAAGCCGTCCTAGTGATAAGTGTTCGTCATTGGCTCAGAGTTTTGCAAGGCGTGCTGGATGCACGGAGGTCCAACGACACCTGAGAAATTAAATTTAGATTTTGAGACGCCTACCTTGCTATTGAGGTACTGCGCGAAACGACAAGATCTCTACACTCAGGAAAACCCGCTGAAGAAATAAAGACAGCAATTAGAAAGGAAACTAGATAAGAAAAAGTTACGTAAACCAATGAACGGCGAAGACAACGTGAACAGACAAGTGAAGATTATTACGGACAAGTCAAAGGCAACGCAAACGAGCGGGACGGAAGGTGTACAGACAAGTGAAGATTATTACGGACAAGTCAAAGGCAACGCAAACGAGCGGGACGGAAGGTGTACAGACAAGTGAAGATTATTACGGACAAGTCAAAGGCAACGCAAACGAGCGGGACGGAAGGTGTACAGACAAGTGAAGATTATTACGGACAAGTCAAAGGCAACGCAAACGAGCGGGACGGAAGGTGTACAGACAAGTGAAGATTATTACGGACAAGTCAAAGGCAACGCAAACGAGCGGGACGGAAGGTGTACAGACAAGTGAAGATTATTACGGACAAGTCAAAGGCAACGCAAACGAGCGGGACGGAAGGTGTACAGACAAGTGAAGATTATTACGGACAAGTCAAAGGCAACGCAAACGAGCGGGACGGAAGGTGTACAGACAAGTGAAGATTATTACGGACAAGTCAAAGGCAACGCAAACGAGCGGGACGGAAGGTGTACAGACAAGTGAAGATTATTACGGACAAGTCAAAGGCAACGCAAACGAGCGGGACGGAAGGTGTACAGACAAGTGAAGATTATTACGGACAAGTCAAAGGCAACGCAAACGAGCGGGACGGAAGGTGTACAGACAAGTGAAGATTATTACGGACAAGTCAAAGGCAACGCAAACGAGCGGGACGGAAGGTGTACAGACAAGTGAAGATTATTACGGACAAGTCAAAGGCAACGCAAACGAGCGGGACGGAAGGTGTACAGACAAGTGAAGATTATTACGGACAAGTCAAAGGCAACGCAAACGAGCGGGACGGAAGGTGTACAGACAAGTGAAGATTATTACGGACAAGTCAAAGGCAACGCAAACGAGCGAGACGGAAGGTGAACAGACAAGTGAAGATTATTACGGACAAGTCAAAGGCAACGCAAACGAGCGGGACGGAAGGTGTACAGACAAGTGAAGATTATTACGGACAAGTCAAAGGCAACGCAAACGAGCGGGACGGAAGGTGTACAGACAAATTTCCAAAAGAGTTTCCATAACCTGAATAAAAATAAGACTTCTAATAAATGTATACTCGCACAGCTGGTTGGTTGTCTGTTTTCAGGTACAAGCTAAATATTGCGGGTACAAAAGGAGCATCTTTTTAAAATAATATATTTTACAGATACATGTAAAAATTGCGTATTTACGCACCTTGGTACGATGATTTCGCTCATTGTTTCGCCAAGGCACAGTTTACATAGCTTGCCTACATAGAGGCGAATTGATGTTTCTGTTCCTTTGACGTGAACGTACCCGTTCTCTGATTGGCTGCGCGAGGCTCTGGGAACGGACCTTGTGTCTGATTGGCTATACGCTGTTCACGGTTACTTCGGACTTTTCCGAAGGCCTGCTAAAATCCTACTTCCAAGCCATTCCTCCGTCTCGCGCAAACAAAGCTAGAGAATTACACCAAACGGACACCGCAGTGAATTCGTGCGCACTCAGTGTAATATTAATTTCAATAAGAATTATTTCTTACTAGGCATTACCAACACATATTTTTTCTCCCGGTATTTATTCATGTTAATAATTATTTAACTATTTTATTATATGAACAGAATGTAAGTATAAGTTCAATTTAACTGGAAATGATGTATTTTAATTGTAAAACTAGTATAAAACGCTTGTAATACGTAACTTTGTTATAAACTACCAAACACGTCGTACATAGGGTGATTTTTCTAACGTTTGATTAAAAAAGTGTGAAGAAACCTTGAATAGACTACACTGCACGCTCCTAAAGGTTCTCTATTGGCTGGCTGCCGGCTGGCGAGAAGGCGACCATAGGTTCTGAATGGCGAGTGGTGTTCCAATATGTTTGTTGATCAGTGAGGCTATTTTAAGGGCGTGCGTGGCTGTACTCCGCGGTATAAGCAGCTGTTTCACATCTGTTTAGTCAAGTACTCTGTGACCGAGGTTTAGAGCCACCCTCACACTGTCAAATTTTTCCGTCAAACTGCTTCCAATAAGTTTGGTCAAATAAAGTTGGACAGATATGACGTCATTGAAACGTCACAAACGCCGCCGTATTTGTTTGAGAAAGTTGGATGGCTTTAGTTTCCATCAAAAATTTTAAGGTTGGACCGGTTCTATAATTTCTTTGATGTTTTGACTGTCTCAGCCAATCAGAATCGAGCACTTCACACACGGACGTTACGGATCTTTAAAATAACGAACAATTGCTGGAAACAAAGTAGGTTATGAAGATATTTAATTTACGTAGAAGCTATTTGGGCATGATTGATATTTTACGTGAATATTGCACATAATATTACGTACTCAGGTATTAAATTTCATTGTGCAGGAAACATCTCTAATAAATGAAATTTGAATGTAGTAAAGAAGCGAAAATAAATTACAGAATTCCTCACATTTCTTCCTGTAATAGACTGCATGGAAAAACAAAAGCATACATAGTTATTAAAATAATTTTTATAATAGTAATAATTCAAATAAGATTCTCCCAGTAAAAGTAATCTGACAGAGACACATTTTCAGACACATTCAAAATTATATGATAAAATTTGTTGGAAGGAAAAATTTGATGACCGTATTTTGTCTTCAGATTTTACTGTCAAATAGAGTCGAAGGCGAAAATTTGACAGTGTGACAGGGGCTTAAGGCCCCCGGCTACATGGTGCTTGAACTGCATCGTAGAGTGCTGAGAAGACAGGTTTTTCTGTTAAACTTGTAAACGTGCGTCCGATGCTTTGTTCTGCGAAAGGAACAAACTCTTCACATAAGGGCTGTCCAGTACTTTCAAAATGTCACGCATGGTAGAAACGCCATTTCAGAGTACTCCAAAATGTCTAAAAACGGCTTTTTCGAAGCACCGTATCTCAAAATATACGCATCAGACACGTACAAAACTACTCAAAGGCCCTGCACTAAACCTCCGTGCACACTTTCCACCAATAAAATAAAAGGGTCACCGCTGAAAGTCCCATAGGTAGGGCCAGTGACTTTTCGCGTAAAAATCGGAGCACACGGTATACTTCAATACTATATGCACACCTCGGCTGTTGTCATACCTCCATTGGCTGCTGGTGCCGTGTCCGTCTTTGACCAAGCCACTCAGGACTAAGTAACTCCGACACTGAACCGTCGTGATTCGTGCGCAAACGGTTAACAAGGGCCAGAACATAATTATTTGTTGTCGCCTCCACCACTCATTAAGCTTGAAAATTTTATTATTAATTTTTAAACAAATTACTTCGTAATTTATGCAAGTTCTGTTTTATGATCTGCCTTATTATTTGTTTCAACAACTTCAGCAATTATAATTTTACAATATTTAGTTCATAGTAGCTAATGAGAGCGCAACACACAAGAAAAGTCTTTGCGATGTACCAGTTTCCTTTGAATAAGTGACCGCAATCGGGACAAGTTTAGAGCCAGTGTAACCCCACGCAGAGTTTGTTTGAAGTGATGTCCCGCGTGACTGCGCCCTTAGATTGCAGTTCCATCTCCATTAGATTATCGAAGCTAGTGAAATAGTCCGAGTTGAATACATGGCACTTGCCTCTCTACCAGGTGATTCTAAAATCATGGGACAAACATTGAGGGATGGTAGAGCTCACCAAAACAAACAATTGTTGTAAAGGAATATATGGGCGGAAGTGACGCGTTGAGGCATAAACACAAAAACATAACACATTAACGGAAACATAAAATGTTCATTAGCAGCATACTTAACAAGTGATTCCGTACAGAAAATGTTAAAACAGTTACTGGAAATGCATCCACCAACAGTCACGCATGCTTGGCGACCTCTACATAAGGCGTGATTGGCTGACAATGGTGGCGTGCGTGAAATAACCGGCGTATTTGAACCTGTTCGCCAATCACTCCACCGACGCTACCAAGTTTACATTACTGTCGGTGGTAGCAATTTTGAGCAATTATTATAAACATTGCTGTAAAAGGCATTTAGCGGCGACGTTGTAAATAAACAATGTGTTGCATTTTGTGTGTTATTTTTGTGTTTGTGCCTCAACGCGTCACTCCCGCCCGTATATCCCTATACAATAATTGTTTGTTTTAGTGAGCTCTACCACCCCTCAATGTTTGTCCCATGATTTTAGAATCTCTCTGTATAGTCCGACCTACACTCTAAGAATTTATTCGCAAATTTACTTTATGAGTGTGTACGTAGAGTGAGAAAGCGCGAATGGTAAAATTGTTTCTAATACATTCATGCTAGCGTTCCTGCATTCGCTCAGGGAACAGTCAAATGGGTAGGAAACTTTCCAACTGTGTATAGAAGCGACGATAAACATTCCATATTTGTAGCCTTATGTGTGTTGTTTTTGCCCATACAATATATGGGTTAAAAATTTCCACTTAAGTTTAGGAAATTTACCAGATTTGTTTAGTATGTAATTTGTAGAGACCAGAAAAATTCGCGAGTTCAATGACCTGCAGGCTAGACTCTCCAGTATTGTGTACAAATATGCCGATATCAACCACCCATTGGTTGTCTGCTGTCACAGTAGAAGGCGACGATTGGGCCAGCCTTCTCCAGGAGGTGTCGAACACCGTATGGACCAATGGCTGAAGTTTTATAAACACATGTGTTTCGAATTATAGCTTGTCCCGAAATGAATCCGCGAATTTTTCAGGTCTCTAGTAATGTGTGGCTATAGTGTTTTGACAACATTCCCACGAGGCTAGCTCATTTGAAAACCAACCCTACATCTCTTATATCGGGAGTATGTGAGGTCTTGCGTCTTCAGGCTGGGTCAGCAGCCACATAGCTCCTTCGCCTTGTGTAATGCGGGGTAATACACTTATGACTTACGTTTGCAATCATTTAAAAATACCGAGATAGCCGTTTTACCAGAACCGTTAAGTTTAGGAACAATTCTGAAGTCTTAAGTGGCCACGTAAAGCACTGTTTGTAGACTGTTTGTGGTTGCCATTTGCCATCTGTGAAAAACACAAAGTTTTTCGTAATTTATCTGGGGCGGTAGAGTTTCGGATACACTTGATGTACAAAAATACAGTAACCTAACTCGCTTGCAAGTAGTTGGAACGTGTTAAAATTAAATGTAAACAACTAGATGGTATAAAATTATCTACATTTCTTAACATGAAATGTTATTACGACAAATCACCGTTACTAGTGTAAAAGCTTGTCTATGCGAGTTCTATTGAATCGATGAGCTATTTTTCGGCAGATTTAAATTTTCAATAAACATTTTTTCCCGTTACATTGTTTTGTGGCTGGAACAACCCCTATTTCAATTTGCAATTTTTTCTGATTGCCGAAGCGTGGCACGATAAACCTCTCCGAATTCACATTAAAAACTCCCGAGCAACAGATAAACCATTTCGTTATTAACGACGCAATTAAAGTGAATCTACCGTTGGGAAAATAACGGATTTGTTCGATGGCAAGGTAAACTCAATCACTGATTCTTCTGTGGAGGATACTGAATCAATAATAAATACTAAGCGACAGAATAGCATAGTATAACGCCGTCCAGAAGGGAAAATTTGTCTCTAAAAATAGCAACCAATGACCAAATGACGATGTATAGAGGACTTTTAAACTATTGGCAATTCATAGCTACTTCACACTTTTCTAAAGTCCTTCTAAAGTTCTACCTGTGGGTATCGATTACGTATCCTTCCACTAAATGTAAAAAAATCCTGCCATGTGATTTCCACGTTTCAACTATCAAATGCTTGTTTATAGCTGTTCAATGAATGATGGCATAGCGTAATTAAAAAATAATTACTATAAATTGTCACAATTTAGGCCTTCACCCGTATTTAATTCAGCTTTATCACTTTTTAACAATGTCTGTCTACATTATCTTTCTAATTGTTATTATTTTACACGTTTTTAACATTTTTATGTTATTCATGACAGAGCACATTAAATAAAATAAAAATGTTATATTTCGCCGCGACTGTGTTTAACATTTACAGCTGTGAGGGATAGATCTGTAGTGTTTAACCTCTTGTAATTGATGTGTGTTGGGTTATTTCATTAAAAGGACGGCGTTGATTGGAAAAAACATTAAATCAAGGCAGCATTTCACTCCAGCGAGATGACAGTAAACTCAAGCATGCAACTCGTGTCGCTTCTTTTTGATCTCTAGCAGCGACAAACTGAAGGATGGTGGCAAACATTCAAAGAAATAGGCCTACTGGAACTTTTATTCAGCTCATATTTCTTATAAGGGTGGAGACCTCCATAATTCCCGTTGTAATCTGGCATAAAGAGAGACTTGACAGACCCATGTACACTCGAACCGGCTGCTGTATCGGCGTTAGGCCGCTTCCCTCCTATCTGTGTTGATTACTTAGCATTATCATCAATTTCGCTTAAAACTGTTCCAATTATAAGGGACTTGACTCATTCCACATACCTATATGTTCAGTTCACTTCCCTTGTCGTTTCCTTCTGTGTAGAAAGCAAGTATTTGGAAGTAAGTAAAGAGATTTGGGCGTCTCTCAACATCGAGGTCTTGAGAGCCGACGAGGTCGAAGTGAGTTAAGTATGGAGCAGTGCCGGAATGAAAGGGTGGGGGAACGGGAGATCCCCGAGAAAATCCGCCTACCAGCGGTATCGCCTGGCACGATTCCCACATGCGAAAATCCGGGAGCGACCCCCGCCGGGAATCGGACACGGTTTGCCTAGGTTAGAGGCGAGTAGTCTAGCCACTACACCACCGCGGTCCCGCATCACTATGGCGTATTTATTCATTGGCTCAAAGTTCCCCAAGGCGTGCCAAATAAATATGCTCCAATTAAAACAGTAGTTCATACGTGCACGTGTTTAAAACTTATTCTGTNGGCGTGCCAAATAAATATGCTCCAATTAAAACAGTAGTTCATACGTGCACGTGTTTAAAACTTATTCTGTCACCAAACAATAAAAATAATTTTGCATGTCTCTAGGTATTAATGGGTTCTTATGGCTAATGAGAAATATCAGAGATTTGGGTGGGGGCACTTAACAGCTGATATCTTAATCGCCGACAGACGTAAATACGTGCAGATGGAACACTGACGGAACGAATCGGAGGCATGTCCTAAAAACTCACCGGCCAACGACAACATAGGCCACGTTTCTCACGCGTGAGAAACTGTGTTTGGCACCGCCTGTAATCAAACCCGGGTGGCAGGTGAGTAGGAACATTGGATTTGGCGAGTCCAAGCAGTGTTAGGATAGATGGTTGTAGTCTATTCGCAATATTTTCACACTTTTTCTTTGGCAAAGCCTTCGAAGAAACACCCCAAGTATGATGTGTTTGGTTGTTTCATAAATGTTTGATTCGACACAAGTGTTTTATACTTGGGTAGCAAACAAACTATCTTATTTTCAGTTAAAATAAACTTTGATTTATATTTTGTCTATAGACTATACTTCGTTTATTATTAATACAAATAAAAACAGAGAGGATATAATTGAATACAGTGTGCACAAATCCGGAACTTAGTCTCTTTGTTGTAATTTCCTAGACTTAGTTAAGCTTTGACTGCATGAAGCAGAGGAACAGCTTGTAAGCAGAACTTCAGCAGGGCTTCACAAACATTGGAAGAAGCCGTGAACGGGATATGACACTTGTACTCTCTTGTTACTTTGTGACAAGGCTTCTCGTCTTCTGTCTCGCCCTGCAGTGTGTGAGCCAGTTACACATGCGCAGAAGGGGACGGGGCGAATCACTGACAGTCTAGTACACAGGGTAAAGTGTTCCTCATGAAGGCACCAGCCAGCGAACCAGTGACGTCACCTGGGGTTTGTTCTCAACTGTCAAGTGGCAGGCCTGATATACACTCAAGAGCCAAAAAACTTGGCATAGGCGTGCGTACTTTGGCATTTTTTTCAATGGGTCGCGCTTCATTGAACTTGGGGAATCACTGCCGTAACTGATATCTCCAAGTAAAGTTACAAATAAATATGCATGAAATATTTTGGGAAACAACATAAAAATAGGTCTCGAGTTCCGTCGGTCATCGGCAGAGTTAGCTACGTTTCCCCACATGCTAAAACCCGCGTGACTCCACCAGAAATCGAACTCGGCTCACCTTGGTGGGAAGGCTATTTGTCCGATTATTACACCAGTGTTGTTCCAGTCAACATCGAAAAAGAGGTATTCCAAGCATTAGTATTCATTATCGTTCAATTCGGATGCCGTCGATTGTCACAAAGATGGTTGCGATTTGGTTATTTAGTATTTTCGTAAGTTTCCTTACATACTAAAAACTAAATACTATAATACCAAATACGTCATCATTTTAGTCGATTAATTATGGCCACGTTACCTTTCAGTAAACTCAAAGTACCAATTCGAACACGGCCTGAGTCACTACTCTTNGTCGATTAATTATGGCCACGTTACCTTTCAGTAAACTCAAAGTACCAATTCGAACACGGCCTGAGTCACTACTCTTTAAGTAGACACACTGGTAAAGAATGCGCCAACATAACATTGATAACACTGCCGATAATTTATCAATTGTGACTGGATGATAGAGATCCTGACTCAGTTAAGTTCTTTGCGGAACAGTCACAATGGTTCTGCTTTAGGATATCACTATATTCATTGGCCCAATGAAATGTGATAGTAGCTTCATACATGCATGACTGCTGAAAAAGAAAAAAAAATAATAATAATAACCTATCGGAAATGTGTACAGTACGTTGAATCCTAGCACTCTATCGACTTTCCTCTTGATAAACCGTCATTTGAGATGATGGTTTAACGAGAAAATTTCTGAGATCATTGAAAACTCTTCAGGCCCAGTGTACACAACTGTGAACATAAAGCACNGTCGATTAATTATGGCCACGTTACCTTTCAGTAAACTCAAAGTACCAATTCGAACACGGCCTGAGTCACTACTCTTAAGTAGACACACTGGTAAAGAATGCGCCAACATAACATTGATAACACTGCCGATTATTCATCAATTGTGACTGGATGATAGAGATCCTGACTCAGTTAAGTTCTTTGCGGAACAGTCACAATGGTTCTGCTTTAGGATATCAGTATATTCATTGGCCCAATGAAATGTGCTAGTAGCTTCATACATGCATGACTGCTGAAAAAGAAAAAAAGTAATAATAATAACCTGTCGGAAATGTGTACAGTACGTTGAATCCTAGCACTCTGTCGACTTTCCTCTTGATAAACCGTCATTTGAGATGGTGGTTTAACGAGAAAATTTCTGAGATCATTGAAAACTCTTCAGGCCCAGTGTACACAACTGTGAACATAAAGCACAAGGGCATTATTTTTGGCGAGTGCTGTACACTGCGAGGCTCAGTGGACAATAATCTTCCCTGAAGTTAACTTATTCGTAAACCGTTCTACTGTTCCGAGGTTACGAATGGTTCTTATTACCATAGTCGAGCGCGAAGCTCATTGTTGTGACAACGTAACACGTGTTGTGTCTATTTACATACAACACTCGTAAAAAAAAATTTCTGGTTTGGAACACCTGAAGCTCTAAATTAAATTGGGAGCCGAAAGGGCTAAGTTTAAACGCCCTATTTACATGTTGGCAAAATGTATTTCCTTACTGACTGCACTTCGTGCTTGACTGGCCCAATGATACTTCTGTCGCTCGGGCACATGAACGTGCATGATTCGCCTGCGTAANCTGCACTTCGTGCTTGACTGGCCCAATGATACTTCTGTCGCTCGGGCACATGAACGTGCATGATTCGCCTGCGTAAAACTGGGGATGTTCACTCTTCATGAAGTAGTTAGGAAATCTCAGAGGTTTGGAGAGGACCTTGGTTGAGATATTTCTGCCGAAAATCACCGTCCCTGGCCATCATCGTCTCTACCGATGTGTAAATGAGTGTGTTTAGAAAGGCAGCGCGAAGAGCAGGAAACAGTACTCGTGTTGGCCTCCNGTCTCTACCGATGTGTAAATGAGTGTGTTTAGAAAGGCAGCGCGAAGAGCAGGAAACAGTACTCGTGTTGGCCTCCCTGTCTATAGCGTGGCGTGGCCAGACAGACGTGGAGTCCGTCTCCGCAGACTACCATCCGCAGTCAGTCNGGCCTCCCTGTCTATAGCGTGGCGTGGCCAGACAGACGTGGAGTCCGTCTCCGCAGACTACCATCCGCAGTCAGTCACAACCTCGAGGATGCTCGCGTCAAAGCGGGACGCAACACCACACAGAGAACAAGTACGTAGATACGAATCGGAGCAGCGATTCCTTTGATGCGGGCGTAACCAATTCTCTGATTGGCTGCGCAAGGCTTTGGGAATGGGCCTTTCGTCTGATTGGCTACTGCGTACCGTGGACATAGGCTCNTCTCTGATTGGCTGCGCAAGGCTTTGGGAATGGGCCTTTCGTCTGATTGGCTACTGCGTACCGTGGACATAGGCTCGGCCAAGGGGGTTAGGTGGCGAAGAAGCCTAGCTCCCCCGACCCTGAGTTTTCTAAGATAAAACAATTTTTCCTTAATTCTTGGAATGCAAATTGTTGTCCCTTCAATTGCTCCATAGCTTTTTAAATATATCGNGAAAACAATTTTTCCTTAATTCTTGGAATGCAAATTGTTGTCCCTTCAATTGCTCCATAGCTTTTTAAATATATCGAGTTTCTGCTTGTAACATCGCACTTTGTTTCTCCATTTCCTCGCATAATCACTCCACAATAGCTGGAACTGCTGTTTTGGTTTTTTAAAAATATGTTATCTAATTTCAGAGTTTGTGAAGCGATTCAGCGATCCAGCGAAGTTTAGCTATCTCGTTCTGGTTCAATGTTGTCACGAAACTATCAGTTCTTAACTCCACGCTTTTATATTATATCATTTAATTTATATATTTATATTAATCGTGATGTTAAGAATCATCTTTATTTAATTCTAACTCTAAGCATCAAATGCCAAGCGCGAATGCCGTTCCTACTCTATTGTTTACAAAAAAATAATACATTTCACATATGTCTTATTTTATTTCTCATTGCAATTTTCCTGTAAATCTAAAGTGTGGGTGCAGTTCATCAAGATAAGAAGTGATTGTAATAAAAATGTGCGATGCATAAAATGAAATGTTTAAAATTACGAGTAGAGTATGTATGAGATCAAAAAATAAAAATCTGGGGCTTCATGGAGAAGAAGTTTCTATGCCCAGCCTCGCTGCAACATAAATAAACAACCAAAACTTTGCTGCACAGACTCCTGGAGAGTGTGGCTAANTTCTATGCCCAGCCTCGCTGCAACATAAATAAACAACCAAAACTTTGCTGCACAGACTCCTGGAGAGTGTGGCTAATTTCAGTTTTCACTCCATGAATTCACAATTTTCTTAACTCATTTGCCTGGAAAATTTTTTAAACATAAGTATTTTCTACAAAGTTTTGTATCTTCCGTACCTTATGGAAGACAACCAACAGAGGAAGAAAATAAAAAATTTAATGACCTAACAGTGAAGTTTACTGATGATGAAAAACCTAAATCAGTGCATTCACTAAAAGCTAAACTTCACATGTGGTACATCTAGGTTGCTGAACTAATCAACAGTATTAAGAGTCCAATTGAAATACCTAATTTTTGGTTCAAAAGTACTTTTTCTACTTTTTTTCAACTTCTAAAAGTGTAGGCAACCCTCCCAGGGTCAAAAACTAGTGCCTAGAGATCATTCTCCACACTCAAAATGTTGACGACTTATAGAAAGAACAGCATGAGTGAAAACAGACTTAAATTCATTGTGAATTTTAAATAGATCCGTTTTAGATAAACAATTATTTAACTGCAAATAGAGTTAAGAGGCTGGACTTTGTTTTATAAATATGTAGGTATACTTCATATGTTAAAATAATGTTACGTGTATTGGTCTGAGAACAGTTAAGAAATGTGTTTAACGATGTCAGAGGTCAATAAAATGATGCGATCGTTATTTATTTACAAATTTGCTAATTTATTTGTTAAAGTGTGATATCTATTGTATTTATTAGCCAAATACATGCTTGTATCACACAGTTTTACAACACAGCGTTAAAGTTTAAATTTATATCTACAAAATTTGTTTAAGATTCCTAGCATTATGAAAGTATTTCATAAAAATACAGTATCTAAAGTACGTAGATTTATTGACAAATGGGTGATTCAAGCTCGGTGGTGCACCGCTGACTGTGGATGCTTCCCTATTGGTTGTGTTGTCGGCTGGCGAGTAGATTACAGCGCGCGGATTGGCGAACGGCGTTCTGACATTTCGCGGGCGAGTGGCGCCATTTTGCTGGCGAGCGTAGTTGCAGTCCGCCGCATATGCGGCTGTTTCACCTCTCTACTCGTAACGCGGCTGCCTAGTAGGGGACCGATCGAATGAAAGGAAAAGGTTTTGAATTTAAATAATTTAATTGTGTATTTCATTCAGCCACGCCTTTCACGATCTCTCTTCCAAACAAAACAGACGCTTCGCCCATCTTTGCCAACGCCAAATTTCTACAAAACCAATTTTATAAAAATTTTTATTACCCTGAAAATTGCAAGGAAATTTATATTTATAGATTTAATAAAAACACAAAAATACGAACTCTTATTGATTAACTTGTACTGGCGCTCTTGTATTATGGTTATACTCTTCAAAGGGGACAAACATTTTTTTTTGCTTTAAGCCATATTGTGAAAAGTATCTGAGTAGAGACCCTACCATCTCGTGTTACAATTCAGTACCGAGGTAGACTGCTTACAATTATATGTCAGTTCCGAGCGAGTCACTGAACCTTCGCTAGTCCAACACATCCTGCACGACTCACAATCACTCGCAAACACTCAGCACTCTCGTAGCTTCATTCCGTGTGGCTGTATCGAACAGGAGACAATGAGTTCTATGCGGCGGCAGCCAATCAACAAGTGACTCATGCTCACGTATGTAGGCGACTGTCGAGTCTAGCTTCATGCCATCTTGTAACGCGAAGTCATAGGCTCTCTATAGCTGAGACACACTCAAGGTTGTTGCCTTATTTGAAAGCAGTGAGAATTTGGCGAAGGGAAATAAACGTTAATGCAATTCGGTTTTTGGGTGTTCCTGTTAAAGATAAATATATAGGGCAACACCCGGGACTTTTTTGAGCAAAAAAATCGTGCTTCTTTGCTTTTGAAGTCTTTTGTAACACTGATGTGTAGCCCGTTTCCTGGAAATACCAGAAAACTTAATAATTAAAAACCAATTACTGAAAAACAATTTGTTATATTTGCTTGAGAGTATCAGTTCTAACACTAAGGTTTTTTTTTCAAGTTTATATAATCAAAATTGGCTTCAAAAAACCCGGATTTCATTAACATGTATTTCGCTTTACCAACTCTCGCTCCGTCAAAACAANTTCAAAATTGGCTTCAAAAAACCCGGATTTCATTAACATGTATTTCGCTTTACCAACTCTCGCTCCGTCAAAACAAGGCAACGGCCTTTAAATCGATTAGCATGTAAAATGCTATACTTTCGCTCGGCTTGTCCCGCAACGGATAGCAGCACAGTTCGCTTCTGCCATCGCTCTTGTTCTGTATTCTCTAACGGTAAAGTTAATTCTATTCAGGTGAGGAAACAAACGAGTTTTCTTATGGGAGAGTTCGGCAGTCTTCCAAAGAGGTGAATTTTAATTAAAAGTTTAAACTACGTGAATAATATAAAAGAGAAAAATTTTACTTATTTACGTACTTATTTTATGTTTGACTTATAATTACTGCAATTATTTTGTTTTCCTAACTTACAAAATAAAGAAAATCCGGTACACGTGCGGCAGTGGCGCTTACCTAGTGGCAAAAATTTAAGTTGCCAAGCTGAAAGCATTGAGCTTCCCAGCCTGAGCGGGATAAACGTAAAGAACGGGGGAAAAGGGTGCGCGACCGGAAGTAGAGCACGGGGATAGTGGGGNAATAGCTATTTGCAGATTTGCAGCACCTAGTCCAGTTCCAATTCCCTTGCTCTTAATTACTTCTTCTTGCAATTACACCAACTGCTGCTTATCACCTAGTTAGAAATTTTTGTTATCGACCCAACGCCCATGCTTTTATTTAATTCATCAAAAAACGAAATTAAGAAACAGTTGTTGTTAACATTTCTCTCCTTGACGGTCGTGTCTTTTCCATGAGACTATGTCGAACCAGTCAGCTTAAAAACTGTTTGTTTAGCAGACTAATTTACGTTTTAAAGGCAATTAAACCTTGTAATATAGAAATGTATATTATACGTATTTAAAATCTTTGGTATCGTTACATATTTTCTTAAACAAATGTTAAATACACATAGTTCGTATAAAAATGACTGTAAGAGATTCAATTTATTCCCCTGTTCCGCATCTTTACATCGTGGCATTTTTAAGAATGAGTAAAATTACAAATTTTTCACCTACAATATTTTAAGAGACAGATTTCGATTAGCTATTGTTTTGTTTTCCTCTTATAGAGGCATCGCATTAATTTACAGGTGCCTTACCCGTTTATTATTAGATGCATAGACCTATCGAGAAATCAGGTTTTCAAATGAGGTATTATTCGGTTGTACACACGGATGTAAGTTTTCTCACGTTTACAGCATCAATTTGTGTGAGAAACTATTTGCTTATTTCAATGGACCAATTTGAGTTCGGAATGGTTTGANTACGTTTACAGCATCAATTTGTGTGAGAAACTATTTGCTTATTTCAATGGACCAATTTGAGTTCGGAATGGTTTGACTGTAACCGAGTACGTTAAATTTATTTACGGGGCTATGCGATGTAATGGTAAACATCTAGACTCGCATTCTGGAGGGCATGGGTTCGACCCCCGGTCCGGCCATCCTGACTTAGGTTTCCCAAGGTTATACGAAGTCTCTTCAATCGAATAGTGCGGTGTTTACTTACAACAGACCCTGTCTGATTCCTTTCTCGTTTCATTAATCTATTAGTGTTCCCCTACACTAGGGTGTTGTTACTTACTGCCTGAGGGCACTCAAAAATACAAAATAATAATAATATTCGTGATACACCAGAGACTGGCTAAACAAAAGCGTATTGAGCTAAACGGAAGCATAATGTTGTGATAGTTCTTTTGGGTGAATGTCTTAAGTCGCTAATGAGTAAAGCCGATAGTATTTCACGAAAATTCATTTGGTATCAAAATAGACTTCAAGTAGGCCTACTCATTATTTTGTTACGTTATTGTGATTAGGGGACACTTCGTTCAGAACGCTCTGTGTAACTGCCAGTCAGCAGAGAACCGCGAGTTGTACTCAGAGCGCGTCATGTGCAAGGCAGTACAAATGTTTCTCGCTACGGCAGAAGCCATCAACAAAACCCGCGATAATGTTTACGGTTCGTGTATATCTGTGAAGTGTAGCCTGATGTTAAATCAATTCGCTAAATATTCGAGGTTCTACTGTTTGGCTACGACGTTCTGCTCACGAACCCTGTGTATCCGTTGGTTATGCGATTTTGTAGAAAAATCCTCGTCGAATATTCTACCTTCCGGCATGTCCATATGTAGGCAACAGTTAGCGAACTTTAAAATATCGTAATTCAATTTTTTTCAATCATGTTATACTATAATTGTTAATTTGATACGCCTTGTAAAATCTAAGCACTTGGAAAATATTTAGCTATCGAGTAGCCGTGCTCCAGCTGGTAAAGCAAGGAAATTACATTCAACAAATCTGACCGACAAAGAAGAAATANGCTATCGAGTAGCCGTGCTCCAGCTGGTAAAGCAAGGAAATTACATTCAACAAATCTGACCGACAAAGAAGAAATATATAATTTCTTTGAGTATGCAAGGTTTATAAACAAATGGCGAATTGTAACACTGGAGTTGCGTAGAGAAGTGAACACTGAGAAGAAAAAAATTCATGTAATTTGGTACTAAGGCCAAACATATGGTCACAGCAGCCCCATGAATCTAGTTTTCAATAGTATGTGGGTCACCGCTACCACTACNGCTATCGAGTAGCCGTGCTCCAGCTGGTAAAGCAAGGAAATTACATTCAACAAATCTGACCGACAAAGAAGAAATAAATAATTTCTTTGAGTATGCAAGGTTTATAAACAAATGGCGAATTGTAACACTGGAGTTGCGTAGAGAAGTGAACACTGAGAAGAAAAAAATTCATGTAATTTGGTGNTGCGTAGAGAAGTGAACACTGAGAAGAAAAAAATTCATGTAATTTGGTACTAAGGCCAAACATATGGTCACAGCAGCCCCATGAATCTAGTTTTCAATAGTATGTGGGTCACCGCTACCACTACACAAAGAAGCTGTTGAACTCTGACGATGGCACACCGGCGAATTATATACGGCTCGCGCGTGAAACCACCTTCACAACAATTTTCCCGGTAATTGGACAGGACGTGATGGCCCTGTACCATGGCCTGCAAAATCGCCTGACCTCAATCCCTTAGACTTTTTCCTGCTGCATGTGATAATGTTTACTGTCATTACGTGTTGTCTTGCATAAAGACATTTACAGTGCATAATTGGAAACTAGGAAATTTCGCGGATTCATTTGGCAAGAAGCTAGTCTCCACAATCCTTTGTGTACCCGAGCCGTAGTTGTTCATTGGCTGACGCTCCAGTTCACCCCAGACCTGGTAACACGGGATCTGGTACTTGTTTTCTTGCAGGTAGTTATTGGTGCGAATTCGTCCAGGGTGCGGCTTACAAACTGCGTTCCAATTAAACATTATTTCAAATGTACACTTGTTTGAAGTCTAAATTTTCCTCAAATCAATTCGCGAAATCTCGGGGTCTCTATGCGTAATTCACTGCCTTCATCTCGACACTACTGTCGTAGCAGGTGAGACGCCCCAAATACGATAATACAATGGATAGGGTCACCCGAAATTCGTGAAAAGATTTACACACATGCTAGATTCAAATACACTACGGGCACACCAACAGTTTTCTTTTGCTTGCTGGAGGCGTGTCTCTTCTAGAAGACATTTTCTTGCTTGACTGGTCCATCGTAGTAGGATACTCTACATCTGTGATTAGCGGGCATACACGCAGGACGCGTGTTATGAAATACAACTGGTCGTAAAATCTTTTCGCGAAATTCGGGTGTCCCTAAGTCAACAGAGTACGCAAGTACACGGCGACGTGACTGTTCCTTTTTATCTGGTCGTACCCGTTCTCCGAAAGGCCACGAGAGGCTTCTGGAAGAGTGGCCGCGGTGGAGTAGTGGTTAGACTGCTCGCCTCCCACCAAGGCGAACCTGGTTCAATTCTTGGCGGGGTCACCCCTAGGATTTTCACATTTGGGAATCGTGCTAGGAGATGCCGCTGGTCGGCAGGTTTTTCTCTGAGATCTCCCGAATCCCTCGCCCTTGCACTCCAGCGCTGCTCCATACCCACCTCGCTTCACCCTCATCGGCTCTCAAGACCACGATGTTAAGAGGCGCCCAAATCTCTCCACTCACTTCATTCACGCTTCTGAAAAGGCATCGTTTGATTAGCTGCTGCGTGCTTGGCTGCCGGCTGGCAAGTAAGTTACCAGGCGGTGACAGGCAAACGGCTTTTCGATATTTTGCTGGCAGCGAGGCCATTTTTCGGGTTTGTGAGGTTGGAGTTCACCGTATAAGCGGTTATTTCACTACTGTATTCTTAAGTATACTGTGATCATACGCTAGATTCTTGGGTCTCCGGAGACCACACGGCTGGCCATAGAATAAAATGACCCATATATTTTCTTCCTAGTTTTCACTTCTGTACGCATCCCCGGTATTACATATTCATTACGGCGAAGTTCAGCCGGCTCAATAATTAACCGGAAATTATTGGGTGTATGCATGTTTCTGAGGAATCTAAGTGTAATCTGGAATACGCACAGCAACTAAGTTTATTAATTACTGGCTATTCTGGGGCTCCGTTATATTAGCAACGTCCCTGAAGTAAACTCCTGAGTGTTGGAAAACTTACTTAAATTTGAAAAGGTTTGAATATATATATATAAATTAGTTAATTGATGTTACCTTATTTTATGTTAAATAAACTGCAGAACCATTAATACGCAGGACTAACATTTTTGTGTTTCTGAATTTTAATTAAAAAACGAAAAAAAAAGAAAAAAAACTTGCGAATAAAAATTATAGCATTCGTTCGGCCTACGGCTCTGCCTGCGTGTGCTACCTAAATCGGATAATAATTTCCTTTAACGAAGGTTCTCTTCGTACACAAATGTGGTTTTGCCCTCAGGTACTAGGACTACCCATTTCTAGGTGAGCTTACTCTGACGTAGGCGAGTAGGCCACGTAGAGCTGACCGCGTGGGGTGAAGTCCTCCCACAAATCTATCCCTGACACATTTAGTGACTATCTCTGATCTTANCGAGTAGGCCACGTAGAGCTGACCGCGTGGGGTGAAGTCCTCCCACAAATCTATCCCTGACACATTTAGTGACTATCCCTGATCTTGCTTATAGTCAGAGCGAAATACACCTACATGAGAAGTTGTAGTCTCTTAAATTCAAAAGGTACACGGATGGACTAAAGTATCTGAGGGTTATGAAACCTTATTCCCCTCGTGCACATCCAATGAAAATTTTGGCCTAGATTACTTCTTTTTGCCGGAGTCTTTACTTCAAGCCTGGTGCAATTGCACCGTTTTGGCGGTAACGTTGATGGAGTCCCATCATTGAGGAGAAGTTTGTGTAGTGGTAGGCCAGGAGGGTAGATGGGATGCATCATTAATTTTTACAACTGTGTTCACAGATTTGTGCTCTATTCCTACCCCTTCGAACAACTTAAGCAATCTATGCCAGTGACTTATTCTGACGTTATTATATTGTTAACGTTGTTCAGTCCTCGTAACATCTTTTTTCTACGGCAATTTTTTGAACCATTTGCCGATTTAACTTTAAAACTACCAAATAAAGACTGTATAAAATTATTTTAGTTTTCTGAGAATTTCTAGCTTTAATGCAATTGGGATATATTCAAATTATGTTAAATATTATTACAGTGAACAAACGCTTGGGTTTGTTGGGAAATAAAACATAAACAAAAGGCCTCACCTTATAAAATGTGATTTCAACAGTATGCTGCGTGATTCGCGGGTTTATAGTTCTGACAGTTCTGTTTCAAAGAAATACAAAAATGGTTACTGTATAGCTGGAATGGCCAATTTATTTCATTCGCTCTTCATCAAAAATGACAAATAATATTATTAACAACGGTTTAAAATGTGGTCTAGACACGTACATTGAACCTGAAAGAACATAGTGCGATGTATTTCACTGACTATTTAATGATTGACCCTGTTCAGCTCTGAAACAATTTTTCTACGACTACAAGGTAATTAATTTTTTTTCAGTAAGAAACAGGTTTCATTTTTATTTATACTTCTATTTTTTCGTTTGATATGTTTTTACGAAACCTTTTGTTGGAAACGATGTACATTATGTGACATATCGTCGAGAAAACATTCGAAAATTTTTCGCCTTCTTAAGGATTTGAATTTGAAAAAATTCTGAACTTAGTTTTTGCGCATTTTTATAGCCAAACTTTAAAAAGTGAGTACATAATGACATACTATACTGCCAGTGAGCTATTAAGGAGTTTTCGAGAACACGTTTTACGCCTTTCGTCCTCTAAGGGACTGAATTTCAAATCTTTTTAGGCAATTATATAGGTACCCTTTTCTGGGAAAGAGAAAAGTTACATCGTATCACGTTAATGCGCCATTAAAAAGTCCTCTACAATCCATTTCCCCAAATTTCATACTCTTAGGGGTTGAGCTCCAAAATGTTCTAACAATTGCTTTTCCGTATTTTTAAAGGTTTCATTTTGAAGATAAAAGCTCACTGATCTCTCATCGGATAGATGAGCTATTGGCAAGTCCTCGAGACCACACTTTATCTCTTTTCACCCTCTTAGAGGTTGAATTTCGAAAAAATCCGTTCTTAGTGGGTGAATGAGCCCTAAGGGAAATACATCCCTAAATTTTAATAATTGTTCGTTCAGCGGTTTGGGTTGTGCATTGAGGAGTGTGTTAGTCAGCCAGTCAGATGGTTCACCAGTTGGAAACTCTTCGTTTTATTCACAGCAATCATAATTTTGCCTGAGAAGTGCTTGGACATTTTAAAGGCACGCTCGGATGAATAGTGACTAGCATGCTCAAAAGAGAACGGTGGTAACTGATAACTGCAACATTTTCGTCATTACTNGGCTCGGATGAATAGTGACTAGCATGCTCAAAAGAGAACGGTGGTAACTGATAACTGCAACATTTTCGTCATTACTTTAAGATAGAATAGACTTCAAACTCATGTACCTTTGAAATCCCCTGGCCATTGAAATACAGTAGAGTTTACTTGGCTCGCCCCGGTTAACTCTGAACCAGTCGGGAAACAATCAACGACAGGACGATCCAATCACGTCCAGCCAACGTACAAAAGAACTGTTCCTAACTGTTCCACAAGACAGCAAATACTGTTCAGGGACTNTCCAATCACGTCCAGCCAACGTACAAAAGAACTGTTCCTAACTGTTCCACAAGACAGCAAATACTGTTCAGGGACTCAAACTAATTCCGAATACATTTTAAGTCAAGCTAGACTTAGAAGACCTGTACATTTATGTTAGGTTTGCAATACGATTACATTTTTTTTAGATGCGCTCAGGTGAATTCTGCGCCAATAATAGACCTGCAAAGAAACAAACACCGAATACCGTGCCACCTGCTCTGAATTAGAACTGGTTACACACTAGAGCAGCAGCCAATGTACACATATCAGAGGCTAGTAAATACATAGAACCATGTAATATAGCTCATACATAGTTTAAAACGTAAAATTTTCCTGTCCCTAAAAAATGTCACACACTCCACTATACACAGGCCGGTGGAGTATAGCGTATTGGCAGGTAATAACAGTAATTTTGTGTTCCTTATTGCTAGGGGCAGTGATATTTCGCGAAAAGATTTCGAGACAAGATACAGTCCAAAGCACTATAGGGTCGTCCAGCTTCTTTGATTGCCTAAAAAATGTTCTGGCCCGTGTTAACCGTTTGCGCACGAATCACGAAGGTTCAGTGTCGGAGTTACTTGGTCCTGAGTGGCTTGGTCAAAGACGGACACGGCATCAGCAGCCAATGGAGATATAACAATAGCTGAGGTGTGTTTATAGTATTGAAGTCTACTGTGTGCTCCGATTTTCACGTGAAAAGTCACTGGCCCTATTTATGGTCGGTTTCACCAAAAAGTAATACAATAGCCCCCAGAAAAGGGACACATAACATTAAGTGGTCCTTAAGGATTTCAGGGTGTTTCACCATTATAAAACTCATCCTTGTATCCTTGGAAACGCCAGTTAGCTGGGGGTTGCTTATATAAAACAGTAGCAAATATTCTCATGTTGGTAGTGGTGCGTTGTGGTCATGTAACTGAACGAACCAATAAAAATTTTACCAAAGAAAGGAAAAAATATACACTTTTTCCCCTGAAATGTTGTGTTTACTTTCGCTGAGCAAACGAATCCTATACAAAAATTTAATGGAAAATTAAAGCTTTATCATTTGCTTGGCAAATATTAAGAATCAATGCAAATAGTTGTCACTGCGTATACGAAAAAGATATGTGTATTCCATTCGTTCAACTAACTACGTTTACAGACAGTTTTTATGTTAAAATTACGTACGTGAATAGATAATTGTTTAATTTTTCGAGGCTACTTTATTATTTTGGAAGTGTTGCGTTGCAATTCTGTGTTGTTTTGTGATCGTTTTTGTATTAATCATCAGTGCCAAGTTACAACTGTAGGAGTCTATAAAACATATCGTCTTCTTAATAACTTACGCAAAATTGATTTGGTGTTCACGAAAGTTATTGTTAATTTGATGATATGTTCTTATAAAACTGCTGTTAAAAGTATGCGAAACGTTGAAAATACACCTGCACTTGTTTAATTCTTAAAGCCAAAGAAACTTCAACGTTGCAGTTATCGAGCTACACACCGGCACGTTCCTAAGAGTGTTGGAAAGGTTGTATCTATTATGGTGTTTATGACTTAAGTATTTCGTTGACCCATCCCAGCTCTTTTTTTGCTAATAACTGCCTTTCAGTATCGTTGTTGTTGAATTGTTACTGTCCCAGCCAAATGTGGGAAAATATTCTCACTGACGGGGNAGTGTCGGAGTTACTTGGTCCTGAGTGGCTTGGTCAAAGACGGACACGGCATCAGCAGCCAATGGAGATATAACAACAGCTGAGGTGTGTTTATAGTATTGAAGTCTACTGAGGGGCTCCGATTTTCACGTGAAAAGTCACTGGCCCTATTTATGGTCGGTTTCACCAAAAAGTAATACAATAGCCCCCAGAAAAGGGACACATAACATTAAGTGGTCCTTAAGGATTTCAGGGTGTTTCACCATTATAAAACTCATCCTTGTATCCTTGGAAACGCCAGTTAGCTGGGGGTTGCTTATATAAAACAGTAGCAAATATTCTCATGTTGGTAGTGGTGCGTTGTGGTCATGTAACTGAACGAACCAATAAAAATTTTACCAAAGAAAGGAAAAAATATACACTTTTTCCCCTGAAATGTTGTGTTTACTTTCGCTGAGCAAACGAATCCTATACAAAAATTTAATGGAAAATTAAAGCTTTATCATTTGCTTGGCAAATATTAAGAATCAATGCAAATAGTTGTCACTGCGTATACGAAAAAGATATGTGTATTCCATTCGTTCAACTAACTACGTTTACAGACAGTTTTTATGTTAAAATTACGTACGTGAATAGATAATTGTTTAATTTTTCGAGGCTACTTTATTATTTTGGAAGTGTTGCGTTGCAATTCTGTGTTGTTTTGTGATCGTTTTTGTATTAATCATCAGTGCCAAGTTACAACTGTAGGAGTCTATAAAACATATCGTCTTCTTAATAACTTACGCAAAATTGATTTGGTGTTCACGAAAGTTATTGTTAATTTGATGATATGTCTTATAAAACTGCTGTTAAAAGTATGCGAAACGTTGAAAATACACCTGCACTTGTTTAATTCTTAAAGCCAAAGAAACTTCAACGTTGCAGTTATCGAGCTACACACCGGCACGTTCCTAAGAGTGTTGGAAAGGTTGTAGCTATTATGGTGTTTATGACTTAAGTATTTCGTTGACCCATCCCAGCTCTTTTTTTGCTAATTACTGCCTTTCAGTATCGTTGTTGTTGAATTGTTACTGTCCCAGCCAAATGTGGGAAAATATTCTCACTGACGGGGCAGCCGCGAANGTTTTTTTTTTTTTTTGGCGGTTTTCGTGTATGAAGTATTTTTTCCTGTGTATAGTCTATTCGAGGTATCATCACACTTTTTTTTAAAACCAAATTTAGAAAAATCGCTTTAATGATTACGTGTTTGGTTGTTTCCTAAATATGCCATGTACCACAAGCGTTTTGTACTTCTGTTAACATAAGAGTATCTCATTTGTGGTTAAATTGAACTTTTACTTAAATTTTATTTATACATTTTAATATTTCATTTATAATAATATTATTAAAATAGAGGGAAAAGAGGTGTGTTGGTAATGCCTAGTAAGAAATATTTCCCATGCAAAATACTATTTATATGGAAGCGCTGTACTTAGGGCCACCTGTTTATCGCGAAAACATATTCGCTCATGCTAGATTTCAATACCCTATGGGCATTCCAGTAGTATTATTTTGCTTATTGGCAGCGCGTCTCTGTGAGAAGGCGTTTTCTTACTTGGCTGGCCAATCAGGATTAGGTTACTACGATCTTGTACGTCTGTAATTCGCGGGCAGACACGTAAGATGCGTCAAAGTTAAAGTCATCCGATCGTGATACTGGTTATGAAATGACGTTGATTGGAGTATACCAAGTCGTTAAATCTCTATCCAGTGCTCTGTCCATTTGGTGTAATTTTCTAGACTTGGGTTAGCTTTGTTTGCATGANTCCAGTGCTCTGTCCATTTGGTGTAATTTTCTAGACTTGGGTTAGCTTTGTTTGCATGAGGCGGAGGAATAGCCTGGAAGTAGTACTTCAGCAGGGCTTCAGACAAACTGTAAGTAACCACGAACGAAGTATATCCAGCTGTTGCCACGTATCGCTGGGCTTGACACAAACCTGCTACACTAACACCGAAAGTTTGTTTTTCGTTGATAGATAATCAAGCGGCATAAACATATACCACCCACTCATAACGGGAGCAAGGCTTGAGTCCCTTTCTTGAGTTTGATTTTGCTTTGGTTACAATTATATTATCCTTGAAGTCAAGAACGTTGTTAATAATGCAGATCAATACATTTACTTAGTGTGGTAGCACGAAATATGAAAGAGTATTAGAAATCATGTCTATTAAGTACTGACGTTTGCATACTTACTTGTAATCGCGTGATTTAAACCTAATGCACAGCGCCCTACCCACCAAGTTCCCCCCTCCTTACCGGGTCTATAGATACACCACTAACCGATAGAGCACAGATAAGTGTGGAGTTCATCCGGCGCACCACTGAACCGACGACGTTACTGAATCCCTTTCGATAAGCTACAGAAAAAATCGTACTCAATATTGATACGTAATTTCACATAACCACTTTATACCAGTTTCGCGCTTAAATATACTTACTTGAAATAACTTTAAACCTTTAAATTTTAGAAGCATGTGCACTCCAAGAAGGATTTAGTTCTGACCTGTCACTTATTTCATGATGATGCTTTAACATGACGTGTTTATACTCTGGTGTTTGAAATGCTCTAAATGAGTTCACGAGCGAAGTTATTCATGTACAAACATACCTAGCCATACAGTCATTTCGACGGGCGACGGGATGGGACGATGGAGCCATTGTCTTCCTCAACGATGAACAAAGAAAAGCCTTTCTGTTGCAAGCCCAAACCAGTTTTATGGCATGTCGTTCTGTGATTGACGTACAGTAGTTTTCTGAGCAGAAAATAGATCCCACATCGTTAAGTTAAAAAATTACTTTTCCACTTGTAAACACTGGTTGCTGAAATATTTCTCGTTTTAACGGATACAATACAAAAAGCAAAATTGCTACCAAAGTAATGAAAAACAATTGATTCCAGAGCATTATCTTTTTTAAGGAGAGAGCAAAATCTCCTTTGTGGACTCGACGGAATCTGAAAAACTCTAAATATTCGTTACTCGTTTTAGTAATTTATCTCAAAATAATGACGAAATACTTGAAAGACAAAATATCCATTCAACCGCCGTTTTTTTTGTTAGAGTAAGGCACGTTTAAAGTGTAACCGAATGGAAAAAGTTTAGTCATAACCTAAAGATGTAAATATTTTATGTAATGAATTTGGTCGAATAAATGTGAAATCGATATAAACAGATATAAAACCCACTAGTTGTTTGAGCTGCAGAACAGGTGACAACGGAATATACCTGCTGAAACACTGTACGGCCAACGTCTACGATTTAAAAATCGATAGTCACAAATTACTTAGGTATACAGATGTGAAATAACTGCATATACCTCTAACTACAGCCGCACACGCCAGCAAAATGGCGTCACTGTCCAGAAACATGATGGAACGAAGTTTGCCGAACAGCGCTCGGTAACATACTCGCCAGCAGGCAGCCGAACCAATAGGAGACTGTCCGCAACATAGAGTAGCCAATAAGAAACATCGAGCAGCGTTCCTGCTACAGCCCTTCAATAACCGTGAATACTTGGTTATTTTGTTTCCCGTTTTTTTGTGTATGTTCTGTCACTTCTCAGTCGAGAGCACTACTTGTATTAGACCAGCTCGTATTATGTTAATTATCGTTTTATTTCGGTTATACGTTGTGTGTATTCTGTTTGTAATATCACAACTTTCATTTTTCATGTTTCAGTTAATCTCCTAATGAAATCCCTTTGTGTGTCTGTTTCAGTCGCGTGCCCTTCTTTACTGCATTAGCTACCACCCTGTACAACAGACGAGCCTAATAACTATGGCTGGTAAGTTGTGTTGTTGTTGTACTTTTGGTGTGTGTTATATATGCCGTTGTGCGCCGCTATTCATGCCAATAAATAACATTATAAATGAAAAAAGTTTCGCGCAGCCAATCAGCAAACTGGTTCGCTCACAGCANTCGCGCAGCCAATCAGGGGAATTATTCGCCCACATCAAAGGAACCTCCACGCCAGTTCGTCTCTGGGGTGATAGTCGTTCACCATAGAGGTGAAACCCGAGGTGCTGGCGCCCTCTGTGAACGAAACGCCATACCTCGAAGCGGATGCTTGATGAGACTTGCGGTGTGCATTTCGGGGACAGAGGATTTTTATAAGAAGAGAGTCAGAGGTCCCGGCTAGGTGCCGAACCTAAGCACGTCTCGGGGGCTAAGCCCCATACGCCTGGCATGCAGGAAAATGTTCTAACTACAGGGCACGTGCATCGCAGATTTGCTGGAATCGGGCGGACTTGTCCACGATTGTAGCCACGTTTACCTCCCGTAATAACCAGCTAACCTATTATAAAAACATGTTTTAACATTCTTATAACATTAAAAGAACATTATTTAACAATAGTATAACTTTTTAACAAAAATTATTTAACATTATTATAGGAAATTATTACTAAACATGATTATACCATTATATCAACATGATTTAACACTATTATAAAAACGTGTTTTAGCATTCTTATAACATTAAAAGAACATTATTTAACAATATTATAACATTTTAATAAAATGATTTAACATTATTATAGGAAATTATTACTAAAAATAATTATAAAAAAATAATATAAATATAATATAAATAATATAAATATACCAATATAATATATATAAAGAAAGGAGGGAGGAACCGGAACAGACACCGTAAAACTCCTCGACAGAAAATAATTTGCAAAAGCATGGAATGCATAAGGTAGGAAATATAATTGTACTAGGATATTTGCTGGGGAAATATAATTTTACTTAAAAGGACACGAAACACTAGACGACCGATATTTCATTTGTTGGTCACGCTAGATTTGTTTGTAACCAGGGGGTGTGGGAGATTCCACACTCCTGACGAAGGTGGGAGTGCGTTATTGGGCAAGCCCCTTCTCGTGTCCACTTTGCACCCCTGAAACGTAAAATGGAAGAGAGGAGGATGCAGTAAGGTAGTGGACATTCTCTAGCCGAACAGCCTTCCACGGGCGCATGTGTATAGCTGCGTACCAAAGAGAATTTACGCAGTACCAAGGAGTGGTGTCTGCAGAATGGCATACATAGGTGCATATCTCCCCCTTACCCCTTTCGGACCCAAAATGTTCAGTGTAGCGTGAGGTCTCGAGGCATGAGATCACCTAGATGCTGCTTCTTCATCTTCCACGTGGTGTGTCACTCGAGATGTTAAAGGAAAGTCTGATGTAGCTTGATGTGTTTGCTGCAATATGGCGCTACAATTTGCCCGATGCCGATCCAAAAGACTATTCCAGCGTACTTTTTGGCTAATGACTGAGGGCACATAGTGCTTCACAGGGTCTTGTGCGATTCTCAGATGCATGGTTCGTGTATCTGTAGTGTTACACATGTCCTAGGACGAGCGGGATGCAAAGTACTGGGGATGGGGATGGCGTTACAGATATCCACTGTACGAATAGGCGAGGCTAAATTACTAAGATGGTCTGCGCCCCAGCAGGGATTTAGTATTTTTATATCGCTGTGTCTGTCCTGGGCCGTATTCCCCTAGAGCACCTATGAGAGAGAGGCTTTGTGTAGTCATACGTGGAGTTAATATAATTTTTTTCACTATGTTTTTAGCGGCGTCGAGTAGCATCGGTCGTTGAAACTCCAGGTGTATTTCGTGGGCAGAAATGTACCTTGGGACGTGGGCAGAACAACTGAGGCATGTGTTTTGCACTCGTTGTAATTACGCGAGTGTGAATATGCAGTAGGTCCATGCAGGAACTGCGTATATTAAGATGGACTGTATCGTGAACCTGTTTGAAGACTAATGCCTGTTTTATGGCGAACCCGGGAGCCATTTTAGGTTTCATGCGCTTAATTACGCGTGTAATTTGCACGCGTGTATTCAAGTTCCCCCTCAATGGGATGCTGCAGGCGGAGATTTATTTCACCGGTGTGCTGTGGAACATGAGGTATTGCAGACGGTGGAAATGCCTGCTATAAATGCGAGGCAAAGGCTTCATTCAAACTTCTGCTATACACGATGCCACTTTGTGTGCGTAGNGAAATGCCTGCTATAAATGCGAGGCAAAGGCTTCATTCAAACTTCTGCTATACACGATGCCACTTTGTGTGCGTAGGGAGAGGATTATTATCGTTTGTTCATGAAGGCTTTGGTTGTTTGCCAGAGGCTATTATCGTTTACTTTCAGTTGGGATATGTTTGTATCCCACTGATATGCCTGCCAAATGTGAATTTTCGTGTCGGTATCATCTCTCAATTCATTAATGAGTGTTTAATGGTGTGGGTTTCGCGGCCACGAGTAACACTTACGTAGTCAGTTTTCTGTATTATTAATTCCCGTTATGTAGAACGGAAGTGTGTGTTTGTCTGGTTTCATTATGTTGACACGAACGTAGTAACACAACTCTGTATACACTCGGTAATTATGTTGAGGGCGGCGTTAGTTTGGTCGGTGGTACGTAGAGGGGAGGGAAAGTGAAGCTGCTTCACCAAACAGCCTGCCTCTGGCAACCACGCCATTTTGCGTGTACAGAGTCAATAAAGAGTTCAATTTGATTTGTTTCAGTATCCTGTGATACGAATTCTGCATGCACGGAATAGAGGTCAGATGATAATTTGTGTATTACTGTTAGCTCAAAGACTATATCAAGTATGGCAGGTTGGCAGCCCTGCTTTGGTGGGTCGTTAGGTTGGTTCTAGTGGCGCATGTACAAAGTAAGTGTGGNAGTATGGCAGGTTGGCAGCCCTGCTTTGGTGGGTCGTTAGGTTGGTTCTAGTGGCGCATGTACAAAGTAAGTGTGGAGCTCTTTGTGCTTGTATTACGCACAGGCATTTACACTGAAGAGCCAAAAAAACTGGTATAAGCGTGCGTATTCAGATAACAGAGATATGGAACCAATCAAGGTAACGCGATGAGATCGGCAGCGTCTATATAAGACAACAAGCGTCTAGCAAAATTTATAGATCGGTTACTGCTGCTACAATGGAAGGTTATCAAGATTTAAGTGAGTTTGAACGCGGTGTTATAGTCGGCGCACGAGAGATGGGACATAGCATCTCCGAGGTAGCGATAACATTTGGATTTTCGCGTACGACCATTTCACGAGTATACCGTGAATATCGGAAATCCGGTAAAACATCAAATCTTCCACATAGCTGCGGCCGGAAAAAGATCTTGAACGAACGGGACTAACGACGACTGACGAGAATCATTAAACGTGACAGACGTGCAACCCTTTCTCAAATTGGCGCAGATTTCAATGCCTCCTGCATACCTTCAGACATTAGTCGAGTCCATGCCACGTCGTCTTGCCGCACTTCTGCGTGCTCGCGGGAGCCCTAAGCGATATTAGGCAGGTATACCAGTTTTTTTGGCTCTTCAGTGTACAATACGGGAGAGGTATTGCCAGGCAGCATGTTTGGGAATTAAGTCGTCCGCAGAAGTAAAAGTGGGGCAAATATTTGCAAGTTTGTCCAGGTGGGCACCTGCTGTCAAAGTACGACCTGGTGGGCAGTAAGTGGCGTAGATGNGCAAATATTTGCAAGTTTGTCCAGGTGGGCACCTGCTGTCAAAGTACGACCTGGTGGGCAGTAAGTGGCGTAGATGGCAATGCGTTGTATGCCTAGTCGAGGTTATGCGCCTGCTGCTTTGGCAGTAGTGAGCTGAGGCTGTGTGGTTGCATAGCTATTGATAAAGTAACGCTCTGGCACGAGTACTCCGGTAGGCATTCTGTAGTGGAAGGCCGCGACGAGCGAGAANCTGGCACGAGTACTCCGGTAGGCATTCTGTAGTGGAAGGCCGCGACGAGCGAGAATTAGCAGCATCGCGCGGAAGGCCAGTGCGGGGCTTTTATAACCTGGAATTAGATTGCAAGAAGCTGACGCGCTATTGTTTTCCTTTCGTACTTGAACTTAAAAAATGTGATGTAAAACTCTAATTTCGCTGAAGAAAGGAGGGAAAACATTGAAGAAAGCGGGATGAGGAGGAAAATGAAAATTGAAATCAGTGGAGGAAGAGGACCAAATAAAATACTTCCCTCCATCTCTAGGCCTCTATTCTCGAAGAACCTTTCAGAACTGGAGTATTTTCAACGACATATCCAGCTGACAGTGCACCAAAAATAAGCTGAAAGATAAAGGCAAGCCATCTTGTCTGNCCAAAAATAAGCTGAAGGATAAAGGCAAGCCATCTTGTCTGGCCAAGATAAAGATTTTCGATAAAATTATCGTTGTAGTGACCAATATTCTTTAAAATAATTACATCAAATAAACGTATTCGCTTTTTTATAGAAATTATACAATGGAATAACCATTATTTTACAGTGTTTATGTAACCTTACAAAAACAATTTTTTAGATAAAATTGTATGATTGATGTAATGTCTTATTTTTTCAATTCTTCTAAGTTGTAAAAATTTTAATTGTGTATGAATCATGAAATGTTTTAATTTGAAACATTTATTAAATTTTTTGTATTTCTACTTATCAACATTTCAATATAAATTTATTTCATGTATCGAGGAGACGGTTTAAATGTAAACGAATTCAACTTTTGAAGTAAGGTTTTTTTAATTCACATTCAGCGCTGCCTTTTGAAATGTAAATATAGTTCGGTATTTGAACAAGTGCTTGAAAAACTATTTTCTCTTCTTAGTTATATACATCTATAAACCAACTTGCTTAGAAGCAAAGTTACCATATCCTCTCGTTTTTTAAAAGGTCAACAATACTGAGACGGTGATATTCATTCTTAATTTATTTTATTTCGCTGGTCTCTGTTTAAGAGTCTCTTTATAAACGCACTTGATTCCTCAAATTCAAACACAATGCTGTATTCATAACAGTTGACAGTGCTACGATACACGGGATGGGTACACGTGTAGCCGTGCGACAGTGCATGGCGCAGCAACGTGATCCTCGTAGAAGGTCATGTCAGAGGCCGCGACCTTCTACTAGTCACGGATATGGTACTCCGCCCCATTGTGTGTTCTCCCGATCTCAGGCCTCGAAAAACTGCCTGTGGGTTTCAGATATATTTCATTTCTAGTGGCCAGGTGTACTTGGTGCTGGCCTAGCGATCAATAAGTTCGCATTTCTTGCCGCGAACTCAACGTGCATTCCAGTAGAAAACGTTGGTACTTCGCGTACAGTGCGCCGGAGAGGGTGCTCGCAATTTGCAAGTCACCATCTGTTAAGTTCGCGATCACTTTGATAGTGAAGCCCAGCACGGTGGCCTTAGCTTTAGTGTAGAAATCTGTTTTTGGGTCGGCCCAGACCACTAACAACTGCAGGAGATGCTGGAACAGCTTCTTCAGCAGCAAGTTATTCTGCAAATTATCGCTGTTCTCGATGATATACATAATTTCTGCGAGACAACACGTGTCCTGTGCGAGGATGGCTGTTTGCGCGGAGTACTGTGTCTGTGGCACAACTTCGCAAATGCAAATACAACCAGGTTGCACTTGTGGGGTANGGCTGTTTGCGCGGAGTACTGTGTCTGTGGCACAACTTCGCAAATGCAAATACAACCAGGTTGCACTTGTGGGGTAGCCAGAGTTCCTGGTGGACCCCTTGGTGACGTTCTCTTGCGCAGCCGAATGANTTGTGGGGTAGCCAGAGTTCCTGGTGGACCCCTTGGTGACGTTCTCTTGCGCAGCCGAATGAATCATCTGCATACATCACATTGCCAAACCTACACAACAAGTTTCATTCCTTCAGGTTACTTCCTTGTGGCTGCAGCTATTTTTTTGTGTGTTATTTGGTCACGTTGGCAACACGTGTATGTTCCGTAAAAGAGCTGGCTACTCCTGGTTCGTCCAACATTTTATAAAGGCCTTGAGCAGGTGAATGTTTTCCGGTTACACTGTCAAATAATATCCGTATATATATATATGGAAATTTTTACGGAAATGTACAGTGAATATAAGGAAACTTAATCCGTAATTATGAAAAAAGGAGCCGAACCCGTAAATGTAAAATACGGAATGTCTCCGTATTCCCCATTGCTTATGGTTTCGGGAATGCACAATGTCGAATCTACACGAACCTTTCTTCACCACTGTAATCCGAAAATTATCGTTCCTGCGGCATTTAGATTATCCAAGCCATTAAGACATAGTCTTTCAAACATCAAAAACTAGCATAAGGTGTCTGTAACGTTTAGCAACACTTAAAATACACTACCTAATAAAAACTGAATATTTAGCTTGAGTTACTATAACAGAAATAACAAAGTTATACAAAAAAAAAACGAGAAATGGTAGATAACTGGTAAGTGTTGTGAGCTACTAACTTTATGAGAGTTCAAATCTCGTTCAGGTATAAAATATTTTAGTGCACACAAAATAATACGACGTTATTTGATTTAGAAAAACATATTTATTTCATTTTAAGAGTTATGTTGTTGAGTTGAGATATTTGGACGGCTCTTAACAACGAGGTCTTGAGTTCGTGAGTAATACGGCCACGTTTTATTGAAATAGTCGTTTTATTGTGAATATTTGGGTTGTTTCAAATATTTTACGTTATTCAAACTTGCAATACATTTCTTTTTACACGCAACTACACTTTACGTCACCCATAGTTTTTGCACACACAGCTATATATGGTTTTACGTTGTTGAGTGTCCGCCATTTCCCCGAAGCTCGTGGATACCGGTCTGTATAGTACAAACATTTATGAGGTTTATTACAAACAAGGCTCTCGTAGTTTTACAAACGAGTAGTTTTACAAGAGATATCTTTGTACTGTTACAAGCAGTTGTATAGTTACAGACAAGTTCTCAGTAAAAATTCTAAATTTTTTTTTTACGTAGAACACCTGCATAACAAAAATTAAATAATTTTAACTATCATAACAAAAATTAAATAATTTTAACTATCTCTTTTTTTTATACTGGAAGTACAAAAAAATATCGAACATAGAAACTTGAGGAGATATTCCGTGAATTCACTGTAAGTTATGCAAAATTTACGGAAAGTCCGTTTTTTTTATCAGCGTGTGTGTATTTTACAAAGAGTTTACGGACACTTCTGGCTGAAATTTTACCAGCACTTTTCCTAAAAATGAAGTATTTTTTTGACAGTGTTGTAGATAGTGATTTTTTGGTCGAGGTGGGACGAAAACAGATGATTGAGGAGAGTGAGCGATAAACAACCGATCTTTTCCGAATAACTACGATTGATAGGGAGTCGTGACAAATAGGCGATTAATTCATTGGCTCGGAAAGAGCGTACGCTTCCGATTGGTTGGCACGGAAACGAGTAGGTGTTAAAGGGAGATATGCGGCAAGAGGAAGGGGTGTAAATGGGTGGAGCAAATGCAACGGACTCACAAATGAATATATTGATGTGGTTCAGCTACTTGGAGTAAATGTAGTAAAGGAGGGACGAAGATGTCAATGTGGGAGATGGTGTGACCTGGAGCAGATAATTAACCTACTTGGTTAATAAAGGTTGATTAATAAAGGTCATTTTTATTATTTGAATTTAAATTATTTAATTTAAGCTGAAATTTAAATATTTATTAATTTTATTTTAAGATTATTTTAAAGATAAAATAAAAACTAGGATTAGATACCCTATTATTTTATTTGTTAATTTTGACCAGGGTAGTAATAGTTATGTTCTTTAAACCTAAAGAATATGACGGTGTTTTAGTCTATTCAGTGGAATTTGCCTATTAATAGATAGTCCCCGATTAATCTTTCTTTAATTTGTAATCAGTATGTATACCGCCTTTACAAGTTTATTTTACAAGATTTTAATTTACTAATTGGAGCAGATAATTAACCTCCAGTATCAGTCGCCTGCTGGCAATTATATCGAGATTATGCTCCTCCACAACTTTTTGAGTACATGGGATGGGAATTGAACGCAGTAGCCAACAGACACACAGCCCGTTACCAGAGCCAGGCGCAGCCAATCAAAAAATGGGCACGCCCACATCGAAAGAACTGCCACGCCATTTGGTATATGTGTCAAAGTCCATTCGTTGTTTCTTCGGATGTTTTGAAAAGAATCTTTGATAAATAACCCTAGGCGTAACATGTCAATCTGTTTTTTCCTTTCAATAACTTGTATACCACAAATATACATATAGCACTGCAGTTAATGTTACATTCTGTATTCTTGGATAAATGAAACTTTAACTTAGAATCTTCTGAAACTTGTAATATTTATTTCGTATTAAATACGAATTAAAAATAGTGAAAGCAGCGATGTGTTGGCAATGGCTAGTAAGAAATAGTCCAAAGAAAAACATTGTTTTTTGGAATTTTATTTCTTAATTAAAGGTTGCCTATTGATATATTAAAATTTTTAGGTAGCACTGAAGGAAACAAATTTCATTGTAACAGTTTTAAATATAAGCGCAATTTACCGTAGCGTAGCGTAGACCCAAGTGATGTGGTTTTTTTTTTCGTCCGTTGAAGAAAATTTAATAGGTGGAGCGGAGCTTGTCGCTGTCTCTCTTTTTCTCTCTATATCTTTCTCTCTCTAGCGAAGTTTCGCAGCGCCTGTAGCAGCAGGAAAATTATACATGTTTTCTATTTTAACATATTTAATACTTATAAGAGCAAAAGCTATGAGTTTTGAATTTGTAATTTACAACTGAAACGAGATTTTATTGTTTCAGTGCAATATACTTAGACGTTTTGGCGGGACGGTTACAAATCCGAAGTTGGCAGAAGTGGCGACTAGCGACGCCGACGACATAACATGGCATGTTTCTGAACGAAGCGTCAAGTTGGTACTCATGTTTTTTAAACCTACCTGGGCAAGTTACGATGATGTGATAGATATGTTTTTCTACGACAGAAAGAAATATAATGTACAGTGCGTCGTGATCGCTGTGTGTGTGAAAGAGTGTTAAGATGGACCAGTGTGTGTGTGTGTGTGTGATTGCAAATATAGGACGTGTAAAATTTATACGCATTACGCGTTAACTGTTTTTAATGCGGAATTAATTGCTTGAAAGTCACGTCTGTTCATCACATCGTTGTAACATTGCCCTAGGTGTTTGAAATATAATTTTGCAATGTGTTTACGCTTCTATGATTTGAATTTTTGCCACAACCCCAACAACATACTAAGCCCGTCCGATATATTTAAATAAATAATTAAATAAACCTAGAAAACAGTAAGAACCAATGCATATAAATATGATTGGAATAACAGTTAAGGTAGCCCTATTTGTGTGCATTTTCACCACTATATTTTAAGTTTGTCGTTGCTACGTACAATAAATAAGCGACACGAGTTGCCTGCTTGAATTTACTGTGTATTTTTGTTGGACAGTATTTCCCTTCGTTATAATTTTTATTCCAAATAAGGCCGTCCTTTTAACGAAGTAACCCAGCCCATATTAATAACAAGAGGTTAAATACTACATTTCTTTCCCCTGCAGTTATAACAGAGTTAAACACAGTAGCGACAAAATGTTAAAATCTATTATGTGTAATGTGTTATGTCGTTTATAAAAATTATGTTAACAATGTAAAATAATAACCGTAAGAATTAACGTCAACATAGGCATTGTTAAAAAAGACTTAAAGCTGACCTAGATATGGTAGCAGTATACAATTGTGTACATTCATACGACATGGTTTTGGAAATATGACTAAATTCTTTAAACAGCTGAAAACAGTAAACAATAATGTGACAGTTAAAACGTAGTCGCATGGTAGTGTTAGAGTTTAGATGTATTGGAAGGATACGTAATCGGTAACCAAAAGTAGAACTTTAGCAGGATTTCAGAAACGTGTGAAGTAACAGAGAATGGCCTATACGTAGGGGCAGTGATATTTCGCGAAAAGATTTCGAGACAACATATAGTTCAAAGCGCTGTAGGATTGTCCAGCTTCTTTGATTGGCCGCAAAAATGTTCTGGCCCGTGTTAACTGTCTGCGTACAAATCACGAATGTTCAGTTTCGGAGTTGTGTACTCCTGAGTGGCTGGGTCAAATGTGAGCACGACACCAGCCACCAATGGATGTGTAAAAACAGCTCATGTGTAGATATAGTACTGAATTCTAATGTGTGCTCCAATTTGTATGCGAAAATTTACTGGCCCTACCTATTCGTAGGGTCAGTGACTTTTCACGTAAAAAATCGGAGCACACAGTAGACTTTAATACTATATACACACCTCAGCTGTTGTTATACTTCCATTGGCTGCTGGTGCCGTGTCTGTCTTTGACCAAGCCACTCAGGACTAAGTAACTCTGACACTGAACCTTCGTGATTCGTGCGCAAACGGTTAACACGGGCCAGAACATTTTTTTAGCCAATCAAAGAAGCTGGACGACCCTATAATGCTTTGGACTGTATCTTGCCTCGAAATATTTTCGCGGAATATCACTGCCCCTACCAATACGTATCTACTCTGATCGAGCTGTTCCTAGCACAAGAGAAGAATTTGCGGATATGGGAAGTAGCGTGATATGGAGGATCCGAGGATGGGCATCGTAAAGAGGGTTAATTGGCTGGCAGTAGTAGTTAGGAAAAGCAGACACCAGACATAAAACGGACCGCGTTTTACAACGCGCGTTTAGCCTGGCCGCGTAGCGCAGCTGCCGGGAACATGCCGGGAAATTGTTTGGCCGCCGTTAAATACGCGTTTTAGTAGAGAGAGCAAGGCAGTTCTGGAACAAAAGGACAAAACTTTTGGGGGAGGGGCGAGGTTTACAAGTTTTAATACCGTAGTCGCACGGGGTGGTGCAAGGAGACAAACGAACGCGATCCCCGGTAAGAAAGAGGAAACGTGGCGGCGTAAAAAAAACAGACACAGCGTTTTGGAGAAGACTGTTAAACATCACACACAAATGCAAAATATCTCCTCAGTTAGGGAAATTTACACAAAAATGTTTTGCTAACATAGAAACATAGTCTTCAAATAATAATAAAGAAACAAAAATATCCATGCACAAAAATAGGCAATACCTCCACATCCCACAGAGTTTCGAGAGCCAAGAACGAATAAAGGCGAGGTTACACATGTTTCCTTCTATAACTCGGTGAAGGTTACTGGGGCTTAGCACCTATAACTTCAAATGGCTAGAGACCTGAAAAATTCGCGAGTTCAACGACCTGCAGGCTAAGCTCTACAGTCTTATGTACAAATATACTCATGTCAACTGCACATTGGTTGTCTGCTGTCACAGTGGAAGGCGACGATTGGGCCAGCCTTCTCCAGGATGTTTCAAACATTTTGTGGTTCAAAGGTTGAAGTTATATAAGCACACGTGTTTTGAATTCTACCTTGTCCCAAAATGAATAAGCGAATTTTTCAGGTCTCTACAAATGGCATATGTTTGCACAAATCACATGTAACAGTCGGCAAAACTTAAAAAATTTTGGCTAACAGCAAAAATGAATACATGTTTACATCAATTCTATATAGACAGTAATTTCTAGGTATTTTGTATAATTAAATTTAAAAGATGACTTAATAAGATTTTGTGGTAATAATATTTTAGCTTGTGTTCAAACATTTCGCTAGTCACAGCGCAGTACTATCGTAGAGTTCGTGCAGTGGAATCATAGAGACAATAAATTTTATATGCCAGATTCNAATACACTACCTAATAAAAACGGAATATATAGCTTGAGTTACTATAACAGAAATAACAAAGTTATACAAAAAAAAACGAGAAATGGTAGATAACTGGTAAGTGTTGTGAGCTACTAACTTTATGAGAGTTCAAATCTCGTTCAGGTATAAAATATTTTACTGCACACAAAATAATACGACGTTATTTGATTTAGAAAAATATATTTATTTCATTTTAAGAGTTATGTTGTTGAGTTGAGATATTTGGACGGCTCTTAACAACGAGGTCTTGAGTTCGTGAGTAATACGGCCACGTTTTATTGAAATAGTCGTTTTATTGTGAATATTTGGGTTGTTTCAAATATTTTACGTTATTCAAACTTGCAATACATTTCTTTTTACACGCAACTACACTTTACGTCACCCATAGTTTTTGCACACACAGCTATATATGGTTTTACGTTGTTGAGTGTCCGCCATTTCCCCGAAGCTCGTGGATACCGGTCTGTATAGTACAAACATTTATGAGGTTTATTACAAACAAGGCTCTCGTAGTTTTACAAACGAGTAGTTTTACAAGAGATATCTTTGTACTGTTACAAGCAGTTGTATAGTTACAGACAAGTTCTCAGTAAAAATTTAAATTTTTTTTTTACGTAGAACACCTGCATTACAAAAATTAAATAATTTTAACTATCTCTTTTTTTTATACTGGAAGTACAAAAAAATATCGAACATAGAAAATTAAGGAGATATTCCGTGAATTCACTGTAAGTTATGCAAAATTTACGGAAAGTCCGTTTTTTTTATCAGCGTGTGTGTATTTTACAAAGAGTTTACGGACACTACTGGCTGAAATTTTACCAGCACTTTTCCTAAAAATGAAGTATTTTTTTGACAGTGTTGTAGCTAGTANGAGTTTACGGACACTTCTGGCTGAAATTTTACCAGCACTTTTCCTAAAAATGAAGTATTTTTTTGACAGTGTTGTAGATAGTGATTTTTTGGTCGAGGTGGGACGAAAACAGATGATTGAGGAGAGTGAGCGATAAACAACCGATCTTTTCCGAATAACTACGATTGATAGGGAGTCGTGACAAATAGGCGATTAATTCATTGGCTCGGAAAGAGCGTACGCTTCCGATTGGTTGGCACGGAAACGAGTAGGTGTTAAAGGGAGATATGCGGCAAGAGGAAGGGGTGTAAATGGGTGGAGCAAATGCAACGGACTCACAAATGAATATATTGATGTGGTTCAGCTACTTGGAGTAAATGTAGTAAAGGAGGGACGAAGATGTCAATGTGGGAGATGGTGTGACCTGTAGCAGATAATTAACCTACTTGGTTAATAAAGGTTGATTAATAAAGGTTATTTTTATTATTTGAATTTAAATTATTTAATTTAAGCTGAAATTTAAATTTTTATTAATTTTATTTTAAGATTATTTTAAAGATAAAATAAAAACTAGGATTAGATACCCCATTATTTTATTTGTTAATTTTGACCAGGGTAGTAATAGTTATGTTCTTTAAACCTAAAGAATTTGGCGGTGTTTTAGTCTATTCAGTGGAACTTGCCTATTAATCGATAGTCCCGATTAATCTTTCTTTAATTTGTAATCAGTATCTATACCACCTTTATAAGTTTATTTTACAAGATTTTAATTTACTAATTGGAGCAGATAATTAACCTCCAGTATCAGTCGCCTGCTGGCAATTATATCGAGATTATGCTCCTCCACAACTTTTTGAGTACATGGAATGGGAATTGAACGCAGTAGCCAACAGACACACAGCCCGTTACCAGAGCCAGGCGCAGCCAATCAAAAAATGGGCACGCCCACATCGAAAGAACTGCCACGCCATTTGGTATATGTGTCAAAGTCCATTCGTTGTTTCTTCGGATGTTTTGAAAAGAATCTTTGATAAATAACCCTAGGCGTAACATGTCAATCTGTTTTTTTCTTTCAATAACTTGTATACCACAAATATACATATAGCACTGTAGTTAATGTTACATTCTGTATTCTTGGATAAATGAAACTTTAACTTAGAATCTTCTGAAACTTGTAATATTTATTTCGTATTAAATACGAATTAAAAATAGTGAAAGCAGCGATGTGTTGGCAATGGCTAGTAAGAAATAGTCCAAAGAAAAACATTGTTTTTTGGAATTTTATTGCCTATTGATATATTAAAATTTTTAGGTAGCACTGAAGGAAACAAATTTCATTGTAAAAGTTTTAAATATAAGCGCAATTTACCATGCGTAGACCCAAGTGATATGGTTTTTTTTTTTCGTCCGTTGAAGAAAATTCAATAGGCGGAGCGGAGCTTGTCACTGTCTCTCTTTTACTCTCTATCTCTTTCTCTCTCTAGCGAAGTTTCGCAGCGCCTGTAGTAGCAGGAAAATTATTCATGTTTTCTGTTTTAACATATTTCATACTTATTAGAGCAAACGTTATGAGTTTTGAATTTATAATTTACAACTGAAACGAGATTTTATTGTTACAGTACAATATATTTAGATGTGATGGCGGGACGGTTACAACTCCGAAGTTGGCAGAAGTGGCGACTAGCGACGCCGACGACATAACATGGCATGTTTCTGAACGAAGCGTCAAGTTGGTACTCATGTTTTTTAAACCTACCTGGGCAAGTTACGATGTTGTGATAAATATGTTTTTCTACGACAGAAAGAAATATAATGTACAGTGCGTCGTGACTGCTGTGTGTGTGAAAGAGTGTTAAGATGTACCAGTGTGTGTGTGTGTGATTGCAAATATAGGACGTGTAAAATTTATACGCATTACGCGTTAACTGTTTTTAATGCGGAATTAATTGCTTGAAAGTCACGTCTGTTCATCACATAGTTGTAACATTGCCCTAGGTGTTTGAAATATAATTTTGCAATGTGTTTACGCTTCTATGATTTGAATTTTTGCCACAACCCCAACAACATACTAAGCCCGTCCGATATATTTAAATAAATAATTAAATAAACCTAGAAAACAGTAAGTACCAATGCATATAAATATGATTGTAATAACAGTTAAGGTAGGCCTATTTGTGTGCATGTTCAAGACTATATTTTAAGTTTGTCGTTGCTACGTACAATTAATAAGCGACACGAGTTGCCTGCTTGAATTTACTGTGTATTTTCGTTGGACAGTATTTCCCTTCGTTATAATCTTTATTCCAACTAAGGCCGTCCTTTTAACGACGTAACCCAACCCATATTAATAACAAGAGGTTAAATACTACAGTTCTATTCCTTGCAGTTATAACAGAGTTAAACACAGTAGCGACAAAATGTTAAAGTGAATTATGTGTAAAGTGTTATGTCGTTTATAAAAATTATGTTAACTATGTAAAATAATAACCGTAAGAACTATCGTCAACATAGGCATTGTTAAAAAAGTCTTAAATCTGACCTAGATATGGTAAAATGGCTTCAAATGTGTACATTCATACGACATGGTTTTGGATATATGACTAAATTCTTTAAACAGCTGAAAACAGTAAACAAGCATGTGACAGTTGAAACGTAGTCGCATGGTAGTGTTTGAGTTTAGATGTATTGGAAGGATACGTAATCGGTAACTAAAAGTAGAACTTTAGCAGGGTTTCAGAAAAGTGTGAAGTAACAGAGAATGGCCTATACGTAGGGCCAGTGATATTTCGCGAAAAGATTTCGAGACAACATATAGTTCAAAGCGCTGTAGGATTGTCCAGCTTCTTTGATTGGCCGCAAAAATGTTCTGGCCCGTGTTAACTGTCTGCGTACAAATCACGAATGTTCAGTTTCGGAGTTGTGTACTCCTGAGTGGCTGGGTGAAATGTGGGCACGACACCAACCACCAATGGAGGTGTAAAAACAGCTCATGTGTAGATATAGTACTGAATTCTAATGTGTGCTCCAATTTGTATGGGAAAATTTACTGGCCCTACCTATTCGTAGGGCCAGTGACTTTTCACGTAAAAAATCGGAGCACACAGTAGACTTTAATACTATATACACACCTCAGCTGTTGTTATACTTCCATTGGCTGCTGGTGCCGTGTCTGTCTTTGACCAAGCCACTCAGGACTAAGTAACTCTGACACTGAACCTTCGTGATTCGTGCGCAAACGGTTAACACGGGCCAGAACATTTTTTTAGCCAATCAAAGAAGCTGGACGACCCTATAATGCTTTGGACTGTATCTTGCCTCGAAATCTTTTCGCGGAATATCACTGCCCCTACCAATACGTATCTACTCTGATCGAGCTGTTCTTAGCACAAGAGAAGAATTTGCGGATATGGGAAGTAGCGTGATATGGAGGATCCGAGGATGGGCATCGTAAAGAGGGTTAATTGGCTGGCAGTAGTAGTTAGGAAAAGCAGACACCAGACATAAAACGGACCGCGTTTTACAACGCGCGTTTAGCCTGGCCGCGTAGCGCAGCTGCCGGGAACATGCCGGGAAATTGTTTGGCCGCCGTTAAATACGCGTTTTAGTAGAGAGAGCAAGGCAGTTCTGGAACAAAAGGACAAAACTTTTGGGGGAGGGGCGAGGTTTACAAGTTTTAATACCGTAGTCGCACGGGGTGGTGCAAGGAGACAAACGAACGCAATCCCCGGTAAGAAAGAGGAAACGTGGCGGCGTAAAAAAAACAGACACAGCGTTTCGGAGAAGACTGTTAAACATCACACACAAATGCAAAATATCTCCTCAGTTAGGGAAATTTACACAAAAATGTTTTGCTAACATAGAAACATAGTCTTCAAATAATAATAAAGAAACAAAAATATCCATGCACAAAAATAGGCAATACCTCCACATCCCACAGAGTTTCGAGAGCCAAGAACGAATAAAGGCGAGGTTACACATGTTTCCTTCTATAACTCGGTGAAGGTTACTGGGGCTTAGCACCTATAACTTCAAATGGCTAGAGACCTGAAAAATTCGCGAGTTCAACGACCTGCAGGCTAAGCTCTACAGTCTTATGTACAAATATACTCATGTCAACTGCACATTGGTTGTCTGCTGTCACAGTGGAAGGCGACGATTGGGCCAGCCTTCTCCAGGATGTTTCAAACATTTTGTGGTTCAAAGGTTGAAGTTATATAAGCACACGTGTTTTGAATTCTACCTTGTCCCAAAATGAATAAGCGAATTTTTCAGGTCTCTACAAATGGCATATGTTTGCACAAATCACATGTAACAGTCGGCAAAACTTAAAAATTTTTGGCTAACAGCAAAAATGAATACATGTTTACATCAATTCTATATAGACAGTAATTTCTAGGTATTTTGTATAATTAAATTTAAAAGATGACTTAATAAGATTTTGTGGTAATAATATTTTAGCTTGTGTTCAAACATTTCACTAGTCACAGCGCAGTACTATCGTAGAGTTCGTGCAGTGGAATCATAGAGACAATAAATTTTATATGCCAGATTCACCTCTGTATTATTTATTTCTGTGATCAAAACATGATCAATAGAGCACAAAGGCTTTGGAAAATAGCAGCCACCAAGAACGAAAGAATTGCAGCAGCCGGAGTACAATATTCTGAAGTCTGGCATGCTGCCAGATCAATTTGCTTTACACCCATGGCTACAGCCATTTGGCGAATGCGCTGGGCAGGGTGTCGTTATCGTCACCATTGTTTTCCTCATCACCAACCCTGCCGAAACATGACGAGAGTGACACAAATACACTGTGATTTCATTTCGAGACCAAGATCATAGAATAACATATCTGCCACTATATATATATTTACACACACACGTTAGGGTGAAAAACCTAGAGATGGGACGTATAAATAAAGAGAAGCAATAATGGTCCAGTAAACATGTCGGATAGGTTACATTTAAAAAACGTGCGAGTTCTAGTTTTATCATAAGCGATGTGGAGGATAACTGAGCCAATAAAAAAACCTGTAAAGTGATAACGACATACTCCCGTACTGCCACGTCAAGCGACAGTATAGCTGCTCACTAAGGGTAGTAGATAGGTTATGCGGATAACGACGGTTTCCACCCTTCAGTTCGGTGAACCCTCATATCCGCCCACCTCCTCTTTATGCTTGCAAACGCGTTTCCCGTTGGCCAGCGTCCAAATACCGCCGAACGCTATCTCTCACGGCTGCAGCATTCACAACCGCCCAATACCGGATATCTGGCTGCGGACCAGATGGCGTGGCTTGACGGGCACAAGCCCTCCCGGACAACCGCGCTCCACTGGCTGTCATCATCAATACACAATAACACACGTCCGCCTCCCGAGCCGCGTTATTAATTAAATATCCTGCTTCGTGTCATCGCACCGCACGCTGACCCTGGTTGACGTTAATTTTTCAATGCCACTTTGCATTCGTGGTCCTGACGTGTCGGCTGGATCGGTAATGCTTACAGACAGTGTGGTTTTGCAGGAAAACGTCGGAGAGCTTCTTGGACTCGTAAGTACCACCCTCAGCTCTGCAGCTTGTCTGCCTTTACTTACTGCTGTCCGTGTGAGAACCAATTCCCCTTTTGATTGGCTGAATGAGATTTCTTCAGCTCTGGTGCTGCTACACAGTACATAATAACACAGAGTTACGGAAAACTTCTTTTAACGCGAACTTGAGCCACACATGCCAGCAAAATGGCGTCACTGGCTGGCAACATGGCGAGATGACGTTCGCCAATGAGCACCTTGTAACCTGCTCTCCAGCGGGCAGCCGAGCCAGCAGGGAAACGTTTTCAAACAATAGGTACGTTCCGGGAGCCTCGCGCAGCCAACCAAAGAAAAAAAATCTTAACACAAAAATAGCATTACACGAGGGATTGTAGAGAAGGCAGAAGAGAATCTGCGTTAACCACATCACCAGGCAGGTGGGCACGTCCGTGTCCAGCCAACATGTTAATCGCGTTAGTTGTGGTGAAAAAGAGAATGTACTCTTCTAAATAAAACAACTATCAAGACTTAAAATACAGGTTTCTTATGAGAAGCCAATTTTTGGTTTTTTTCTTAAAACATTAGAATTGTCGGTTCAAATTTTTATTTCCTATATTACTTTATCATAAATTAGTAATGAATGTATAATTAAAATTTTCGCTTATCATATAACAAGTAGTTGAAATCATATGATACACGTACGCCTAATACAGCATCGAAATTGAAACTTAATTTTAATCCTCAAAAATTATTGTGCACTGGAGGCAGTATAGTTATTTTCTCCTTTTAAACGGGACAAAATAAAAAAAAATTCCTCTCTTGAATACATGTTACAGGGTTCTGTGACTCAGTTGTTGATCATTACAGGACCAGCGTTCTCCATTGCCTGTTATTAACGCTATGCCTCAAACATGAAAGCGACCCGGAATTATAAATGCTTGAAGTCACCCTACTAACAAATGTATTCGCGAAAAATCCGTACATCTATGTTTCAATGTTTCCGAATATGCTACGCGAATGGAAGTCCGTTCTTCTGACATGTTGTAGACATTTGGTGGGAAAATGAAAACAAATTCTTTCCACCCAACTATTTGTATTCGTTTGAGGCCGCTTCAACCTTTTGTCAGTGATCGAAAGCTTCTTTCCAGAACATATTAATATTTTAAGTTGTGTCTGCAGACAACAGACGTCAAGCTTAGAAACTTGATGCAACGCAGAGGAAAAAAAAACAATCTCTCTTTCATGAAACCATTGCTCACCTGTGAATTATTACATACTCTCATTTGCAGTGGCAGCTCGGGCTTATCTGAAATACGCGCCGGTATTCGATCACAAGTGGACATGCTCGTGGTTCTTTCCATGCTTGTGGTATCGTGACAATTCGCTTGCAAGAGGCAAGGTACCTATGCTATTGGTGGAACGGCACGAGCTGTGCAAGAGCGATCTGCTGGCTTCTGTTCTTGCCAATATGCAAGCCGATACCGGAGTGAGCAAACAGCAGCGCGCCTTGAAGCAAAACCACGAGAAGCCACAGCTATACGATATTTCCCGTTCATGTTGCTGAGAGTGTAAGCGATGAACCAAGTTACCGAGCTCGTCTGCCAGACCGGCTTAGGATGTTGAGTGTAAAGACTTGAGTTTGGAAGTTAGTCTCTGGAAACTTCCGCACCGCACACACATAGAACTGCTCGGAATCAAATAATGTTTTGATGCATCGAAATTTAGATATATTTAAGACGTGAGATGTTAATAAAACCTGGAGTGCTTCGCTAACTGATTTAACAGCCGGCTATACTTAACAGTCCTCTATGTAGTAGAGTGACCGTCGCGTATCTGTTGGTCGCTGCCACAGATGGAAGCATTTGCACACGGCTGTTAACGACTCAGTCGCACTCTTANATACTTAACAGTCCTCTATGTAGTAGAGTGACCGTCGCGTATCTGTTGGTCGCTGCCACAGATGGAAGCATTTGCACGGCTGTTAACGACTCAGTCGCACTCTTGCTTTGTATTTGTTATTGAATGATATTTTCGGGACTTGACATAAATAACGTTGATGCTCTGCTTGAGAATACCATCCCTTCTACTTGTTACCGCTAAACTTCGAGTTGCACAGTACTCACCTCCGGTCTCCGCCAAGTGGCTGGTCAAGCACGCCAGTGTGATCAGGTGGACGACGGTCAACTTGTGGCTGCTCATCGCTGGCGAGTGTGGCTTTGGAAAACGCAGAGGTGATTTGGCGTCGCCAGGACTAGGTATCTGCAAGCAAACAGAACATCCCAGTCAACGGATATGCTCACTTCACTTTCTTCTTACGATAAAGAAAGCTCACCGGTCTGTTTTCAACCTAAGGATACACATTTTACATAATCGCCCAAGAAATTAACACTTACGACAGAAAGGCGTTTTGAGGAACTCGTATACTACTGAAATATAAAGTCATCTTTATAGTAAAGTCACGTCTGTTTATACATTGGCTGCTGCTCTATCGAGTAGCCGGGATTATTTTTGATCAAGGAGCCCCTGTACTGTAACTTTACCTGTCTTTGAATAAAGACAATTACGGCTTAACTCTCTTTATGAGATGTAATGGTGTTCTGTGCCTCAGGACGTCGCCATTCCTTTCTTTCAAGTGTCTCGTGACTGACTTTACACTACCAGAGTCGATAAGTTCGTGGACGGAATGGCACTCAGAGTGTAGGCACCTACGCACCACGGCGACTTTAAATAAATTTGTGGAATTGAGCTCCCGTAGGCAGCCTCGAATAACGCCGTCCACGAACTTATTAACTGTGCTGCGTTTAAAAGTAGGCATTTAATGTGACTGTGAAACACAGAGGAAGTGTATATGAAGGAGACGTACCAAATGGCCGCCGAATTAAAGTTATTTCTGGAAAATAAACACGAGAGAGAAAAAAATACGAAACCAAACTAACTGAAGAGGATAAATACTATGTGCACTATGCATTTAAAAATACTGTTTTGCAGAGTGTTTATTTAAAAACCGTATTATTATTTTTTTTTTGCTAGAGATATTTCTAATGCTAACACAATTTAAAAAAACCGAATTAGGCCAAGGACACATTGCTGTTATCTTGTGATGCTCAAAATTAAATAGGTATATCTGAATACGTACATTACGATGATAATTAAAATAATTAAAATAGTTATTTTAATGTAATAGTAACAAATAGATACTTTTAAAATCTTATTTCATCTAATATTAAGTTAGACTTTAACTATAGTCTTGCCTGGCCTTACATTACAACGTAAATTTGTATTGCGTTCTCACATATTTTCATTTGATTGCTGAAGAGATGCTTTTTACGACCACGACTACTCCAAAAATAAAGTAAAATTGTTTTATTTGGACAACAGAGGAATTCTTAGAAAATATTCATTTATTACATGGACCCATTCAAATCCAGTTTACACAATTTTGTACACAACGCATGGGAAGATTATTTTTGACCGGCACTTTACACTGCAATTTTAAATTGCCAATAAGCTACGTCGCAGATTAGCGAGTGGAAAGATAACCCTCCAGAAACTGCTCCTGGCTTCATGGAAGGATTATCCATTTTCCTCTTTAACCATGTTCCTCCTGAATACATGGAATAACTAACTTATTCTTAAACCGTGTTCGCAACTGGCCTAGTTTGCGATTATTCCGTATCATTACAGCCGAACACAAAGCTTACAGCTTATTGCTGGTGACAAAGAATTAAGTGCCATGTCAACTTAATTTAAGCACGTATTATAAAATTGGTGACACCTGAAACTATAAATTAAAGTGGGTCCGAATGTGCTAGAGAAATATGCATTAATCGCTGTAAATAAATATTTATATATCAGGTTATCTTTATGTTTTTAATAGTTAGATTTCATATAATCTCAAAGTATGGTAAAGCGCACGGTAAGAGAAATGTCCAGCTAACAAAATGCTTTTTTCATACGGCCGAACATAAATTTAGTATCCCTTGTCAAATATTTAGCGTTGAGCAAACGAAAGTTGAAACGCAACAAAAGTAATTATACTCATACAAACAAATACACTCTTAAATAAACAATACCTCCGTGTTGAACAAAAAAAATTAGACTGTCAATAAAATACTTACGTGGCTAAACGGTATGTATTTACTTGGCCACGTATTTCAATGTCACGTATTTCGAAAATACAGTTCAAGAATTTGTATGAAATTTTTTACGAAAACTAAGATGGAAACAATGTTTCTAAGTGTATTTATTGATGACTGGTAAAGGTATAAACATCCCAAATACAAAAGTTCAACTATAAACTAAAATCTAAAGTTGCAAACATACGCTGTCCTGTATTAAAGTTGTATACGTTTAACAAAATTCTCGCTTCACCAGTAGTTAACTTAGCTGACGTTACTATGGCGTAGCGTTCGGGTGCGAATGGTCCAGGCTCGAAACTCGGTCATGTTTTGGATTTTTATAACAAACAAGACTGTTTAAAATATGTAGAGCCGAACAAATATTTAGTAGCACTAAACATATCTTACATTTTGGGGCAACCAGACAATAACAACCAAATGATTTAATTTCTTAAAAATATATATATTTAATTACACCTATACAAATAATTGAATTGGAGGCACCAAACAAACTTTGTTATGCGCAACGAAACCTTTTTTCTTAGTGTAAGAGGGCCATGGTAAAATACAACACTGCGGTAAAAATAGAGAAAAAAATAAACAGTTTCGTCGGACTAGATGGTTCCAGCAACTTCCAGAGCGCGTGGTGTCTTTTTGCATGTGGGAACCGTGCCGGAGGATGCCGCTGGTCGGCCGGTTTTCTCGCGTAAAAATTGGAGCACACAGTAGACTTGAATACTATATACACACCTCAGCTGTTGTTATACCTCCATTGGCTGCTGGTGCCGTGTCCGTCTTTGACCAAGCCACTTAGGACTAAGTAACTCCGACACTGAACCTTCGTGATTCGTGCGCAAACTGTTAACACGGGCCAGAACATTTGTTAGCCAATCAAAGAAGCTGGACTACCCTATACTGCTTTGGACTGTATCTTGCCTCGAAATCTTTTCGCGAAATATCACTGCCCCTACCTATGGGACTTTAAGCAATGACCTTATAATTTAATTGGTTGAAAGTCTGTAGCAAGGTTCAACGCAGAGCCTTCGAGTATTTTTTTGTTTTTGTTTTTATGTATCTGACGCCTATGTTTCGAGATAAAGTGCTTTGAAAAAGCAGTTTTTAGCATTATTGGCGTGCTCAGAATCTGTGTTCATAACGTGCGCTGTGTCTTGAAAGCATTCAACACGCATGTCTGAAGTGCGTGTGTTCTCTGCGTAGATCAGCACATTGGACTCTTCGTGGAGAAACGTGTCTTCACACTTACTGCTATGCAGTTTAAGCACCAGGTTGACGGGCCTCTTAAAGAACAAGAAATAAGTTGCTCAGTCAATGAGGCTCAGTGAAGGAATCGCCCATGGCATTTACCGAAAAACCACCTCATAATTAGCCTGGAGTGATTACTATAATCTGCGAAAAAAATGGAACTTAAGAATGACTGCACACGGAATCGAACCCAGCTGCTCCTGATTGCGCGTCCAGTATGATACCACTTAAACAGCACAGGTTGTTAAAAATGACTTTCCAAGAGAGACGAAACGTACGAAACAAATCCAGGCATACACCAACATATGCGAAGTTCTGAATCCCATCTGCATTCAAAGACAAAAGAAAAACCCATCAAAGTGTTCTGGGCTTGACATGATGATGGATTACAGCGGGACGCCAAGAATAGCTAAAGAATTTTGATAAATGGATAAAGACTAATGGAGCAACCGCGATGTTTGTGGGAAAATCGACAAATGAGTTTCTGGGAGAGAGCGCATGCAGTTGAAGGCGGTGTACATTAGCTCTTGTCACAGCTCTTATTTGATTTTCTGAAAGTTGCTTGCGGAACATTCCGTGAACTGGCCAATCATCTACCTTGCTCAGTCAAGGGAATCGTATTCAAAATGCGAGTGCCAGAGAATAATCTAATCTACATCCCCTGTAAAATAATCTATATCTCAGGCAATGAAGATTGTTTGCTATTATTTATCGGGCAATTTCTAGCGTTACACACGAAAAAATGTTTATGGTATTGCAGAACTATAAAATAAAAACGGTATACGTCATACAGAATTATTTAAAATGAAACTACATATTTATTGCCAAATTAAATTTTTTAAAAATAATAAAAAATTTTGCTTATGTTTTGGAAAATTTGTTTGCATCCACACGAACAAGAATTTGTAAACCGTTATCTCGATAATATATGTGATTATGTTCGAAGTTTGGTGTAGCGTGTATCCTATATGATAGAAGAAAAACACTACAGTCGAAACACGTAATAAACTCCCATTAGAATAAAATAGTTCGTCTGGCGTCGGGTGCAAAGGTCAATGCTTTATAATCGCTTTAAACATTAAAAAAATGTTTTCCGTGTTTTATATTGTCTGAGAAAATATAACAAACGTGAAGGAAATCTCAAAGTTTTGAAATACTAATAGTCCAGATGTAAAATGTTGATTTTGTACACAGTATGATAAGAGTTAGCGCAAATGTTACATAATAATTACTGTAACCTTTCTAGATATATTTTAATCGACTTTAGAATGCTATAAAAGACAATGCGGATTTTTTTCTTACCTGAAGCTGAAGCTAATGCGATAGGAAAATGTAGAAATCAATCCAGGCTTTCTACGGCTATCACTCTGCGTACAATAAGTATTCAATACAATGGCCGCTCATACTTGAACGTGTTCAATTGAGCGCCATTGTTTACAATGAGATTGCGTTTGTTTTCTTCCGTTTGATCCAAATTTCAAAAAGAATTAGGTTCTCCAGCCCCATTTTCAAGTGGATAAATTATAATCTTCCCGTTACGTTTACTAAGTCCACGATTCAATTCACAAATGAATTTTTTTCCAATAGTTAGTACTTTATCTATAATAATGTCATACTGTCTTTTTAATTACGTATTTCGGTCCAGTATGCTACTTTGCACAATATATATAAATTAGCACTGCTGTATGGCGAATGACTGCAGACCGTATCATTCCGCTTTATAATTCGGCGCCAAGGTAAATGTAAAATTTAAATGTAACCAGGTGGCATTTACGGCCCAGCCAGAGTTCCTCCCCCCCCCCTTCTCACCCATGTTGGCCACCGCTCTGTGCCCTAGAGGTAGCTGCACTTAAAGCACATGATCCGATGTGTAAGACGTTGCTCCTTGACGTTTACCCATTCAAGTACTAGCCATGCCAGACGCTGCTTAACTCGGAGATCACGAGATCTTCGAGTGTACCAAGGGGGTGTGTCAAAGGCACAGGCACCAAGGAAAACGGCACGCAAGTATACGCTAGTTGCACGTGTTTCGTTGGCCTTCCGCCCACTCAACACGCCATGCATAACTCACAACCAATGACAAGCTTTCAGCACTCCAGAAGCTTCATTCCGTGTGGCCGGGTGGAACAGCTGAATGAGTACTGCCTGTGCAGCCAGATAATGAACATGTGAAGACTGTCGAGTCTAGCTTGGCGTCATCTTATCACGCGACATGACAGGGTAGTTACAAGCGGATATAAGTAATGTGCTGTTTCAAAGCCGAAACTGCACAACCGCTGCGGATGAAACACAGATCTGAACACAATTTCCATGAAATTGTGGCGATGCAGCAAAAATCCTAGTTTTCACTTCTAAAGTGCATAATGCTAAAACAAAATAATTTTATACTCGGGAATGGACGGTACTTCTCATGACATAAACAAGGTACGGAAACTACGTTATAAGTCGGAACCCAAAATGCAATGAAACATGTAATAGTCGGAGAGTATTCGATTAGGCCTATTCATATTAATTGATTTAAGAAACAAGAATGGGAGTAAAAATATCTGGGCGGCTCTTAACGTCGAGGTCTTCAGAGCCGATGAGGGTGAAGTGAGGTTAGTATGGAGCAGCGCTGGAATGAAGGGGCGGGGGAAACGGGAGATCCCCGAGAAAACCCACAGACCAGCGGCATCATCTTCCGTGGTTCTACGTAGCATCTATATAGTATGCTATGGTTATTTTCTTTTGTCTATAGGAAGTACTATATCTTTAACATGTTAGTGTGCACCCGTAGATAAGAAATAAGTAGAGACCTGAAAAATTCGTGAGTTCAATGACCTGCAGGCTAGACTCTACAGTCTTATGTACAAACATGCTGATATCAACTGCGCATTGGTTGTCTGCTGTCACAGTGGCAGGCAACAACTGGACACCGTTCTCCCGGAGGTGTCAAACACCGCGTGGACCAATGGCTACAGTTATATAAATGCACGTGTTTTGAATCCTAGCTTGTCCCAAAATGAATTCGCGAATTCTTCAGGTCTCTAGAAACAAGACATGGAACTTCTTTCACAAATAAGAAGTCAGCTTTACTATAAATGCTACAGAAAATAATGATAAAAAACGCTACATGTACTTACGTTCATATATTTTTCGTACGTCAACATATTGGGCGCACATTTCATAGTTCCTTAAAAAACAAAGCTGTATTTCAAGCACTTTGCAAAGCAGTCGAACCGCCAGGAAGGCGAATGAACAAGCATATCGTCAAAATACAAAGTCACATCATGCTACCAATACTTTATTTGAAACCTTTCGCTATCAAAGCCTAGTCTGTATGCAACTTTCATTGCCATCATATGTGTTGCCCATGGTAACGTATAATTTTTCACGCCCTATCTTCGTTCTTAAAGCCAGTGAGAAATATTATTACTGCTGGGTAATACGGACAGTTACCAATAATGAAGTCGAGGCAAGGGAACAACTCGGGCACGACACCATCATAAGTGGCACTGGTTACAAAATACGCTCCTCGAATATATGGTGTTGTGCCTGCTACAGCCCATTCACAGTTACGTCCAATTATTCCCAATCCCTGCTTAAGTTCTACATTCAGGCTATTTCTCCGCCTAGTGCAAGCAAGTCTAGAAAATTACACCAACGGGACAACGCGCCAGATTCTTGATCACTCACTTTAAGAACGTTTTGCGTAAGAACTATTCGTTACTGGGCAATGCCAACACACCTTTATTATCTCTATTTCTATTCGTATTAATAATAAATCAAATATTACAATTCCCAGGCAAATTATAAGTTGAAGTCCAATTTATTTAAAAATAAGGTACTATTACGTTAACAGAGGTATAAAACGATAGTGGCACAATATATAGTTTATTGTTAGGAAACCACAAATACGATATACATGGGATGTTTATGAAAGGTTAAACTCGAAAAGCGTGAAGAAACCGCGGATAGAGTATATATAAAGCCACAGAGTACATAAGAATACAGAGGTGAAAAAGCCGCTTACACCGCGAACTCCATCCGAACACGTTAGCAATATGGCTGAAACAGAACGTTTTACGATTGGTCTGCTAAGAACCTATCTAAGTCGAACACTCGATAATCCAGTCATAAACGGATAAAATAGCTAAAGTGTTATCGGAGATACGTTGGCTCAAAAATTTTTTTTACGTTTTTCTAGTGTTTGTGTGTTGCGTACGGCTGGCAGTAGTGGCAACCCCGCCGAAGTAAATCGCGTGGTGGCGACGACTCTTCCTCCACCTCTGAGATGACGTGCGCACTGTTAGCTTCCGACAGGAGGTCGGGTGGACGCTTGGCGAGGGAGGGGCTGGAGCCTGAGCGATCCTGCTAGTCCCGTAAACCCTCGGCAAGCGACCGCCCCCCTCCCCTCCCCATCCCGACTGTCGGATGGCATATCCAACCAAAACAGACACCGACCTAGCTGAGTTGTCTTGTGCAGATTCACGTTCGATGATAAAGGTGCCTGCTTGACTTTCAGGTATCTCCCTCGTATCGTCAACGCTGGCGGGAGCATCGGGTGCCGCGTTGCTAGGGCAACGCGATTTTCGCGAAAAGAATTCCGCGGAAGCCAGACTTCAATATCCTACTTGCGCACTGCAGTTTCCGTGCGTTACTGGCCGCGTGTCTTCGTCGATGACGGAGCGGCATTTGACTGGGCGAATGGGAATCGCGTTACTCCGGTTCTGAACGTCCGTGACTCGCGAGCAGGCAACTAAGGGGTGCAGCAGTTGAAAACGTCCAATCGCGAAAGTGGATCTGAGATTAAGTGTATCGAAGCACAACTTGACAGGAATTCTTTTCGCGAAAAAACGGGTGGCCCTACCCCATTGCTTCTAAGCCCGAGGCACTAAACTGGCCATGTTTCGTCATTTAATAGCTTGATGTCAGTAAAAGTGATCTGATGCACGGCCCCGTAGCGTTTACTATGTTGTTCATTGACTGAGTGGTTAGCCTGCTTGCCCCCACCAAGGCGAACCGGGTTATATCCCCGGTCGTGCCACTCTTGGATTTTGGCATGTGGGAATCGTGCTGGACGATGCCCCTGGTCAACGGGTTTTCTCGGGGATCTCCCGTTTCCCCTGCCACATAGTGTAACATTTGCGCAATCGAGAGGAAATTTATTCTCAGGCTGATCTGTATGTAGGTTTTTAGGTCGTTTCCCGTTTTTAAGTAACATAAACAACTTTCCATCACGTGTACGATGTATGCTATAATATTTATAACACGCACGTACTAACACATAACATTTACAAACATATACAAAAACACATACTTTCAGACATCAAATAAATAATAGAAACTGTAAATATACGTTTATGCTCAGAGCGAAATGTTACCCATCAAATTATAGGCTACCTTAGGCAAAAACGTAACAATGTTCATAATACACAANAAAAAAAAAAAAAAAAAAAAAAAAAAAATCTGAAGCCGCAGAATTGTCGCAGTAATGTGCTTACATCTTGTTTTATCACAAGGAACAGTCGTGTTGTTACTCAATTCAAATCAGCGCTGTTAGAACGACCTGATGACGTATAATTATTTACGAACTGTTCTTTTAACAATTGCATAAACTCTGCTGTTATAATTTCCGAATGTTTAGTCTTAGGAGGTGTGCGTATACTTGCAATTAATGGATCAGATGTTATGAGCAGTCTATGAATTAAATCCATGTTTGCTTCAACTGTTGGTGTTTTTCTTGTAAACAATTCTCGATATTTCCTACTATCTTTATTACGTGCTTCCTGTGTTTCTTCCGAAAGCTGACCTATCAGCAAAACAATAGCAACTATGATGTCTCCACCGTGGAATAATACTTATTGGACAATTATGGGCATAGCGTACCAAGAACAGTCTCTCAAGTACAATTCTAAAGTACACCGAGTGTATGCAGCGAATTTGTGTGTAGATCTGCCGAGCAACCACTATTAAGGCACTCTAATGTCACACGAAATCTCTTTATTAGTTCAACATTGACGTCATTTATATCGGCAGAAATTTCAGCATTCCTAAAAATTTTCCGTTAGGGATTGCCATTATTCGTGTTTCCAGTCGTTTGTTTCGCCATGTCTACCAACAAAGCAAGAGTACCGCGGAACCGTACCTGCGCACGTTTCTTCTTTTCTGCTACCTTTTTTTTTTTTTTTCTGAACCTCGAACTTGCCACGGCTCAATATCTAGTCTGTATGAGATATGGAGTTTGCATTCACAGAAACGTATCCAGGCATGGTGGGGCGACAGTCCAAAAGTTAAAAAAGTGTGGGTTTATTATTTCCTTCTGCGACAGAATACTTAGGCAACTCATCTCACCAGGTTTAGCCCCACACCAATAACATGTTTGGTTTGACGCACAGAACGATACAGAATTGCAGACTTTACCTGTAATCGTACAAAAATCATATTGGGTTAACTAGAAGTTCCCGGCCATCTACGGCAACTGTAGCAGGAGTGCGACTAGCGATATGTCCTTCAACTCTGTCTACTTCACTGTTGATAACATCGACAGATTCCTTCGCAAAAATGAATTTAATAGGACGACAATATATCATATATGAAGGTGCAGGGTGTTGTCAGATTACTGATTTGCGGTCGTTAGAAACAACCTATATTTGTATAGGAACTAAATAAATACTGAACAAACTTACATCTGTAGACTTCTCATCCGAAAATTTCTGTCGATACCTACTTTGTTCTGCACCGTCACAGCCCCACTTAAAAAACAATACTTAGGTTATTATCATCGGGCAAGGTTCGTAGGACATCTCCTCGAGCTTTGAGTTTTGTAAAGCCATGTTACGGCGTGTTCAACAAGGGCCTGCACTGGTATTTCAGAGGATGTTTCCGTGACTCTTACATTCGCAGGATAACGTAGTCGCTTCGCGTATTTGACCTTATTGTAAGATGGATAAATATTAGAGTTTGGTGGGTTTCCTTGATCACGCACAATCTTGTACTGATTTGTCGGAAGATTGGCATCAACCATTAGAGCCAAAACTTGACCCGCTGATGATTTCGCCGGACCTGCGTGGGGTGCGTTTCGGGCTTTCTTGAGCATGGCACCCCTTGTGGGAGAAGCATTCGAGAGCTCTTGGACGATCGCAGCAGAGTCTCGTTTCCCCGCCTTGTGTAGTTTGATTGCGGTGGCCGTTTCCAGTCCCTCATGATTGGTTGACTCCACTTGATTTTTCATGTTTTAAATTTTGAAGTACCATCTTGAGAAGCCTCCTGAGGCGTACCAGCTCGGATTAGACCTGATGCAGTACTTGAAGGACCAGGCACGTATTGAAGCACGATATCAGAAAATGTTAATGTGTTTCTCAGACATGATGAATTGTTTGTTAAAAAACGTTTGCGATGTATTTGTGCTTTCTTCCATTTATCCTCCAATTTGCTAAGAAACGTCATTATAGTGTGCTTTAAACAGTTTAATGGGTCTTTAGGCAACTGTAAAACACCCAATGCATCAATCACATACGCTAATATCGCGTCAAGCCGTGATGTTAACGATTGTTGTACACAGATGTAAAAAAAAGCAAGATGTGAAATTAAAGGAGTCATTCTGTAAAAAGAACGTTCTAGTGTTAACGCGCAATTTTGGGCAAGAATTACCTGTTGGGTTCAGTAGGGTAAAAGGTAATCTGTGACGTCGTTTAAAGATCAACGCGGAATAACGCGGAATAATGTACTCTAACCTTAGTTCTTTTTAAAGAAGCGTATCGAACTATTTGGATGGTGCAGTTAAGAGTTACGAGTGTAAATCTTACTTTACAACCCAGTAGACGATAGTACGACACACCACACGTTATATCGTCACTCTGAACAACTCTTATCTACTGAAATCCGAGGCAAGATGGGCGTCTATGTTGTGAATGGCAAAAATTGTGTAAAGTCCCCTCATATTGCGAAAATGTCACACTGTGTGCCTCTTCATTTCGGCGCTGCTCCATACTCACCTCAATCACCCTCATCGGCTCTCAAGACCTCGCTGTTAAGGGCCGCCCAAACCTATTCACTCACTAACTGACTCACATTTTCAGCCATTTTTTACGCGATAATAATCACAAATTATAGAGGACAATCAATAAATTGACACGCGTTCACATTCGCGTGACATTCCTCTAAATGCTTCTAATAAGAGTGTGTCGCCAAATGCATTATTTAGTTCTGCACTAATTGCTTTCTTCTGATGTTCTAAAAATTTCATGTCGTCTTACCTTCACGTTATATTGAATATATTATTCCATCAGTCAAGATGAAGAGAAATTTATTTTCGAGTAACAAACCTAAAAATATTACACAAAGAAAAGAGTACTTCTGAAAGTCTTTAAAACTTATTGTTGAAAATAATAATTTATTTGCATTTGCTAAAAAAGAGGTCTAAAGAACAAGATGTAAAGAAAAACTAAAGTGAATCTTCCTACCAGAAAAAAAATAGCTTCACTTTATTTATGCCAACAAAAATTGGCGTTGAAGAACTTAATATGTTGAAACAATTATTGTAAATATTTTATTGTAACTATTCAAGGAAATATCTTGTTTTACGTATGATAAATTTGTTCCATATGACGTTGATCGTCCTCACCTTACTAAGCTACTATTTTATTTATTAGACAGTCATGTAAAGTAAAATATTAGGTGATAAGAAAAAATTATTTTACTCAAAAAGTTATGATACTTGACCCAAAAAAATTGCGATTTGGGAAAACACAAAATCTGTAGTTTTATATAAGTTACATACTAAAGTATAATATATATATATATACAATTCAAATGGAAAAAAAAATATTTTGTTCGGATAATAAACTAAACATTCCAGATAATTAAAAAAAATTTTATTCGCCGTCACACTGAAGCTAAATGTTTGCTTGAATAAACTGAAGATATGAATTTGTTTAACTGCATACGAACAAGCGTTTGTTAGCTCATGCATGACTCCGTGAAAACGGTTGTATTTCCACCGGAGGGTTTAATTTAAATTTTAACACATTGTCGAACTGCTGCAAAATAAAATATTAATCAAATAATGACTGACGAACTAGTCAACGGCGATAATTTTGTTCTTTGTATCCCCAGCGGCTAGGCGCAGAAGGGCCAAATTTCTGTGAGTTGAAGAACCATCATGTAATGTCTAGTAACATCATAAATCGGTAGCATGTGGTACTCACGCTAACCTTTTCGTCAGTTGTGTTGCATACACAAACATCAAATTTTACAACGTCAGCAAAGTTATGTTGTCTTATGTACACAGAAACCAAATGGTGTTGAGGCTCCTTTGATGTTACCGTATTCATTCTTGGATTTGCTGCTTGAGGCCCTGGGAAGGGACCTTGTTTCTGATTGGCTACTGCATAATGCTAAAGGTTCCGTATTGGCCGGGCTCTCAATTGGTCAATTAGCGAGTAGGTTACCAGGCTCTGATTGGTGAACGGTGCGGAATTCCATCTACACAATGATTCTAAAATCATGGGACAAACATTGAGGGGTGGTAGAGCTCACTAAAACAAACAATTATTGTATATGGGTGGAAGTAACGCGTTGAGGCACAAACAAAAAAACATAACACATTAATGGAAACATAAAATGTTCATTAGCAGCATACTTAACGAGTTATTCCGTACAGAAAATGTTAAAACAGTTGCTGGAAATGCATCCACCAACAGTCACGCATGCTTGGCGACCTCTACATATGGCGTGATTGGCTGACAATGGTGGCGTGCGTGAAATACCCGGCGTATTTGAATCTGTTCGCCAATCACTCCACCGACGCTACCAAGCTTGCATTACTGTCAGTGGTAGCAATTTTGAGCAATTATTATAAACATTGCTTTAAAAAGGCATTTAGCGGCGACGTTGTAAATAAACAATATGTTCATATCATGTGTTATTTTTGTGTTTGTGCCTCAACGCGTCACTCCCGCCCATATATCCCTATACAATAATTGTTTGTTTAAGTGAGCTCTCCTACCCCTCAATGTTTGTCCCGTGGTTTTTTAATCATTCTGTATATCGCTGGCTATTGATGCCATGTTGCTGGCGTGTGCGGCCGGATTTCACAGCAGAAGCGGCTGTTTCGCCTCCGTATTGTTAAATATTCTGTGCAGGACGTTCCGCGTAGAGGCTACGGTGCACTTGTTGCGCATATCACTGTTGCCCTTACCGCTCCCGAGCTTTTCCTATATATCAAATGCAGGAAATCGCTACAGGTAGACGAGCGCCTTGAAGAAGTTTCCATTTACCGCGAGCTAAATTTACTTAATGCTCCTTTCTTACCAGCAGTTGTTTACTTGGCGAGCAAGCAATCTCATCCCAAGTACCTCCTTGCTAATTCATCACCATGATGTCGCTATGCGCCCAGAGCCCCGAGTCCCCAGTTGCGCAGTTGATCCACATCCCGAGCGGACCTCCGGAGCGGAACTAATGTGATGAGCTCGCTGTGCAAACTGCTCGGCGTTCGAAACTCCCGGCAAGCCCGAGCAACGTTGTTCTCACGGTCAGTTGGCGGTGACAGAACAGCCCGGAAGTTGTGGAGTCTGGCCCTTGCAGGCGCTGCAGCAGTTACGTCCGTCGAGAGGAGGGAGTTAGAATACTCTTGCGTAATTTACGACGTTCCTGCTTTCATAAAACAAATGTAGTACTTGATGTCCTTAGCTATTGAAAAATGTTGCAATATTTTCGCACAACCTGGCTATTATCAGCTTTCTGAAAACTTCACTTCTATGCTGAAAGGTTCATCTGGGCATGACTCACGATTATCACGCTGTTAGTAGAAATGCGTGTTTTGGTAATTGCATTTCCTTTTAAGTTTAATGTACCGCAAATGTTAACAAATACTATGTATGAAAAGAGACACGTAAATTTCGCGGATTCATTTGGCTGTAGCTTAGACTTCTCACGTACATACTCGGGCCACATTTGCTTATTCATCAGCTGCTGCCATGGAGCGAGGATTTTTTTAAATTCAACTTTGTTGCAAGTTGGTACTGTCACATCATTTCTTCCTCTTTACAGCGAATTAAGTCTTGTAACAGGGTGTAGCGAAATAACTGCAATCCAATTATAAAATGATCTATATAGTTCACATACTTGAAGTCTAGCCTCCCGACGATAGAATTTGCGGAATTCACGCATGTGCTTCTATAAACGAGTCTTCTGTAAAAATGAGTGCAAACACACATATGCAACAGTGTCTGAAGCCACAATACAGGCAGTTCTACGGGCGGTCGGTTCGCGAGAGAGTGGTGGTGGACATTCGCAGGGGATAAGAGTCAGTCTACTTCATCTTTATATATCCACTGGCTGAGACTGCCTGTCCCAACACACTGCGTCAGCATTAATAGGCCTTCCTAGTATAATTTTTAAACAGCTCAAGGTCATGTCCGGCCTCAATGAAGCATTGCGATGGCGATGGAAAATATCATAAAGGACCTTCGCGGGAGTTGTTTCTCGTTAGAATTTCAAACTGTGATTATAACTAGGGCCAGTGACTTTTCGCGTAAAAATCGCAGCACACAGTAGACTTCAGTACTACATACACATATCAGCTGTTGTTATACCTCCATTGGCTGCTGGTGCCGTGTCCGTCTTTGACCAAGCCACTCAGAACTAAGTAACTCCGACACTGAACATTCGTGATTCGTGCTCAAACGGTTAACACGGGCCAGAACATTTTTCAGCCAATCAAAGAATCTGGAAAACCCTACAGTGCTTTGGACTGTATCTTGTCTCGAAATCATTCTGCGAAATATCACTGCCCCTTACTATAGGGTTTCAACACAGCAATATATTCGGAAAAGACGCAGCATTGTCGCTATTGTTTAAAACGCTGTTTTAAAGAATAATAAATTCCGTGAACAGAGGCCTACCCGGAGCTATGTTCACTGAAGTTCACAATTTGCAACGACCACGTTTGTGTTTCCAAAACGAAATTTATAAATTGATAACAAATTATCGACTTTCATTTCTGTTCTGAAAAAAAAATTTTATTCGTTGAAATATTTCCAAGTATTTTAATTGGGATGGATACAACTGTTTGTAATAATCCCTATATGACCACTAAGGAGGTGCCTTAAGCATAGCTTCCAACCCAGTCCCTGAATCACAGCTCGGGAACACTGAGATATAAAGGATGGTATCTAAGGGGTTGCTACTTTTTTACATTATCAGCCATAGGTTGATCACGTGTGATTTTCCACCCCACTTGCTGCAACGGCAACCATACGGTGCCTAGTACATGCGATACTATTAAGGGGTTCACGATACAGTGAGCACTTTGAAATTAAACTATGAAAAAAATCACCTATCATAACTGCGTATATTTTAACTTGAGCAATGGCCACGGTACTCACCGTTCAGTTGGCAGCGAACTAAGAGAAGTAGTTCCGTGTTTCTAATGTCTTACTAGTCATTGAGTTGAAAATTGTTGTCACTTGTAACTCAGTTTATTTTTTATGTAAGCAAATAAGAATAAAATGTGGCGTAACTCTTTCACGCCATCGCCTGACTGATGCAACGTTCAAGTTAGGTAGTTCATTGCTTTGTTTTNACCAGCCCGTGTAAAAAAAACAGCTCTTTACGATCAACATTATTTAAATTGTTATTTTGTATCTTCTGAAATAAATTATTTTATTAAAGTAGGTAGTAAGTAAAATGTTTTTATACATGTTGTGAATGAAGTGTCATTGTTTGTTGTTGATTTCTGCTGTATTTCCACGTAGTTTATTGTCACCGAAATTCATGGTATTTCACATGTCGACCTGAAAAAAGTGATGATTCATGCAATTGAAATCGGTATAAATTTTAAACCTTGAATAAACTTGAAGAAACTTCGGATGAGTTTGTTTTGTTATACCTGAGAAATGTGTTGCAATTCGACAGCTTAAATAAATGTGTGTGTTGTTTAGTATTTAGGCGATACCCAACTTACGATCGTAGAGTTAATACGACTGCAAGATGCCACTTGTTTTGGAACAATAACGGCATGAAAATGTTTTATACAACACGTGAAACATCCCTTGAATGTTAGGAATACGTTCAAACAGTACTGTAACGTCTGTCTGAACGTTTTAAGTTGTATGAGCCGATATAAAATAAAGGCAAGTACTAATTTCCATGACTATCTTTAAGGGTAAGTAATTTTGGGTAAAATTAGATACTGCATTAAATGCGTGGATGCAGATTCATGAAATGAATTGTCTTAGTCTAGGATTTTATTTTTTATATTGTGGCGCAGTATCATTCATATCAGTGCATACATTTAAGTTTTATAAGCGAAAAGTTATTTTTTTCCTTAAGTAAAGTTGCAGAAAGTCTTAGCAAACGTTAGTGCTCTGTACTTTTAAAACTGCGTTGCTGGACGAATTTTCACGAAACTTGCATCGAGTGACAAACATTGCTGTGGAAATATGCTGAAATATGCTGTAAATATTTGGATCTATTATGTTCAGACATAGAGTTTCATGACAATTGTTTTCGTTATGGTCGGTACTCGTAAAAGCAACGTCAGCTATTTTCTTGTGCGTTGACTTGTATTAAAACATTGATTAGTGAGGTATTTATTCAATATAATTTTACTTGTAAATGTCGTTAAGCATGATTCTTAGATAATTTAATGATTTTTAAGGCCAGTTGTCTTCTGTATGAAGGAGTAAAACCTCGTATTATCTAAAAGTGTGCTTTTATTTAACGGGTGAACGTTTCAGGTGTAACGCCTTTTAAAGACGAACGTTCGTAACGTCTTGGCGTTGTTTTTGTAAAGGGAAAAAGAATTTTTAAATCTTCTGCTTTTCTTCTCATTATGCAAATAAAACATATTTCCTAATGTTCTAGGAAGTGTTAACCATAGCAAAAAGCATTAATTTTCGCCTACAAAGGAAAATAATCGTGAACATCAATCAATATTCGTAAACCGATTTTATTTGCTGAGATTAACGTGTACGTGTTTATAGCGCTAATTTCAATATTTATTACTGTTTTCGTTTATTTAATGAGTATGCAGTTTGCATATGAGCCAGCTGATGTAAACAACAGCTGGACGTCACATGGCAGTGTTTATTTTGATAGGTACGTGAAAAGATACACAGCCAGTGGGCTGGAAGAATACATTTAGCAGGGCTTTCAAAAGTGCTCACTTTACCATGAACAGCCTTTACTTACATGAGTCTATGGTATACTGATGTCCTCACTGCACAGGCGATGGTGGACGTCATTTTTAACTCTTACTGTAAACAACATGTTTAATTCATTAATAAGCTCACAGTACTGAAGTTGCAAGTTGGTTTCTGATGACAGGAACTGTATCGCTGCCGCTAGAAGTATGTGGGTCTTTTACAAGAAAACAGTGGGTCCTGTGCAGTTGGAATATAATATTTTATGTTAAATAGGCCATTCTGTCCAACAAACCAGCATCAAACGTTCATAAATCTTGAATGTAAAAAAGTAGTATACTACAAATTGGTGGCCACCCCTGTTATTTTCCTAAATGTTAGAGGTATTAATGAGAGATTTTACTTAGATAGAAAATCCGGATGACATAAAATAGTTTTTGGAGAATTGTAATATAATTTCACTTCGTTTCCAATATTTAGAAAAAATACAGTTTTAAATCTCGATTTTCAAGGGCTTACATCTCTCTTAATATCCAGTTTTGTTAGAAAGTGTACTATATATTTCCAACATGATTTTACATACGGGATCACACCACGAAAAGAGGAATGCTGACAGAAGTAAGGGATATACTGACAGTACAAAGGTAAAGGTAGAGTAAGCATGGCTTAACTTCTCGTCGACAGCGAGGTCACTAGAGATGGAGCAAGTTGGTCAGAGAAACAGGAACGGGCAAAGAATCAGCCATGGTCTACAGTAAGGAACGAGCTCAGCATTCGCAGGAGTGATTTCGGGAAAATGCTGACAGTAGAAACGGAAATGTTGACAGTATAAAGAGGAATTATGACAGTTTAAAGATGAACAATAACAGTAGAAAGAGGAATGCTGGCAGGGGAAAGAGGATTGCTGACAGAAGAAAAGTGAGCCCCCGACAGTAGAAAGAGAGATGCTCACAGTAGAAAGAGGAATGCTGATAGAAAGAGAAATTCTGAAAATTAAAACAAAAATTCTGATAATAGAAAGAGAAATTCTGAAAATAGAAAGAGGAATGATGAAAACAGAAAAAGGAATACTAACAGTAGAATGAGGAGTGCTGGCAGAAAGATGAATGCTAACAGTATAATTATAAGTACTGACAGAAAAATAATGTTGACTGTAAGAAGATAAATGTCGACAGTAGTAAGAGGAATGCTGACATTATAATGAGAAATGATGATATAAATAGGAATATTGAGAGTATAAAGAGAAATGTTGGCAGCAGAAAGAGAAATGTAGACGTAGAAAGATAAGTGTGCCTTAACAGTGATGCACGGAGGCTAGAAGTTACGCCCACAACTGTCCTAAATATTTGGGTCGACCTTAACATCGGGGTCTTGAGAGTAGGTCAATGAGCCCGCAAATATTCCGTTACCAGCGTATGTAATTTTCCGACCCAGTTACGTATGTGACTTCAGGTGTTGCGAATAACCAGAGCGACCTGTTTCCCGCTGGTAATATTTACGCGCAGACTGTACATCAACACAGTACTTGCGCAACTTCAGTTGTCCTTAGTGGCCGCGTGTTTGTGACAAAACATTTTGTCACACGACTAGGCTCCTACAGTGAACGCCTGTGATTGGTCACCAGAGATTTAAGCGCCGTAGCAATTGTATTCATCCAATCACGAATGGGATCTGAGCTGGGTTTTGGAATACAACTAGTAGTCCCAGTCGAATATTTTCGCAGAAAACAGGCACTCTTTCAAACAAGGAATTTTTTATGGGTGTTGTATTTAATCTTGCATACTACTTGCTTCTTTGTGACGACAAATAATTTGCACGCTTGTGACTACCACCAATGCTAATACAAAACATTCATGCCATAGAACAGTAGTATGGTTTTCGAATTAATTATACAATTGTGTACACAGAGTCTGAATTTTTTTATATTAATTCATAGTTAAGGACGAGATGAATTCGCGGATTCATTTAGGGCCAAGATAGAATTCAAACATGTTTACGTTTGGGATACATCTGTGATTGGCCCAGGACCTATCTAACACTTCCTAGAGGAGGCAACAAAATGCAGGCCCATCAGAGCCTATCCCTGTGTAAGCAGAGAGACAATGAGCAGTTGATGTCCGCTCAAGTTGTGAAACGAATGTCGGGTATATACTACTGGTCACCGAACTCGCGAATTTCCCCCCTGTCTTTATTTGCAATTTTTTGCAGACATATAAGATATGGTCGACACTTGCTAGCCAGCCACGTCAAAGTTGCAATTCTGTGGACAGCCGCGGGGATCTGAGTGGCCCCTCTCTTCCAAGGAGAAAATGACACTAAAGGGACAACTCACCGCAGTCATGCGCACTAAATTTAATATTATTTTGAATTGTCATAACTATTTCTTACAAGGCATTACCAACACCCACATTTTTCTCTGATTTTAATCATATTAATTAAAAATGAAATATTAGCATTTATAAATAAAATAGAAGTAAAAATATAATTTAACCAAAAGTAGGATACTTTTAGGTTAACAGAAGTGTAAAACAGATAATGTATTTAGGAAACAACAAATCACGTTATATATGGGATGATTTATTAAAAGGTTTGACTCCTAAAGTGTGAAGATACGGCGAACAGATAGACAATGATATGGAAATGCACAGGATATGAAAATCGGCCTACGTAATCTTTAATGAGGCCATGGTGGTTGAGCGGTTAGCCTGCTCTCCTCCCACCAAGGCGAACCAGGTTCAAGACCCGGCGGGTTGCTGCCGGATTTTCGCAACTGGGAATCGTGCCGGACGATGCCGCTGGTCGGCCGGTTTTCTCGGGGATCTCCAGTTTCCCGCACCGTTTCATTCCGGCGCTACTCCATTCTCAAATAATTTCACCCTCATCGGTTCTCAAGATTCGCTGCTAAGAGCCGCCCAAATATATTCTACTCAACTCATCATTAATCTATGGCGTCGCCAGTCGAACAAGACAGCTTCGGGTAAAGCTGCAGTCACCGTTACGTGTGCGACCTTTCTCGGCTAAAGCTCGGAAAACCATTCATTCGACATTCTTTTTCCAACTACTGGTCTCTACTGAAAGGCAATGTCGGACTTATTTGCACTTCTTTTTGTGAAGTACTGTCCGCGCGTCACGTCTAGGAGGCAGGAAATGCGAGGAAGCAGGGAAGTCTGAGCGGAGGAACAGTTGTGCCGACCGGTACACAGCGGTACCGCCTGCTAATTCAATAATGCTCGCCAGTTCTAAGAACGTGGTACTTCGTACATAGTGTGACTGTTTGTGTGTGTTCTCAGAGACCTCAGTCGGTCTCAGCGGGGCAGTATGTTGAATATCCTCATGTACAATATACAGGATGATTCTAAAATCATGGGACAAACATTGAGGGGTGGTAGAGCTCACTAAAACAAACAATTATTTTATAAGAATATATGGGTGGAAGTGACGCGTTGAGGCACAAACACGAAAACATAACACATTAAGGGAAACATAAAATGTTCATTAGCAGTATACTTAACGAGTGATTCCGTACAGAAAATGTTAAAACAGTTGCTGGAAATGCATCCACCAACAGTCACGCATGCTTGGCGACCTCTACATATGGCGTGATTGGCTGACAATGGTGGCGTGCGTAAAATACCCGGCGTATTTGAATCTGTTCGCCAATCACTCTACCGACGCTACCAAGCTTGCATTACTGTCGGTGGTAGCAATTTTGAGCAATTATTATAAACATTGCTGTAAAAAGGCATTTTGCGGTGTCGTAAATAAACAATGTGTTGCATTTCATGTGTTATTTTTGTGTTTGTGTGTGTGGGCGTGGAACCCTACAGTGCGCAGCGCGCATGTATCCAGTATCTCGCAAGTAGTCCTGTAGCATTCCCAGGAGGAGCAGTGAATACCAAGATGGCGAGGCGGCAAGTTCGCGTATGATGAGTGTCCATCATTATCCTTCGCTCTCGAAGCTTATCAGCCATAATCTTTCAACACCACTCAATCGTGGCAGAGCTACATTGTTGCGAAAGACAAGTAGACGGAAACACCTTCCGCTAAAGTTGGGCGTACCTGTCTATCCCTCGTGCCATCTACCGACCTCTTTGAGAGACTGTATTTCCTCATTTAACTGTATGAATACGAAATCTCTCTCTTGAATAAGAACAATAATTCTTCGGAAAGAATGTAAAACGTGTCATAAACGTGTCGGCAATTAATAAAAGGAAGGAGACGCCTTTTCGGAGGAAAGTTTCTTCTCTTGCAGCCTTATCGTGATTAATCACTGTGCGTAAATATATTTTGGATCATTTTTCAAATTAGAAAACAATGAAGTCTTGCCTGGTCGAACCCGTAGAAGGAGCGCGCAAGTTGTGTTGTTGACAAGTGCGCTGTGGACGCTCGCCCTTCCAGCCCCGGCTGATTGCCAATTATTTCCTTCCTTTCATCATATTTGGCTTTTGTATCTGATTCTTCGCCGAGTACTTTTAGTGCTGGAAAAATAAAACGCAGCTCCTGATGAGGAACAAATTATGTCGGTTGTGATGGAAAGTTCCGCATCCTGAAGGAAACTGTGCGAAAGACTTCGTCCCCGGGTTCCCTCAAGTAATCCACCAGACAAAGGGTACAACTACGCAAGTAACAGCTCTTCAATTAAGGTCGTTGTTCGTGAACTTTTGTACGCATTCTCGTCTCTACGATCGACAAAAGCAATTCACGTGCAACTGCTGCCAATATGAGATATAATTGAAAATAATGTTCTATGCTACGTGCATACAAGTTTTATAAATTTTGGACAACTTACACTTGTGTTTGTTTTTGTTTGTTTTTTACCGAAAATCTTCTTTCCAATATTGCCTTAAATGACACAGCAACAATTTTCCAGAAAATTTCCAAAACTGTAATGGAAATGTGTAACCTTTGTATATAGTATTAATAAATTACCACTCATCAGGCTACAAATATAAATGCTGCTACACAGATGGAAATGTCACTATGTATTCGATTCGATGCTGAACAAATGAAGAAAAGCAACAATGGATGTGTGGGGGAAAACAAAAATCATACCACTCATTTTCTCAATAATCGTATACATCAACATGTTTAATTTTTGAATAATTCCTTAGGGAGTGCAAAACACAAGATCGAATAACACACATTCGCCAACCTGATGTAATGCATATCAACAGGCCGATGACAAGTGGAACTACAGAGACCAAAATAAATGGGGTTTCTAATTAAGCAAGTGTAGCTTCTCTGCAACACCGGAGAATGCCTCTTTAACGCGGAAGATTTTATGTTTTAGAGACCCCTTTCAGTTCGCGAACTCTGTACACATTAGGTGTTGTAGTCTTCGTGACTTGGAAAAATGAACGCATCTCATTTACCTCTCCACCAGTTATATTCCTGGGTTGGTGATGCTACAGTTTCCCAGAAGAGGTTTCGTATGCGCACGCCATATTTCACCTGGCGTCCAGGCCGAGGTGCGCGGAGATTAAACAGCGCGCTAAAACACGGGCGCAAACATTTGCTCGAGCGGTGATCCATCACCCGCCCAGTGTTCCCTATGGATTTGGACAAGGGTGCTGCTCGAGATAAGTATTTTACCACGCTACCAGGTATTATTTGCACTTTAAATAAGGTCAAAACGGTGTGTGCTGGGAGAGAGGATCCGGAATCTCGGTCACATGTTGCCAGCAATTCCACGCGCACTGCTGGTATTTCTCTGGAACTTCTTCTCGTCACGATACTGGTGTTGATGGTTGTGGTTACTGAGGCGCCACCGAGGAGTGCTTAAGAATACAAGGGTGAAATAGTTCGCTCGTACCACGAATTCGAGTCGCACACGTCAATAAAATGACGTCACCGACCAGAAAAAATGTTTGGAATGCCGTTCGCCAATCAGCGCCTGGTAAGCTACTCGCCATCCGACAGCCCAGCCAATAGGGAACGTTTCTCAGCATGCAGTAGCCAAATAGAAACACAAGGCCCGTCCCCAGGGCCTCGTATAGCCAATCTGTACGCCTACATCAAAGCAACGTCCCCTGAGTTTTGTCTCTATACACTTATCAACCTGTGGCATCGCACTGTTTTCCTTCGAATGTTGGTTACGTCTGCCGCAGACCCAGACATCATCTCTGCTCCTCGGCCAGGAAAAGTTCCCAGTCACCTGAGGGTTACCTATCTACGCGGGTTTTTCCATTCGCATTTTGCGTTCTCTTCAAATTCAAACTGTGATGAAGAGAGTCTTTAAAATGCAGTTAACTTGTCTGTCTCACGAAGTTGACTTACGAACAAGTATGGGAGAACCATTTTAATCATTTTTTTGTTATACTGCTTGGGAGATTTTTGGGAATTGGAGGAAAACTGTTTTTCGAGCTCCCTATTGTATGAACTTCAAATATTACTTACGCTTTTTATTCAACGTTAGTGGCAGTTATCATGTTGCTTGGAAAAATGTTAACTATTTGCTGCCAAACTAATATATTAATGTTTTATAAGAAAAATAGTTCGGAATAAACTATCGCTAATGAATAAATAATTATTTATATTTAAATAATTATATTTAATTTATATATTTACAAATTTATATATAATTAACATAATTATAAATTTATATGTAATAAATATATATGAACTAATATATTGATGTTTTATTAGAAAAACAGTTTTATTTTCAGAGTTTACTATTGCGAATGAATTTATATGACATATATATCTAAATATATATAATTAATAAACACATATAAAACCAATAAATTGTTAATGCATTCTTAACGCTTTCTGGCTTGATTTAATTAAATTTAATTCCGGTGTTGCACAAAATAAATATTTTTATGAGTAATGTACATTCAGTCGATACATTACTTGTTTCGTCATAATAACCAATGAGGAGTAGGCTTTGGGTTTGGCTATAGAAAAAAATAACCACGTGTAACATTAAGAAGTAAAATGGTTGACGAATCAGTTAACCAGACACAATAGCATGGTAATTGAGCCTCACAGAGTAGATTATTAGCCAAAAATAAGCTCACTGCGTTTTATTTACGCAATAGTGTACAACAGGTCAGAATACGTTGAAAAAGTCCTGATTTTTTTTAGTGTGCATCGTTATTAATGATTGTATATAAATAAAAATCGTCGCAATAAAAAAGTACACGAAACCACGAAAAATGCTTGGTGACATTTCGAAATGTCCTTAATCAAGGGCAACTATAATAACAGAGCGAGTAAACCTGAACGTGCACGCATTCTAATAGCGCATATGTACATCCGTTAGTAGCTCTGAATACCTGTCATCCCTTATTCAGTAGCATTCTCAGCATTGTCACAGACTACTTAAAATACAGAGGTGAAATAGCCGCTTGTTCCGCTAACTCTGACCGCACACGCCAGCAATATGGCGCCACTAGCGGGCAGCAGGACAGAACGCCGTCCGCCAATCAGCGCCTGCTAACTTACTTGCCAACCGGCAGCCCAGCCAATAGGGAACCGTTCGCAACACGTCGTAGATAATAGGCCCGTTGCCAGATATTCACGCAGCCGTTCAGAGAACGGGTACGCCTACACTAAAGGAACCGCCACACGCAATTCCGCCTCTGTATACCTACTTACTCTGTGGCATTGTGACGACACTCAACTAACCCGTACGCGGTTTACTATTGCAGTTGCTGGCTGGTACCGCTTTTTTATATTTTGGCATGTGTGGTTGGATTTTGCAGCTAAGCGGCTGTTTCTCCTCTGTATTATTAAGTACTCTGTGTGTACGTCAATCTCTGCAGGAGTACAGTTCCTGGTGGTATAGGCTGTTCGCGGTTAGTTGAGCAGTTATGAAATCAACTTTTGAAAAATATCAGTGTCCTTACCTGCAGGCATGTTAAGTATCAAGCCGACTGGCAAGCCCCCAGTAAAGTTGGCAACGATGGAGGGAAAGTAATTCCACGTCTTAACGTTGAATAAGAGGTCTTTGGTTCACATTTCTGAGCACTCAAAGAATTTATTTGGTTTTAGATATTTTTAATGTATGTAAGTGTAAGAATGAGGAGATAAATTTATAAAATATTTATTTGTCTGATAATTTTATAATTTCATTTTACCGGCGGATGAATTAAGTAAGCAGGGCAAAGGTAATTATAATTTTACATATGGTGAAAGAATACGCAATGTGCTTACAAGTTAACCTTAAGTGGTCAGTTTACCGTGAACATACTATACCTATGTTCGCCCTTAACCACCTTACTAACATAGTAGATAAGTACTGTAACAACTCAACAAACCACTACTTATTCTCTGGCTCAGTTATCTCAGTTTATTTTCCCAATGTGTGAATGGGAACGTAATATTTATTTGCTTTATTTATCATTTGTTTGTGGCAGATATATACTCTTTACTCTAGCTCTAATTCAAAATATTAATTGCGACTTGTTTCAAAATATGATAACGTATTTTCCATGTAATTATGGTTGTAAGTCATTCTGTTTTTATTCACAAAGTTATTTTTATGTGTGCCGCATTGCATAGGGAAATTTGTTGTTTGGTTGCTATGGTAACGCAATACGTATGTGTTAAAATATAATGTAGCCGTCTCGTGATTGGCGCGATGTTTAAAGGCGTTGGTTAAGTATGCAGTTTTTAAGGCTTCTAGCAATCTTGGTTCGTCCGTCAGGCTTCGATGATCTAGTGGGTCGTCGGCCTGAGAGAGATTTTATTTTTCTGGTAAATTGGCTGAGTCCCGCACAGAAATGCAGACTGCCGATAGGGCGAAGACGCGAGGCATCTGAAGAGGAATAATTGAAGTCTGCACGCGCTACCTACGCGCGTTATATTTAAAGCCAAGTTTGAGCTACCGCGATTTCGTGTGGTAAGGTAAGGACTTTAGTGACGTACTTAAGGCTTGATAACCTTGTGAGGGAGGACTAAGACCTACGACCAACGTAACCAGCTACAGAAGATATCAATAGCGGTTGCAGCGATCAAGATTTATTTTAAGCTAAATATGCAGCATTTTTGAAACAGAGACTATGCCTGTACAATAATTAATAATTTTTAAGAAACTAATCTGGCTTACGTTACGCCTTCTTGGATCATCATTTTTGTTAAAGTAGATCTACATGCATGCCTACGGAGCCCTGAACTGAGGTCTCATGTTCTACCAACTGAGTTAGTGTGAGTAAATTATTTAATAATTTAATTTACAATTTTCAAATACTTTAATGATACTGAAGTGTCTAAACTACATTTTGAATTGCAAATACACTGAAGAGCCAAAACAACTGGTATAGGTGTGCGTATGCAAATAACAGAGCTATGAAACCAATCAGAGTAACCCGATGAGGTCGGCAGCTAGATCGGTTACTGCTGCTACAATGGCAGGTTATCAAGATTTAAGTGAGTTTGAACGTTGTGTTATAGTTGGCGGACGAGAGATGGGACATAACATCTCCGAGGTAGCGATAACATTTGGATGTTCGCGTACGACCATTTCACGATTGCACAGAGAATATCGGGAATCCGGTAAAACATTACATCTTCGACATCGCTGCAGCCGGAAAAAGATCGTGAAAGAACGGGACAAACGACGGCTGACGAGAATCATTAAACGTGACAGACGTGCAACCCTTTCTCAAATTGGCGCAGATTTGATTTGTGAACTGCCCTGCAGGATTCAAGATGTGAATTGCCTTCTTCATACCTTCAGACATTAGTCGAGTCCATGCCACGTCGTCTTGCAGCACTTCTGCGGCTCACGAATTTTAGAGAACACTACTCAAGTACCAACTATCAAGGGCCAAAATTGAAGCGTAAACTCGTGTTAACCAGTGTATCAAAAAATTATTGAAATTTGTGTGTCATATCTTAAAAATTAAGTATTTTGTAAACTAGTCAAAAATGCTTCATGCATTAAGAATCAATTTAAATATATAGTTACTTCAACGGCAGCATGACTTTCAGCACATAACAGGAAATAATATGCATCAAGTACTCGTATAATACAGAAATCCCTATGTCCACATGTTAATAACGCAAGATTTGTTTGTAACGAATTGCGTTCACAGATCATGTTTAGTGTCACACGTAAGTATTTTTTTTAAATAGTTTGAGACGCCGTGTTTTCTTGTAAAAGTGAAAAACTGAGTAAAAACCCTATAATTTATGTAGCAATAGATAAAAATCCCGTCAACTTATAAAGAGGTGCATTATCGGTAGAGACCTGAAAAATTCGCGAGTTCAACTCTTGTATGTAAAATCATGCAAATATCCCTGTTCATTGGTTGCTTGTTGTATTAGCGGAATACGGTGATTCGATCTGCATTTTACTGTGCTTTTATTATCTCAGAGTTGTCCAGGATGCGTAAACTAACGGGTAGACCAATAGCATTAGCAATACAAACGTACGAAGTTTTGAATTCTAGCTCGTCCCGAAATGAAAACGCGAATTTTTCAGGTCTCTAATTACCGGTTATAAAACAAACTAAAGAATTTACTGCCAAACGGTGAACCCCCACATTAACGTGTTAATTATTCCGCGTGAGAAGAGGGGAAGGAGGTAGAAGGGAAAGGGACACGTTGGTGTCCCGCCAGAGGGAAGGTGTAAAGGACGCCTGTGTCCCCTCCATCCCTGCAACCTCGAAGGAGAGAGCTTAATGGGTAAAGGTGAGAAAGTGTACTTGTGGGAATAATCAGCTCGCTGCATCTTCAAGCGTCAGCGAGAGAGTCAGCAGGACGCAAAAGGCGACCAGCGTGCGAATTAAACTTTTTATTGCTCAAAGGGGAAAGCGAAACGAAGAGAAATTTATTTATTACCTCTGAGGGAAAAATTTCTCCGCATTTTCCCACTGCTCGAACTAAAGTCACGCTAAGGACAGTTTTTCTACTGACCGGCCCCACCGTATACAGCGTATGTCCGGTGACTACGTATTTACGATCCCGCTTTATGGCCGTAAGCTGAGAGGAAAGCGGCTTACTTACTATGGTGCTCTACTGCGCGTTATAAAAGTGGTCCCCGCTCGTATAAATATAATTCAATTTTTATTCAGAACCGCCGTCGGTATTTGGCCATGATTTTCTTAAAAATGACTAGGAAAGTATTTAAAAGTTTAAAACAAAACTGTTGTTAAAATATTTTCTACAATTGAACTCAAATATATTTACAATTCCACTCGTGATAAATTAACAGCATAATTATATTTTGTGCGCGCGGGGATCCGAAATGTCGAAAACTTCGGCTATAGAAATTACCTGAGCTTACAAATGTCCCGTGAAGGCGTGGTTCTTAAAGCCAACCCTGCACGATAATTCATTTCAGCTACCTTCGTTATAGCCACGAGTGTAACGGAAGGGGTAATACTCCATAGGGGACAATAATAAAGAACACGCCATTTCGTATCCATACGTTACCTAAAGTGCTAATAGAAAAGTGTAAGGAGCAAACAAATACAATCATAACTATTAGACAGTCCGCAGTCAACATGACCGCAATTTCAATCAAATCCTAGAAGATAAATATAAGTAGTCACTTCTTAAGTACGATCAACGTTTATGCCTTTTATTAATGCATAACCAACAGGTTGTTTAATTTTTTTCGTCAAAAGGATGATAGAAATCAAAGTTATCCAACAACCGCAATAATATGTAACATTTAAACGATGAACACAAAAGTTTTCACCGTCCATCATTTGACTTCATCTTCTCCCATTTACTCAAACTATTATTTTTTTTCGATATTTCTCCTAATGTTTTCTGTTTGGAGATGATTACCCCTCAAAGTCTGGTTCTACTATCGCCTCTTTTCCTTTCCTATAACTTTTCGCATTCTTCTCACAACTTTTATCCTGCGCTTTTTCATTCCCTGCTTTCACCTTCCAACTCTGGACGAAAATAAGTCACCTTAATGAAAAGAAAGCTATCTCTTTCAGACCCACCTTAATTTACGGCTCCAGGCGTTGCAAACAAGAAATTATTTGATGAGTGCTGTACTTAAAATAGACACAGCGCTTGTTACGTTGTCACAACCAATTAACTGCCTTGTCTATTCATGGTAACACCCCAACTTTTCTGAAGCCCTCCTAAAGTTCTACTTTCAGAATATTCCTCCGCCACAAGCAAACAAAGTTTACCCGAGTCTAGAAAATTTCACCAGGAGGCAACGCACCGCATTCGTGTGTACTCAGTGTAATAATATTTTACGTAAGAACTATTCATACTAGGCTTTTTACCAGCACACCTAATTTCTTCCTGTTTTGTTCATATTCGTTATAATCTAAATAATATAATTAATAGATAATATTAAGTAGAAGTTCAATTTAACCACAAATAAGATGCTTTTACATTAACTGAAGTATAAAACGCTTATGAAACATGTCACATTTGGGAAGAAACCCAACAAGACATACATGGGGTGATTTTACAAAGGTTTGATTGAAAAAGTGTTAAGAAACCGTGAACTGACTATATAAGCTTCATGCTCAGATTGAACAGCATGAAACATTCATAACCTTCGAACAGTAGGACGGTTTACGAACCAGTTACCCACAGTGAAGATCATTGGATTGAGACTCGCTGTGTACAGCACAGGCCAAAAATAATCATCCTGTGCGTTATGTTCACAATTGTGCACACTAGTTCAGAATGGGATAAACTTCTTGCGTTTGCTATCTATTAATGGAATAAGAAGAAGGATGTCACTCACCTAGGAATATTTTATCTAAACCTGTGAGTTAAAGGCAAATATATAGTGTCATTTCCCCCAAACATTATATAGCATGTGTAAAATAAATAATTTGCCATCTTTTTTTTTTAATCATAGTTTTTCCATGGTAGCCTGATAATAGAGTAATCTTGCAGTTTTTAGATCACACAATGAAAACATACAGATTTGAAAACATAAACTACTGAAGCCGAAAGTCAAAATCTTAATATGTTCTTTAACAACGCAATGTTATTTGTCTTTGCTGCTTGGAATATTCAAAGGGATAATATAAATAAAAAATTCTCAATATTTTGTATTTTTCCATTAATAATAAAGACTATTTTGTCCAATGCATACATGTTTTTAATTTTACTTTTGAGATTGTTTTCCAGCGTCAATAAATGGCTGCGTCCAGAATAACTGAACAATTCTGAAAGACTTGCTCATTGCATAGCTTTCCGTCAGATGGCAACATTTTCAGTGTTGTGATATTCGCAACTAGCGTCGATTCGTCAGCCATGTAAAACTCTGGAATTGTTAAAAAAAAAAAAAAAAAAAAAAAAACAATTATATATATACACACAAAGACGAAATGGTGTGGCGGTTTCTTTGATGTAGATGCTCCCATTCTCTGACTGGATGCGCAATGCTCTGAGAACGGGCATTGTGTCTGATCGGCTACTGCGTTGTATGAAAGGTTCCATATTGACTTGGTTGTCGGCTGTGTGTTAGGTTATCAGGCGCTGATGACTCTTCAAGATGATTATAAAATCATGGGACAAACATTGAGGGGTGGTGGAGCTCACTAAAATAAATAATTATTGTATAGGAATATATGGAAGGAAGTGACACGTCGAGGCACAAACACAAAAACATAACACATTAACGGAAACATAAAATGTTCATTAGCAGCATACGTATCGAGTGATTCCGTACAGAAAATGTTAAAACAGTTGCTGGAAATGCATCCACCAACAGTCACGCATGCTTGGCGACCTCTACATGTGGCGTGATTGGCTGACAATGGTGGCGTGCGTGAAATACCCGGCGTATTTGAATCTGTTCGCCAATCACTCTACCGACGCTACCAAGCTTGCTTTACTGTCGGTGGTAGCAATTTTGAGCAATTATTGTAAACATTGCTGTAAAAATGCATTTAGCGGCGACGTTGTAAATAAACAATGTGCTGCATTTCATGTGTTATTTTTGTGTTTGTGCCTCAACGCGTTACTTTCGCCCATATATTCCTATATAATAATTGTTTGTTTTAGTGAGCTCTACCACCCCTCAATGTTTGTCCCATGATTTTAGAATCATGCTGTATATTTCTGGCGTGTGCGGATGGAGTTCGCGATGTAAGCGGTTGTTTCACATTTGTACTCTTTGTATTAGTGCCGTGCACCGTCTTACTCATCCGAGTACAGTTGCATTGCGGGAGGATGGAGGATGTGCCGGCCTTCGGGCCTTAAAAACCTGTACTCTTTGTATCTTGTGGTATAAGCTGCTCACGGTAAACTCAGCACTTTTTGAAAGCCCTGCTTAATATCCACTTGTTTGTTCATTGTGTATTCCTCCGCCATGTGTAAAATTAACATTGCCATCGGGCCTGGCCGCTTTATTCATTCGTCAGTCGAGTGAAACTTTGAAATTATTAGAAAATGTTACACATTTCCTTAGTCTTACACTCATATGCATTAAAAAAAGGAAGCTATTGAAATAATTTCAGTATTCACAAATGTTTACCTAATAAATTTATTTCGACGTTAAGACATGAAACTTGTTTCCCTCCGTCGTAAGCAACTTTACTGGGAGCATGCCAGTCAGTGTGTTCGTTAAAATACACTTAGGTAGGCGCGGTTGCGTTTTTCAAAGGTTGATTTCAAAAGTTCTCAGTTTACCGCGAACAGCCCATATTAGCAGGCGCGCCTTGTTTACGCGAAAAATTAGAAAGCGTTAGTCACGCTACACTTAAATACACTAAGTGCTCAACCGGCAATTCCCTCCGTCATTGGGCGCGTGTCGTTGAGAGCAAACATTACGGTATTTTACCGGGTGAATAAGAATTGGGGTTACTTCAGTGCAGAACTTATGCGATTCATGGGCAGGCACCTAAGACGCGTAATAGCTAGAAACTATCCGTTCGCGAAAATGTATCTGAGCCGTAAAGTATTTTCAAACAAAAGTAAACAGTAACGCTTATCGCGTAAATAATGTGTCCTTAGCCGTTATTTACTTATATTTTGATTTAAAAGCTGTTTCGTTGGCCAACAATGTGTATGTTAGTAGATAGGGTATGCCGAAGCGTGGACAACGGGATCCGGGATAAGATCCAGGATCCGTCCGCCATCTTGGTAAGCGTGGCAGGCGGCCATGATGGTCAATGCCGTCCGCCATCCTGGTAGGCGTCACAGCCAGGGCTCGTTGCCATGTTGCATGTTCATCCCCACATCATCCCTTGAAATTATTTTAATAAGAAAACTATTTTAATAACAAATAATCTGTATTGGCTTGCTACATTGGATTGTTAATAATTATATTGGTTTAGCGTGTCCCCACAGATTATAATTTCAGCCCGCCAATTCGGAGTTTATATCTGGGTTTTGCTGCAAGCTCCATCGTTGATGCGAGTGACAACTTTAACCTCATTTCGTACCTGCACCTCTCCACATTGTCCATGCCTGCGGCGAGAACGAATGCTGCACTCGTCAACAGTGAATGTGCCTTCGCCTCCTATGAAGCACCACAATATTTCTATGACGTCGTCACGTACATATATATAGGTATATATCTTCATTTTATAGAGCTTAGCTTGATATAGGTTTTGGTGAGTGGCAGATCGTTGAAGAACGTGACAGTACCTGGCATAAACATTATGTTGACGTCGGTCGTATGGCCAGCAGAAGGACAATTGTGTTCATCACATGGGACATAGGCAAGAGCAGCACCATCACCGCCATCTTCAGGCATGATTTCGAAAGGGTTAGCGTCTTATTTGGTTGAAACGTCTTCAGAGGAGTCGACTGCAACTTCGGACGAACTGACAGCACCATTTCTTACTGCACCATCTTTTTATTCGGCTGTGCAATCCAGTTCTTTGGCTGTCCTGTCTCCTGCAGAATTCGGGACGTCGCCTTTATCGCCAGCACCTGAGAAAACTTATCGCTGCAGCTACTGCGACAAGGTATTTTCGCATCAACACACCGCACGGTAACATGGGTTTCGTGGCTGTATAAACAATCCTAACCACTTTTAATATCTGTTTTTATGGCGTGGGTACCTTTTCTATCGCAACGATACGTTCTTTAAACATGTAAGTTCATGCAAAGTTAAACTGCAGGCCTCATAGATGCCTCGATGCTGTATCTGCTACAGAGAGTTATTGCGGCCTCCGTCGGCGGAGTTATGTACGGTGATTTTCATCATATGACTCCACTACCAAAATCTGCCACGACCAGTATGAACGACGATCCTGGAACTTCGTCACCGGGAGAAACATCTCTTTCCACGAAGAAATCTTCATCTATGGTTTTTGCTCTTTACAGCTCGATGACAGCCGAACCATCTGGGACCACCAATGTATCATCTACGGAACTTTAATTGCCATATCAGTGCAGCTTCTGTTGCAAGGACTTAGCCTTCAAACTTATCGCATGGCAGCACGAAGTTCTCGAGGGTCCGAATAGTTGGTTTCCTATTTAAAGAATTAGAACTGAATGTGATTAAACGTATGCAGACTTTATGCAGACGTACATGAATAATTTTGTAGTAATGAATTTTAGTAAATTTGAAAAAATAAAAAAAGTGATTTTAATATTTTAACCAAAATATTTTCTTCCGCTATTAAAAACTAGTTTTTATAAAAAAAATTACTATGATACAGTAATGATTTTTAATTTAGCTAATTACTACATCTATAAATGGTCGTAGGGCGTATACGTGCATATTTTCCTGGAGCTAGAAACTATGCTTCCAAACTGAATTTCACGAGCCTGACCCTAAGGAAAACGCAAATTATAATCACGTATTCCTAAAAATATTCGCTTGCTTACAACCTGACTTGCGAAATGTGGGCCAATCTATAATTTACGATACGGATCCAACTGAATAAAAATTAGCTGTATGATATATCGCTCACCTTTAAATGCACTTAAAATGAAAACAAACATAAATTTACTATAAATTTTTACGAACAAAATATATTCTATTCGGAATAGTTCTTTAGGTTTTCGTGTTTGAGTATATGCACTAAACCAGTAATACACAACACAAAATTAAATTTTGGTATGAGAAAATGTGCTATGGCTGTGAGGCTGTGTGAGTGGGGTTATAACATTACAAGAACCTCGTTTTTAAAAACAATTAATGGCCAAGTGTTGTTGAGGGGGGTGAGGGTGTTGAGATTGGTTAGACCGGGTGGGTGAGGGTAATGATGAGAGTTAGTGGCATGTGAGGGGTGGTTATGGATGTGATATTGCGAGTTGTGTGGAGTGGTGAGCGGCGATGGTGGTAAGATATGTGAAGGGTGAGGTGGGTTAGTGTTGGTGAGAGTATATGTGTGCAGGGGGGCGACGAGATTTGCCATTGTGTGTGAGTTTGGGGAGGGCTGATGTTGTGGTTGTGGTGGGGTGCAAGGGGCTGGTGTGGGATGAGGGGACCCACAACTTTTAAATTCGTAATTATATATACACACCGTTGATAGGCACTCTAGCAGAGGTTGTTGTAGTCGAGCGAGTGAAGGTTGCTCTGCAAACGAGCCTTTTTTTTATATAGAAAAATCAATAAATATCCTAGGTAGTAGGCAAAACTTATTTCATTTTTACACTTTTTTTTTTTAAATTTAAACGTTTTCTTTTTTTACTGGTTTTTGTGAGGGAGAAGGGGGATCGATAGGTCCCTGAGGTGGCGGTCCGAAATTATGATCTGTGGCGACTTTCTAAACCGATATAATTATTAACAATCCAAGGAGATAGGCCACTACTTTATTATTATTTTTAATTAAAATGTGTTTTATTAAAATAGTTTTATTTATTAAAATAATTCTTAGGGATGATGGGGGGACGAACATCCAACATGGCATCGAGCCCTGGCTGTGACGCCTCGTCACCGACCAACATGGCCGCCGACCGCCTTTACCAAGATGGTGAACGGATCCGGGATCCTATCCCGGATCCCGTTGTTCCCACCTCGGCATACCCTATCTAGTTATATTTATTTCGTGAGTGAGTGGAGAGATTTGGGCGTGACTTAATTAAAAGCGATTTCTTGAGAGCCGAATATTTCTTTCGTAATGAGGTAATGCAACTAGTACGTACTTTTCCTCACGCGGTGGAAATGTTATTGCAGGTGTGCTAGGCAATGTAATGATAGTATGTATTGGTTTATGGGCAAGTATTTTTAAATCCTTGTTTCAAAAGAGTTTAGATTAACACGAATGCACTAATCTAGTTTTAGGCATTTTAATTAATTTGGAAAATGTATTATTTTGAAGTGTACATAAATGTCTGACAAAATGCATCCATCCGAAAAGCTTTTGTTGAAAAAAATTTCATCTCTAGTGTGCTAATACTATAAACTGTTAAAAGCATTCATCATTAATATTTTTCGCCTTTTCAGCGCCATTGAAAAGAAATTTTCAGTCTCTAAAAGTTTAATAAATAATCTTTCATCCACAAGTTTATATCAACTTTATTTTCATCTCAGGAAACAACTACCTCCACCCCTCCCCCTTCCGTTCTTCAGAGTACGTTCACTAGACTTCCTGCGTTGATGTGGAAGTCAAAGTTCTTCACATGCGAGAAGTGAAGACGAGCTGGATCTGAGTCCTAGAGAGTCGAGCTGGATCCGAGTCCTAGAGAGTCGAGCTGGATCCGAGTCCTAGAGAGTCAAGCTGGATCCGAGTTCTAGAGAGTCGAGCTGGACCCGATTCCTAGAGAGTCGAGCTGGATCCGAGTCCTAGAGAGTCGAGATGGACCCGAGTCCTAGAGAGTCGAGCTGGACCCGAGTCCTAGAGAGTCGAGCTGGATCTGAGTCCTAGAGAGTCGAGCTGGATCCGAGTCCTAGAGAGTCGAGCTGGATCCGAGTCCTAGAGAGTCGAGCTGGATCCGAGTCCTAGAGAGTCGAGCCAGATAATCCACGAGGTCAGTGACATGCGCGCTTTCTCGTTTCTGCTCCAGGATCCGACACAACAAACAACACTTCAGCAGCGGGATATGCACTCCGTATTAAAAATAAAAAGACCAGGTAATTACAAACCTAGATTGAAGTACTGTTTGTCTTGCACAACTCATCCTAACCTTTGAGATTCCTACTTTCAAAACGAGGCATTGCCTTAAAAGATAAACGGGCTTTTACTAGGTACGTTTCTGACAGCAAAGATGAGATCAAAGAGGTGGAAAGTTTCATGCAGGAAAAGAAAAAATATTAACTTCTAGTATCTCGCAAATTTAATTCATCAAAATGTACAGGCCAAGAGCCGGTGCGAAAGTGGTGTAGAGCTAAGCAATATTTCTAGTCAATAAGAAACATGCCAGTTTTGTTGCAATTTCTTTTTACGTTTCTGTTTATTAAATTCAAACACTTCTCTACTCCTCAGTGCCATTCAGTTAGTTAGAATTCTGGACATAAAATTTTCGCGAATTCATTTTAGGACAAGCTAATACTTCACGCGTATGTATATTTCTGCTGTTTGCTGTTGAATGACGATGTATTAGATACGCCTAGGTAAACTGTAAACCAATTACATATTTACAACGAAACAAGGGCCGAATCTCGTGCCACCTAGAGGGAGGTTAAAATGGGAAACCAACAAGAAGTTAGCCAAGGATCTTAATTACGTAGGGCAATGGAGTCTCTCCTACCCGTTGTTGAATTCGCGAAATTTTTCTGGATCTAGTTGTTACCTATCATATAACTTGTTTGTATAGTTACATGGCACACCGAAATTTCTTCAGTTGCAACATCTGAAAAAAAAATCATTGATACTTCAGCAAATAGTATAACCAGAATAAGGCATACTTGCTAGTCTCACCACTACGGATACTTGAGAACGACATGCGTGCCATGAGCTCACCCAAGGATTCAAAGCTAAAGCTTCGCCGTTCTAAGTCAGCGCCTTAGCGACTCAGTACACGGACGTTACTAAGTTGCGAATACCTGTTGATAAATGCTATTCATTGTAAAATGAGCACTTCTAAAATGAACCTTTGAAAAATACCACTGCCCCTGCCTACATGTAATTTAACGGGCACGCTGGCTGGCATGCGCCCGGTAAAGTTGGTATCGAAGGAGAAGTCGTTCCATGTCTAAACGTTCACTGAAACGCGTTAAGTAAACATTTGTGGAAACTGAAATTATTTCGTTTGCTTTCTGATTTTTTTTAGTATATATAGATGTATGGAATAAAAATATGTAAAATATATATTTTTCTAATAATTTCACAATTTTACTTGACCAACGTGACGCACGGGTAAAGTGATGAGGCCCATGGCAATGTTAATTTTTACGTATAGCGGAAGAATACGCAATGTGCATGCAAGTAGATCTTAAGCAGGGCTTTCAAAAGGGGCTCAGTTTACTGCGAACAGCCTATACACGACTTTGGAAATATACGTCTTGCAGTGAAATGAGATAAACAGTACACTTAATTTTCGTGTTTACTTTTAAATAAGAATAAAGAGTTTTTAAAGAAATGGCACTCATGTATTTTATACCAAAACAAATCGCGACCTCTACCAGCAATATGGCATCGCTGAGAATCGTTACCTATTGAACTTAGTTCTACCCGTAGGAATTTACGTAGGTAAATGCGTATAATTATTTGCATATTCTTTCATTCATTTTTATCAGATTATTGGTTTGGAAGCCCGACAAATACTTCATAAAGACACCCTTTCTTAGTTTAGTTGAGAGAATAGGACGGCTCTTAAAAATGAGTTCTTGAGGGCCGATAAGGGTAAAATGAGCTGAGAATGGAGCAGCGCTGGAATGCAAGGTCGGGGGAAACCGGAGATTCCCGAGAAAACCCGGTGACCAGTGGCAATCTTCCGGCACGATTCTCACTTCCGAAAATCCGGGAGTGACTGGGTTGGGGATTGGAACCGGTTCGCCTTGGTGGAAGGTGAGCTGTCTAACCGCTCAGCCACCGTGGACCCACGTTCTCTAAGACGGCCCGAATTAATAAGAAAAATAAATCAATACGACAAAGAGGAAATTGTTTCGGATTAAAAGAAAAAGTATCAATTTCTTCCACTAGAAAAGAAAGGAAGCGACACTGCTATTTAAGGAATTAATTGGCTAGAAATAATCCGTTTTTACTTCCTCATAAGATTCAGAATCATTTTCATTTACATGAAGTTAATTAAATCAAAGTATTTTATTCAATTAAACTAGGACGTACAACTAATTTAGCAGTTGCATATTGCGAGACGTCAAAACACCGTGTTATGAGTAACCTACAAGTTTCCAATTATTATAGGGTGTTATGCTATAAGTCACAGAAATTTCCCTACACAAGTCAGTGTCATTTTTTAGTGAACGCTACCTAGGAGTGAAGCCATTTCCTTTGTAGCTGCGAAACGTATATGCCTGTGACACAAATATGAAGTGCTCATCAATTGCAATAGAATAATTATTAATACAGAAGCCAAACAGCCTATCAAACCGTGAAATCCAGCCTCACACGCCAACAAAATGGCAGTATTGACTGGTGACACGTTGGATCTCCGTCCACCAAACAGCACCGTGCAGTTTAGTTACCAGTTGAAAACACAGCCGATATGGAATCTTTCGCAATACGCAAAAAGTCAATCAGACGCCAAGGCTGTAACAGAGCCTCGCGCATTCAAATATTGTGTACGCCCACATCAAAGGAACTTCCACGCTATTTCGCATCTGAGAACTTATCTATTCTATGTCAGGGGGTGTCTGACACATATGGTCCAGTATAAATAGCAGAGCAAACTACCTGTTTAAAGTAAAACCTGTCTCCAAATGTTAACGCCAATTTTGTACAGCTCTGCCTATTAACAGCATTTATATTTTCTTAGTGCATTTGTGCACGAAGATTACTCAAAGATATTTACCTAGCGGGTGATTAATTTTAAATTCTCGTTTTATAGAATTACACCAACAGTTGCCTGTAACGAGGTGGAAAACAACTTGTAAAATGAACACTATCCGTAGTAATTAAGCTAAGAAATACTCTGCCAATATTCACGTCAAGTTGTGTCTATGAGAACGTATGGCGGTGTGGTAGCACATATTTGAGGTGGAAAATTTCGGGAGAAATCTAATATCTTCTCACGAAATGATCCTTCGTATACCAAAGCCGCATTTGCTATGCCGGATGGAAAATTGGTATGGAATCGAGAGCACGTGGCCTTAAGAATGTCATCATTCCACTTCAGTAAACGCCTCGAAATAGTTCCAGGAAACGAAGAATGGTTTCCGCTCGGCCCGGCTGGCGTCAGATATTCAACGGTTTCGGATAATAGCTTACATGCAAACCTTTCAAGAAAAGTTCGAGCCAAATCTCCGTAGATAGACGGCCGTGTACATACACAAATCCTGATAAATTTATCTCCCCAACTCTTTCCGCTGCGAGACAGAAACTCGGAAATCTGTAACGGCTTACAATTTCAGGAAACAATTTTCTCGTACGTCCAACCAGAACAATTATATATTAAAAAATATTGTCTTAAATATCCTTCTCATCGCAGTAGAGATATTATTTTGTGTTTCTGTGATGAGTATGTAATTTTAAAATATCGTTTAGATTTTTTCACAACTTTCTAACTTTCATTAATTCTTATGATTTACTGTTTAAGTGAAAGATAAATTTAAACGCAAAGAAAATAAATTATACTTAAGTGACAATTTTTATTAGTCAACCAGGTTTTTTTTGGATGCAAGTGAAGCTTTTCATAATAAACATACGAGTAAAAAATTATTTTGTCAACACTTTGATTTTGTAAACTGTGCTTTCACGAGATTTTTCTTGTAGTTTACTCCTCTGGACATACTGCACTAATTAAAATACAAAAGTAACTGCATTCAAACATAATTCCTAATTCTTGAAAGTACAAAATTGGGCAGAAAATTAAAAATTTAAAAAGTCGACAACAAATTTTTATATAAAATTTTAATATGTTTGCAAGAAATGTTTTTCATTTTCTGTTTTAACTTCATCCGGGCCTTTTAGCATATGTTCATCAGAGTTTTTCATGGTAATATCTATAATTTTTTGTTTTAATAAAGCACCTGATAACTTCCGTTAAAAATGTAAGTCGACAGATTTGGCTGCTCTTAACAGCGATGTCTTGAGAGTCGATGAGGGTGATCGAGGTAGTATTGCAAATTGTAGTTTATAGGTGTCTGTTAAGTATCTCACTTAGTTTGAAATACAGCCGATTTTTCATCTTATTTTATGCCTTCCCGAGATTTATCGGAGATATTGGCCGAATAAATAGCAATCGAGAAGTAATAGTCAGGTAATAAAGTTGACAGCGTTGTAGTTACTCAGCAAGTTATTGTTAACTCCTTTTGAAGGCGTGCGGTCAATAACCGTGTCTTGCAACCTGAGTGATCTTCATTCACAGCAGCGCAAGTTACGTGGAGTCAGCCGCTGGAATCAAGCTTTTTCAGGTTTCTTGTTTTTTTTTCTCGCTGTTAGGATTTTCTAGCTTCTGCCAAATATCGCAGTGCAGCAGAACGGTTCTATTAGTTACGCCTGTTAGCTACTACAGCATTTAAAAAAAAGCAACACATTTGGTGGGTTGCAGGTAGTTTTTAAATTGTTGTAATTTAAATAAATAAAAAATAATTTAAAAATTTAATATTTGTTTGTACATTTAACAAATCTTTTATATACCCATAATTATAAAAAATGTTCGTAACAACAGGAAATATGGAAAATCGTTTACGTGAATAATTTCAACAAACACATCACAGGACTCTTCTACAGCGGGTGGTGGAATTTCAAACTGCTCAACTGTCTGCGAAGCTCGACAAGTTTGAAATTGCCCGTGGGCTGGCAACTAATTGAATATAGCTGTTTTACGGGTAATTGGGAATTTATTAAATCAACCGTCAAAGGGAAATCTGTTCCCGTTCCTGTATAGGCAATAAAGTAGCGTAAGCAACGAATGCAGCACTTTGAGTCAGTCGACAGCGAAGTACTTAAACCAGTTACTAGTACAAACGTCTCTTTAGTAGTGCAATATTTGTGGTAAGTGGAATCATTACTTTTAATTCTGACTTTTCACGTATTTTTTATAACAATTTTAAGGTTTCGTTTTGTTTACGTTTGAATTTGTGTATTTCTGCCAGTGGCACAAAAATTCAATCATGTTTTGAATATCTAGTTACTATTTACAATCGCAGCCCACGTGCATTTTGGAGGTCGTGGTTTGGATCCTGTCAGACAGAGTTACCTATACAGAAAAATATTTTTAGGAAAGTAACCCTGCGAAATTATTTGTGGTCATCACAATATACACATATATAGTTTTACTGGCCACAAAGGTTTCGTGGTGACATCTGAATAATTTTGTGTCCAGCACAAAATTGTTTTCGGCAGAGTAAATACAAACAAAACATTAAAAAAAAAAAAATTTCCCTGTGCAGGAGGTTTTTCCATAAATGCTTAATGCTACGCTATTGGCGCAACAGTTACTTTATATATACATGCATGATTCACGGTGCTTCATTTTGAGATTTTGTAAGCCTGCAGATCCGAAGGAGCCAACAGTTTCGCAAGAAGCTTGCTCCTAGTTGCGTTGAGTTGTTGAAGGGTTATATCCATTCCTTTCCTCGCGAAAGGCGCTCCGCAAACATTATTACGAGGTGCGACACCTACCTCGTGTTGCATGGGATACCCCCTTCCCTCTAAGACGCTTCACAAGTGGTTCCGCTTCGCTGGCGTTCCAACGAAGCGCTCGCAAGGCGATGCATGTGCCCGCACAGTTGGTTCCCTCCTGCTNTACTCTAACTTCTCGTACCTCTTATTTTCCCTCACTGCCCACGCAAATTTGCATTCAGCTGTGATCCGTATTGCGCCGTCACGAAGGTTTCATACAGAGAAAGCATTGCTTTCGTTTAACAGAGAAAGCAAGGCATTCCTTTTGACCTATTTGGGTAAAAGGTAAAACATCGCATCCCGTGCAGTTGTATAAAAAGAAAATGAGTGTAAATGATTCTAATATGGAATTTCTAGACCTACTACCATAGAATCAAAGCATAATAATTTGACCTGGATGAAGAAGTATGTAATTTTGTACTACTTTGCCTGTTTCAGTGAACATAGGGTATAGAAATTGTACTATTATCACAGGCAAAGATAATATTGTTTCAATTTTCCCTATCAAGTCCCCACCTGTGCTGCTCTATTTCTGTACGTCGTGACTGACTTCCAGAAGACTTTCATTAGCGACATTGATTTGTCACAGGATTCAACCTTCACGTCAGTCAAACATTGAATAATTTACGCTGGCCGCCGCCTGCCTTACGCCGATGGTCCTGATGTTGTTTTTATTTAATTCGAGCATCATTGCCGAGAGGGCATTTTACTGACCTAGTTAAAGACGCCATTCGTGAAACGGAGGTTACGAAGAAAAACATGATTGTGCTTTCTGGCAAACGCAATAAATTACTTGTAATATTAATGTTAGGCTTTCTCCTTTTTGTGACGTTACAGAGGAGAATTTTGCCTGGTATATTATAGCAAGATAAGATGCAATTATCTTAAATTTGTGTTCGTAATGTTTGGTCTTTAAATGCGATGATATTATTGACGTGGTTATTTGTGTGTGTATCTAAANGTTGTCACGTCAAAAAAAAACAAGGAACCAGCCAACTTGAACGTTGCGTCAGCCAGGTGATGACGTGAAAGAGTTGGAAACATAAGTTGATACAAAAACGCCAAATTTTATTCATATTTGCATACAACAAAAAGAAACAGAATTGCAGATGACAAGTATTTTTTTAACTTTACTGTTAGGAAGACATTAAAACATGTAAGTACTTCTCGTAGTTCGCTGCCAACTTAACTGCGAGTATTGCGGTAATTGTTCACGTTCAAGGGAAGGGGGAATGGAAGAGATTTGGGCGGGTCTGAACAGCGAGGTCTTGAGAGCCGATGAGGTTGAAGCGAGGCGAGTATAGGAAATGAGTACGGAGTGGCGCGGGAATAAAAGGGTGCGGAAAACGGGAGATTCCTGAGAAAACCCACCGACCAGTGTCATCGTCAGGCACGATCCCCACATGCAAAAATCCGGGAGTGACCCGGTCGGGGACTGAACCCGGTTCGCCTTGGTAGGAGGCGAATAGGCTAACCGTTCAGCCACCGAGGCCCCGTTCACATTCAAATATATGCAGTAACGGTCAGTGATTTTTTCATAAGTTAATTTGCAAATGTTCTCACTTTATCGTGAAACACCTTTAGAGAAGTGAAACAGCAACTTATACCATGAACTCTAGCCGCACACGGCAGCGAAATGGCGTCGCTGTACACCAATATGTCGGAACGCCGTTCGCCAACCAGCACCTCGTAACTTACTTAACAGCCAGCAGCCCAACCAATGCGGAACCTTACGCAGCCAGCAGTAACCAATGAGGCACCTTCCAGATTCTCGCGAAACCAATCAGAGAATTGCTACGCCCACTAAAAAGGAGCCGCTACACTATTTCATTTCTGTATTCCTTTCTATGCTGTGCTCTGAGGTAGAGCGGCATATTGTGCTAGGTACCACGTCCTTCCACACGTGTTGATCATACGTCATGCAGGGAAGGTGGACAAATTGGAATGACATTGTTTTAATAAAATCAATAAATAGACATGTGCTTGAAAAAAAAAAGAAGTAATACATGTGGAACTTTCAGTTTATAGTTAATTTTTTTAAATTTGAATCCATCACGATTACAGGCGAATCTGTTCCGCTAAAGTGATACTGTCTTTAGAATAAAAATAAACGATAATATCTTCCAATTCGGGTTTTGCGTAGAGGTACGCGACATTTCTTGCACACTGATCTGTGAAAACCCTTCAGCGAAAAATTTTTCTCTTGCAAGTTCTTGTATTCTCTCGGAGGCCGTTCGCGCCCCAGCGCCTCCACCGAAATACATTCGTCTGTAAAAATTACTTTCCACGTGGGCGGACACATGCCGCGTCGATCAACGTTACTGTTCTCTCTCTGCGCCGCCTTGCAGGAGCGTTTATTTGCCATTCCTCCTACCCGCAACTTTCACCTCATGCTGCTTTGTCGTAACTGCCGTCTGCTGGCTCTGTCAGCTGGCGCTCTCGAACTGCTTTGATGGATTGTGCTCCTCTCCCTTTCTATCTCCCCCCCCCCCCC
>NQII01000970.1:0-76484 GCA_002778355.1 Clitarchus hookeri | reverse complement strand
CCCCCCTTCCTTCTCTACGTGGCAACATTCTTCTCCCTTCCGGTACTTTGTGTTTCGTTACTGCATCGAACTTTCCTCCCTCGAAACTCTTCAAAGTCTGCTTCTCTCGAGACCAGCAAGGTGTCGACTAATCCTGCGACCCTTTCAGGAAAGACTGCATTCTCTCTCTTCCCTGCTTCCTCTCCTATTCTCGCAAACGTCTTCTCACTCGTTTATCACTCATCAACTCGTCTTTTATACGCAAGTCCTTGCAGTAACCGCACAGAACACTCAAGAATACAGAGGTGAAACAGCCGGCTACACCGCGAACTCCGGCCGCACACGCCAAGAAAAATGGCGTTGCTGGTCGGCGACTTGGAAAGCCGTTCGCCAATCACCATCTGGTGACCTGCTCACCAGCAGGCAGCAGCCCGGCGTATAGGGAACGTTTCTCAGCAGAGCCTCGCGCAGCCAATCGGAGAGTGGTTACGACAACATCAAAGGAACCACCTCGACGTTTTGTCTCTTTGTACTTATCTACTCTGTCTATGGAGCAACCGCTATAGAAACGAAGTCACGAATACTATAATGCGTGTTCTTTTATCGGGGTGTGTGTTTCGTGGTCCTAGAAAAATTATTTTATAAAATTAAATATAAATAAAACAGCAATATTTTGTAACATTACACCATAATAACAAAATTGTTGTAATACATATTCTGTACTAACATGTAAGCTGTTTTTTTTTTCATTACAATGCAAACTGCTACTAGTTTTGAGTGAGCACTTTTCACAGTCTTGCTTTACTTCATTATTCTGGACTATTGTGTATTTTTTTACGGTATGTACAGTAAAAATTGATAGCAAAATATACATAATTACGATTCGGGAGTCTGCTGTCCCTTTCCACTAGAGCCGCCTGGTGCCTGCCGGTGGCTGGCGTAACTAACCCAACATTGTAAGGAACCCAACATTGACCTACCCCACAATAATACAACTGTCGAAGGCACTTGCTGAACAGTAATAATAGTAATTGTACATATTTAAATTTAAAGAATGAGTTATTTTATATGAACACATTTTTTTTTGCCAATTCTTATATAACCTAATTGCGTGTAAAATTGATTTGAGTAACTATGCAAACATCTCAGAGCACTTGTGTACGTATTCATGTCGTTTGAGATGGAAAATAAGTTCACTGTTGAGAAACGGAGAATGGCCACTGCACATCTACGGGCACACACAGGCGAGTTCAGCTGTGGATGGAGTGGTACGATCCCGGGAGGGGAGATATATGATGAGCTTATGATAGATAGCTCGCACCTGGTGGTGACCAACACATTCCAGTCAACAAGTCACTCATATTTATTCATATGTATTTATATTAGCCTAATTTCCTCTACATGGGTGGAAATAATTTTTAGTGAAGTTCTTGAAAGCTTAGATGGTAGGTGGCCCTAGACGTCTCTTTCACATCAATATGGTTAGAGACGAAACCAGAAACAAATGGAACAGTAATGAAACAATACAAATACACACGTGCCTACCTGAACTCGAACCCAAAAATCATTGTATCATAAGCTAGCATGCAATCAACTATATAGCGAAGGTCGGATTCGGAGCATCAGCTTCGGGTATAATCAGTATAATGTTTTGCAATATAGGGTTTACTAACCTGAAATAATAACACGACCATCACTTTGAAAATAAGTGTCTGAGCTACTTAAAAAAAACTTAAGTTTACATGGCCAACCGTAGCGCTACTTGTGTGTAGAGTCTGAAGTAAAACGGTTGATTGGTTCCTGAGATATGGCATAACAACCTAATTTTCTTATTTGGTGGTATCTAACGAAAGTGCTTAAAAAAAGGTTTTGTATACGGTGCTTATAATAGATACTGTAAGCTTAAAAATTTTCTTTGGATATAGTTAAACTGTTTTATAGATACGACAAACTCATCAAGTAATTTATATAGTCACCATTTTTAAAATCAATGTCTGTACCCACTTAAATCCTATGTATTTACATGGCGTCCAGTAGAATTAATAGTGCGGAAAATTTGGTGGAAATTAGTTAAATTGTTCCGGAAATATGGCATTATTTTGAAAAAGGACTGGCAAAAGAGAATCATGTATGCATAATTTATGCACCTAATGAATACTGTTGAATTGTTGAATTGTTTAATACGCATAACATACTTACCTAAACTATTTATATTAACGTCATTAAAATAAGGCCGGCCGTACCTAAAACATGTAAGCAATCATAACCTACTGTAGAACTACTTGCATGGAACATTTGGTAGGAATCGGTTGATTGGTCCTCTAGATTGTATATAATATAAATTTTTAATGTGACGAACTTCATAAATGGAGGACAAAAATGTTATCTATTAGCACATTCGATGATTTTCATAGATACAGTATAGAAAGTTATGGTACAAATGGTTACATAGTTTCGTAGACATAGCACACTAAGTTAAAGTGTTGTTATAGCCACCATTCTTAAAAATTAATGTCTGGCACACGTAAAAAATATAAGTTAATATGGCCTACCACAGTACAAATTTGTCGCCAAATTTAGTGGTAAAGGTTAGATGTTTTCCCGAGACATGACGTAAAAACTTTAATATTTCATATAGATCTTACAAAATAGGGTGGCAATGAATGAGCAGGTGACTAGTGTTCAAAGACGAATTATCGATAGATTGAATGTGGCATCTGCAAAAAATGAAGAGAATCTGAAAGGACTGAAAGATTTCATATATCATACATACATTCGCTACCTCGATTTCACTACCTCGATTTCCCGTCTCGCCAAGAAAACAGATATTCAAAATTACAGCAGGTGCATATTGGATGCCTGCAGCGTACACCTGTGCAAGATTTTTATTCAATGCGACGTCGGACACTGTTGGCGACTTACAGCGGACGATTTAATCCATCCGCTCGAAGTATTTATTCGCCAAGAGGTCTAAAATTTCGCACGACCTTATCAATGAAGGAATTTTTAAGCCCGTTGCTCGACGCATTGAAGCACTCGGGGAGAGCGATAGAGCACATTTAGTTGTGAAGACCGAAATCAACGATACTGATGAACCTATGAAGAAGCGGAAGCATGGTTATGTCAAACAGATCGGGACGATGGATCGGATGCGGATTTGTCATACAAGAAAAAGGTACTAAAGAAAGTCTTCAAACCCAATGCTCTGGTTCGTTGCTACGTACAATCGTACACATCTCGCAATAATGATACGACATACGGCATATACAGGCATAATAATAAATGATTACTTGGTGCTAATGGAATAGAGTTTACACCAGGTAGGATAATCCAAGTAGACAATTACAAGACATGTGGAACCCCCAGGCTTTACAAACTTCTATTTCGCAAGGAGCCCAGAGAGTTTACAGAATTCGACCTGCTGGAATACAAGACATTGCTTGAATTCACGCGTGCACTTTACTAAGATGGTGTTCATAAGGACGAAGATCATGAACAAATCAACATTCCCTCAGACCTCTTCAGTGGCCTAGCACTGAAAAGCGGCGAAGGTCTGAAGAAAATAGACGTCGACAATAACACCGACTACGTATTCTGGGACGACTCAAATGAGCTGGTCGATAGACTAAGACTACTACTCACTTTGCAAAGGGATGGAAATTATTACTATACTAACGAGATGATTCCAATCATTGAAGAACATAAGGAGGGAGACTACATAGAATGAGTCGATTGGGAATTGCCAATGAACTGCACGCATCTGCGAGATGCAACCAAACTGTTGCCCCAAGGTCGTGATATGTGGCTTGAACGACCTATTTCAAGCCGACCTCCTTGAGATGATACCGTATGCTCGGGTCAACAAGAGCTACAAGAACATGTTGACCGTCATCGATGCATTTAGCGAACTCACCTGGACCAGGCCTGTCAAGTCGAAGAATGCCCGTGATACCACCGAGGCCAAGACTGATATGTTCCATTAAGGACGCATCTTGACTAATCTACCAACCGACCAGGGCAAGGAATTTCAAATTGAAAAGTTCAAGGTCCTGATGAAAAAAACATAACATAAATCATTATTCCACATACAGCAATCTAAAAGCTTCTATCGCCGAGAGGTTCAGCAGGACTCTGACAGGCAAGATGTGGAGGCATTTAGCTGCGAATGGCAACTACAAGTGGTTGGATATACTCCCAAAACTCGTACGCCAGTACAATACTGCAGTTTAATCTACCACACGCATGAATCCCAATGACGTGAGAAACGACTCCCTGCTTCGAACATTGTACACTGACTTGAAAAGGAGGGACCCACGCAACCCTAAAGTCAAGGTTGGAGACCTGGTGCACATCTCCAAACAGAAAGGCATCTTCGAGAAAGGATTTATAGCGAATTGGAGCCCCGAACTCTTTCGTGTTTGACATATACGCAACTATGCTCCGTGGACTTACTTTCTAGAGGATCTGAATAATGTTCCCATCCATGGAGGTTTCTACGCCGAGAAGATCCTGTCTACAAAGTTTCGAGATGTGTATTTGGTGGAGAAGGTGCTGAAACGGCGTAATGGATGGTCGTATGTCACGTGGTGGGGTTTCCCAGCCCACAACGATTCCTAGGTCGCCGATGCGGACATCGAATGGTGAATACCGAAGATTGCAATTATTTTACCTTTGTATATGTGTTTACTCATTTCGCACATTACTGAATAAATGTTGTGTAAACAAATCTTGTGATTTATTTTAAAAAAACCTCCACATTAAAAAAAATGTAATAAAACAAATTACATTAAAAAATTTAATATGACGATTTACATGACCTAGACACCAATCGGTACAGATCGATAGCACTCCTGTCGATAGTAAAATATATCTGGTGGATGAAACACGAGTTATCAGTGTGCTCTAGTGGATGATATTATAAAAAATAAATGGACAGTAAATATGGCATGCCGACGAAGGGGGTTGGAAGGAGGTGGAGGCCTGCCGAAAAATTTACGAACGTGAGTGATTGACGTAATAAATAACCAATAAAAAATTATCGAGGGCGGTCGTGGCGGGACCTCCATAAATGTACGTTTTTAATAATAATTTTTTATATTTTTTATAAGTTTTTTTTAATGTTTCACCATTTTTTTTAAAATTTTTTTTAATTTTAATTTTTTGGGATTTTTTAGAATTTTTTGGCATCAAGTCATCCAGGTAAAGGTTAAAGGTCAAGGTCAAGGTGATCAACATCTAACACGGCTGACGAAATGGACACTGGTCGACGGCGACCTGGCGAGGGCCGATCTTGTCGGGAGCTCAGTTGATCCACATTTAATTGCACCCTGGACCTCCTAAATGTAAATATTGCAATAATTTTTTTAAATATATATTTTTATTTTTTTTATTGTTTGCAAGTATATGTATTTAGGGATTTCATAATATTTCTGCAATTTGTTTGGATTTTTTGGTTTCAAGGTCATTTAAGGTTATGGGCACATGGTCAAGGTCAAGGTCACAAGTCAAAGTCAAAGGTCACCTGGATCCAACTTTGTGGTCGGGTGACGTAACAACATGTCGGCTGGCCGGCTCCTGGCTCCTACTTCCCTGTTTCCTTGCCCCCGATTTCTCCAAATCATTCTACTGGCCAAATCTTTTACCCAAATATCTTAATGACGTTAGATATATGGAGTGTCTGAAAAATTACCCTCCTGATATCTTACAATGAGACCCCAACGTGATGGTTGTTGGTCTCATTTAAATATTAATTACTTAAATTTATCTTTCCCTGAGAGTTCTGAAAAAGAGGTTGGCCAATTCCATGGCTGGCTAGTTCTCCAGATCGAAAATACATATCTGGATGTGCCGAAGAATTGGTATGCAATGAAGACACATAATCTTATAAGCTCTTAAAAAATAAATGAAGCTTTTGACAGGCCGCAATCCGAGCACGCATATGCATTGCAAATCAGGGCGTACATTTAGCAACACGCATCATGATACATTATCAGTAATAGAGATATTGTTCTATTTCTTTTCAGAGACTAAATAATTCAAAGACTTCCAATATTTCCTAATAATGTATGACTGAATGGTTAGTTTAATAATAAATAACTTTGCAGTTCAAAATGTTCTATTGTGGTTGATGCGATCTTTACATTATTCGTAAAGTACACATTAAAAAATTGGATTACATTTTTGAACATCGAAGTATGCTGTACATTTTAGTAAAAATTGTTTAAAAATCCACAACTTGCTATGAAAGAAGACTTATAATCAGGTTTACCATATTTTTTTTTACATGAAATAACTTTGTACAAAGTTAGGTGTTGCTAAACGTCTTAAAGTTGACCCCTGTCACCCCCAAACAGCCCACCAAACAGCCTATAAGCATAAAGACTCAGAAAATTAAACCTTTGTACTCTGATAAGTGAATAATGCGAAAGTCAGTAATCAAAAGTGTGCCTCGTCAGAACAGTTCAATATATGATGCAGGCAGGAACTATAGAGCGAGAGCCCTCCAGACTAAGCCAATGTGAAAGTCCACGTGTGTATATTTTTCGGTATCCAACTGTGAGTGGCGTTCTCCAGCCTGTTTACCACAAACCGTGGCACATCAGCAAGCGCGATCATAATAGAACACCCGTCCGGACCAACAGCGAGCGTTTCTCAGCTTGGAATGGCCTGTCACGCCTGTTTCTAGAGCTTCAGACAGCCGGAGAGTACGGTCACACGAAAGTCGCTGCCACACNTGGAATGGCCTGTCACGCCTGTTTCTAGAGCTTCAGACAGCCGGAGAGTACGGTCACACGAAAGTCGCTGCCACACCACAGATGACAGACAATGTGACCAATGTATGCGAAGTATTGTACCTACCAGCTGATTAGTTATCGCGGAATGTATGTTAATATGTTGGCGATACTGATGATGACTTTGAAAGAAAACTAAAAGTTGTAATTAAAAACTTTAATTTTACTTACAACAGTTATGGTTGATATTATGATTTAATAGCAATGTACTATATATATATTTGCTTTCAGCGAACTGATTTTCAAAACACGTTTAACAATTATGACGGAATATGCGTACACTTTGGCTCAGTGAAAGTTTCAAGCTCGGTGAACGCCATTGTACATGTGAGCTTTATCATCACGTTTATGCGAGTACCTTACTGGTGTTGTCTGAAAATTCACTCGGCAGTAAATTATTTTCGTATTTGCTTTCATTAAAAATAGTTTGCTGTAGGGGTGCCTTCCTGGTGTTTTTCCGTGCGTTAAATGTAATAAGTTTTACGGGCACGTGAATGGATTGTTCCGCCATTCTCTGTGATATCGTGAAGTTTTATAGACGTTATGAAGTTCAAGGTTGTTAGTTTCCGGGAACCCGCACAGTGTCGTGTTTACTGAATTATTCTGTGAATAAATTATTTCGTGTCAGTATCAGATAAACGTATCCAAGGATTGCCATTGAACACGTGTTCAGAAGTTGTGAACAGAAATTGCAATCAGTAAGTCAGTGTCTTCTGGAAATTAACGTCTTTCAAAAGAAAAAAATTATAATGCTTGAAACTAAAGTGACCTAAAAAAAAACCAGTTCAACTCTATGTTTTGTGGTGGAATACAACATGCTTATCATATGGAAAATCTAAAGAGTGTAAGGTTTATTTTGCTAAAACTATTTACGTACAAAACAACATATTTAGCGCATTTTGCTCTTTCGGTGAGGGCTCTTTCAGGTAACAATAATTTGAATATTACTTCCATACGAGCAAAAATTTCACTCCTCCATCAAAAAAATATGTTATTCAAAACGATACTGTCTAGTTAGAAGAGCTGCAAAAAAATACTGTCTCATGAAAGACGTTAAACTGAAGTCCCCAAATCCCTCCACGAGCAATATAATAAACACAACGCGGGCAGTAAGACTTGGCCATATTAAAATAAAACAGGATGGAAAGTTTACCTACATAGATCACAGCATTTTTTACAGATATTTTTATCGTCATTTAAAAACACCTGTGCCAACATTTAGTTTAATTAAATTTAATGGAATACACAAAGATACGGGAATGCGTGGCAGTTGCTTTGATGAGGGGAGTATCCATCATCTGATTGGCTGTGCGGGGCTCTGAGAACCGGCTTTCTTTCATAATTTTAAAAAGTAATTTCCCATTATTGTTATACTAATTTCAGACCAGCATTCCATTTCTCAGAAAAAATTTGCAATACGTTTAAATTGTAGGAAGCAATTTAATGCTCTTGGACGGTCTTAAGTGGAATTACAGAGGAGAACATCTACCATTCCTGATCTGGTGGGTATAAAGGAAGCTCTTAGCTCGTCATCGGTGTGTAAATAGAAACACGTACCTACCTCAAATTGTGAATGTGTGTACAGGCAAACTACCGATATCTCGTGTATTTATTTTACCTTTGTGTCGGTTAGCAAAGGAAGTGTGAGGTGAAACGCACGAGTTCCGGTGTGACAGGAAACTGGGGCCACCAGAAGGAAATACAAAGCAAACATCGCATGTAAACACATCTTCTCCCCCTACCACCACAACACCACTACTCAATTCCCGTGAAAATTAATTATTCGCCGCAGACCACTGTAACGCAACCCGCAGCTGGTTTGACGACGAGGAAATGAAACCACAAGGGCTTTTCTGCGGTAGGACAAAGGTCGCCTGGAAGGGTTTTCCCGATGTCACGAGTGTTGGTATCGATATCTGAACCTAACATACTCTCGATATTTACGGCTCCACAACTTTACCGATAGCACTAAAACCGCGATATTTTTCGAGGCAATGATAATGTGGGTGATGCAGAAAATAATGATGACGCTGACAGTTATAATATTACTGCAAAGCAATAAATATATATTTTTTTATGTGTGTCGATTGGTATCTAATAATAACAGTTGGTAACCTAACTGCCGGCTGGCAGCCCAGGTAATAGGATACCTTTCGCATCACGCAGTAGCCAATCACACACATGGCCCTTTCCCAGAGCCTCGCACAGCCAATCAGGCGATGGGTACGGCCACATCAAGTGAACCGCCACCCTGTTTCGTCTCGTACTTATCAACTCTGTGGTTTTGGTAGTGCTTCGAGAAACTACACCCATTAGAAGAGACGCGAAAACCTACGTGCGAGTTCTGTGACGTAGGGAGTAGCCTCTGGTCTATGCACTCTATGCACTCGAGAGATTGGCATTTGTTCATTGGCTGCTACCATGCCGCGAGAACATTTTGTAACTTGACATACTTTCTCATAATTTAGTGAATTATTAGTTGTTGTTTCTGAAATCCTTCAGAGCGTTTCAAACAAATCATTACAGTTATTACACAAACAACGAAAGTGTGTTTATTCTAACCTGACACCAAATCGCATAGTGAATACTTCCCGGCATCTTACCAGAAGGAACACGGCTGATCTGAACAATCATTCCTGATGGCCTACAGTTCCCTTCTTGTACAACAATTTCTCAAACTTATTATTAGAGACCTGTGCAAGGGAATCCCCACTATCTACATTTTTCCACTGATTCTTTAAAAAAAATTATTCCCCTGCCAAGGAGAGTGATTTCTCTTTCTGGAGAGTAATAATGCATAATTATAAAATTAAATAATTGAGTTTCTTCAAGTTTTTTGCCTATCCTGTGTAAGCTTGTGCGACTACCATTGCTAGATTATCTTACATTGTCTGCCTACCATAATTTGTACTGCTAAAACTCTATTATTAATAGTAACTTATACTCATTGAATTTGTATTGATGGTTTCTAATATTTTAACCTATTATATAGTTTGTATTGTTACCTTAGGTATCATCCTCGTCTTACAAGAAATTTAAGGTGCGCACGCCAATTTAGCTTTAAATCATATGTCGTGTCCGAGTGTTGATACCAAATCTCCAGAAGACGTCGAGTTCACTAAAAAAAAGTTTCACCTCTTCAGAAAATGTTTAGAACGCACCTTGTTAGACCTCTATCATTTCGCTTTATAATCCGGCACCAGGTTAGACGGCATACAAGTGAATGTTACTTTCACGCGTATCATTGCCCTGAGGGGTGCAACAGAGGCTCGGAGTTCCAGAACTCCACCACTGTCACATGCACACATCATGCCTCCGAACAACCAATCACCTCAACAACGAGTCTTTAGCTGAAGACATAAATGAGGACAAGAAGTAATTTTCACAGCAGCTATCTTAAAGGACCCTAGGGTGGCAACCAAATTAAAAACAATAAGTTACTGATAACTAATGAGCCTACTTTCCTCTATGTGGGTGCAAATAAATTTTAGTAAAGTTGTTAAAACCTTAGATGGTAGATATGCGTTGACGTCTCATTCAAAGCCATATCATTATAGATGAAACGATAAACGTGTAAAACAGAACCAAAGCAATTAAAATACACGAGTGACTTACGCGGGATTCGAATTTAGTAAAACTCGTGAAATTAAGCTAGCTTGCAATCAACTGCATCACGGAGGTAGGATTTGGAGCATCAACTTCGGATGTAATCAGTCTANGCTAGCTTGCAATCAACTGCATCACGGAGGTAGGATTTGGAGCATCAACTTCGGATGTAATCAGTCTAATGTTTTGGATGATAAGGTTTACTAACCTGAAATATTTACAAAGTCGTCATTTTGAAAATAAGCGTCTGAGCCACTAAAAGCAAGTAAGTTTACATGGCCTACCATAACGCCATTTGTGTGAAATTTTTGGTGGAACTCGGTTGATAGTTCTCCGCCAGGCAAAGCTCCACGCACCAGCAGACAGTTCCACCGTTGCCCAGGGCAGCAAACACCGGGTGGACTTGCAAGTCCCCCGGCGTCACAGCCGCCCAACACGCGTGCCAGGGGACACGACAAGACGACTGCCAGGTAACTTACTCTTTTGCAAGGACTCACAACCATTGTAGAAATTGTGAAAGCAAACACAAGCATTGCAAACTCTCTGCTTTCTGTTGGCTTCATTCCGTGTGCCCGGGTGGAACAGGAGAGCTTAGGAAAACTGTAGCGGCTCAGTCAATAACAAGTGACTTCTTTTCGAGTAGGTAGAGGATTGCGGAGTGTAGCCCAGAGCCTTTTCAACAACGAGAAATGGCAGCGTCTCCACGTATGACTTAAACGGTTACCCTTTTCATTCTTACAGCCCACTTCAGCATACATGTAACTTGCGTTGAGGTAGCGGCCACCAATAGGGGAAAACATTTTCATTTTAAGGTGAGACTACCTTTTAGAGTAAAGCTACATCAGCCATTAGTTTAAACATGCTCGCTTCCCCCACGAAATATGTGAGAGACAAATACATTAGCTCAGGAGGGGNGGGGGGGGGGGGGATAAAATGATCCGTTCGCCTTCTCCGAAATGAATTTTCGCGCTGAAGCCAGTCGCTAGTCCGAGGGGCTGGTATTAAAACAAACACTGGACATCGAACTCGGCCGACGAGGCTGGAACGACATACGGGCCTACGCGGAAAGATAGGCTTGGTTATCTGCCATCTGACGACACGGCGGAAATTCATCTGTGGAAGTGGTCCGATTTTCGCACTAGATAGATTCAATGAATTGTTTAATAAACTAAATTTAATGATTGCGGTGGTTCCTTTGATCTAGTCGTACTCGATTGTAGTTCCTTACTGCGCTCAGTAATTTTTCTTGTATTGTCACAAACAAACGCTTAATAACTATTTTTCAAAACATTTCTACGATATCCAAAAAAAAGTAGTACGCCGATTTTAAACGTGATTAAAATATTTTATTAATGTCATTAAAATAAATAATACAAAATCAAGCACTATTACCTGAAAACATAGTAAATTTTGGTATCCGATCTCGAAGAATACCAAGGGTCGCGGTGGTGCGGTGGACAGATTACTCGCCTCACGTAGACGAACCGGGTTGGATTCCCGGTAAAGTCGCTTCCAGTAAATTCGCTCCCGGTTTTTCGCATGTTGGAATCGCGCCGGGCGATGCCACTGGTCAGCGGGTTTTCTCGGGGATCTCCCGTTTACCAGGCCCTTGCATTCCGGCGCTGCTCCATACTCACCTCACTTCACCCTCATCAGCTCTCAAGACCTCGATGTTGAGATCCACCCAAATCTCTGCACTCAACTCCACTCCACTCGAAGGATGTATTTTGGTTTGGTCAAGACCTATGCAGCTGCTCCGGGTCCTTCCTTTGTGCGAAGCACAGCGCTTCAAGAGCATCACTAGCAGCTGGTGAAGAGGAGGCAGGGTTACCAATGGTACACTGCGGAATACTGGCGCATGTCGCGATGAGGCTATTGGAGCTGATGTCGTTCCCGACCCTGGAAGACTGAATGACTTGGGTGGGCTTTGCGCGAGATTTCTGGCCATCGCCCCTCCTTCCCCCTCAGTGCAACTCGTGGAGCGAAGAATGTTCTGGACCAGGTCGGCTCAGTTCTATTTGCCGCGGTGTGCCTCTGAGTGAGGTCTGGAGCCTTGTACGGCCATGAGTGCGAGGTGCGTGAAGCCATGGTAACTACGAGCGACGGAAGTGACCAGCTAGTAGGGTCGGCAGTGACCAGCTTGCAGGGTTGGCGGGCGGCGGTAGAGCGGACAGTTAAACTGGCAGGCGAGACTCTGGGACTGGATACGTGGCAGACGTTTGGAATGATGTTAATGTGTGGCAATTGACATGTTAATCTTATATGGGTAACTAATAAGTGAGGATTAAGTTACTCTAGATAGTATAAAGACTGTGTTAATAACAATTTTAATTATAGTAGAGTTTGGCATTCAATATTCCGCTCACTGATATAGTTCAGATAACTTATTTAATACTGTAAAAACAGATGTGTTAATTTTCTTAAGCTTTGCAAATAAGTTAAAAAATGAAATTTAGTTCTTAAATTTTTATTAAGGCATACGTCCTCTGCGAACTTGGATACGCTCCAGGCGACTTGTTACACTAATGAATGTTTGCTGTATATTTGTATAGTCTATATCAAAAACATAATTTTCTTATCAGGTAGAGCCACTAAGCCGAAGTAATTGTTGGAATGTGTGGAATTCTCAGAAATGAGGACAGACAAGTTGCCAGCTTTTACTAATCTTTCGTAACAACACAAACGTATGGCATTGCTTCTCTCGTTGACAGAGAATTCAATCACAGAAAAGTATGCCATCAACATTTGGCGTTGATATAAATTCAAGATAGTTTAGTTAATTAAGAAGTCTCGACTAATTGAACAGATAATTTTTGTGCGCGAAAATATTTATTTATGTAGATCGTATCTTCTTGCTCTCAATAAAATGTTTACTGTGTCAAAATTAACTAAATGTGTTCTGTGCAAACATATTTTGCGAGGCACGCACAGCATATACCCGGCATGTGATACGAGAGATATTTCGAGATATTTTAAAAAGAACAAAAGGCCTCTACATAAATATGTAAACATGTTACTAATCCGTCATCAGTTATAAATTTTTCTTTACGTACGGATCTAATTTGACAACATTTTCCAAGACATATTACATTCTGACTGGCTGACGTTTAAACTTTAATGGTGTGATAAGAACTTACTAACTTGGTGCCTCCTCACAATACGTAATGTAGATACGACGTTGTTGAATGTTGTAGGCGCTGCTATATAAACTTCGCATTTATTTTTTTTAATTACTGCCTAATATGAACGTTTCTTAGAATATATAAAAGCCGTAATCAATCGTACGTTACTGCAGTGAAATTAATTTATAATTTAATGGTGCAAAACACCATTTCCATACCTGGTTTCCGGAATAATCTCGTTTTATTCAATATAAAATCAAGCTCCCAAAAGGTGGGGAAGGAATGAGGAGGGGTGGGGAAGGCTCGAACCCTCTGACTCCGGCCGCCTTCTTTTAACTGCCCTTGACTGCTTACATAACAAAAAAAATTCTCAGTTTATAATATGTTTTAAGCATTACATATTCAAAACTCGTTAATTCTACCCAATATTCGGATCTAGAATCAATTGCCACATATTAACATAATTCCATAATTCAAATCTAGAATCCGGGACCTCATGATCAGAAGGAACTCATAAATTTAAGTATGCTTTACTTCCTAGGTGCACCACGAGAAAACCCTCTTGCCGCGGCAATGTCCTCCGCGTCTTCCATATACGAATATCTAGCATGCCCTGACCGGTTATTAAAACTGGGTCGCTTTTTGTAAGGCCCCGCGTCAGGTCACCGCGATAGGTACTTGTAATCAGCAATCCCTGAGTTAAATACACCATTTTAGGTCCGTATCACACCAGGCGACAATCGCAATTATATAATTATGCAATACTATTAAATTACGTTCAGAGCAAAACAATTTAATTTTTNACACCAGGCGACAATCGCAATTATATAATTATGCAATACTATTAAATTACGTTCAGAGCAAAACAATTTAATTTTTCAATTCCTTGCAAGGTTATACTTTTTATTTGTTTTGTAGTTTTCTCAAGCAATGTCCATTTCAGCAACAATTATAACATACATAGGTACAAAACTAGACAGTCACGAAATATTCACATGGAAGCCGTAAAAAACAACAAAATGTGGGTCAAACAGCAAAATGGTTTCATTAACCAAGATGTATAACAACCTACCAGTTGATGTNACACCAGGCGACAATCGCAATTATATAATTATGCAATACTATTAAATTACGTTCAGAGCAAAACAATTTAATTTTTAAATTCCTTGCAAGGTTATACTTTTTATTTGTTTTGTAGTTTTCTCAAGCAATGTCCATTTCAGCAACAATTATAACATACATAGGTACAAAACTAGACAGTCACGAAATATTCACATGGAAGCCGTAAAAAACAACAAAATGTGGGTCAAACAGCAAAATGGTTTCATTAACCAAGATGTATAACAACCTACCAGTTGATGTTAGAGAAATCAAATTAGAGAAATATAAAATTGCTATAGTGTTATAAAGTAGTATAATAATGCGTAATATAATTATTTATTGCCATAAGTATAATGGAATGTATTACTTGGTGTAATTTTGACATCATTATATTGTAATTGTAGATAATATAGAAAGTAAAATCAAAAACATAATTGGAAATATTGTGTTGCTCATGATGCCGTGAAATATTAGTTGCATATTTCCTGTATAGAGCAGTGCTCTCCGCGACAATCTGTTAAAAAAAAAAAAATTGGAAAATAAAAACATTACAGGCAATATTTTTTATTATTATAGTTTACGTATTCTATATTTTAAATTATGGATATAAAAGCAAATTATGTGGCTATTCACACTCTTATTTGCTTACATAAGTTCCTGCTAGATTATGAGATTGACACGAAATAGCTGGGCGTTTGTCGCAGGGCAGTAGTCGCTCATAGCGCAACTGGGGTCGCCAGTAGAAGTGACACCAACATACATCCAGTTATAAAAATTAAAACATTTGAAGAGATTATGTAGGTGAAAATTCTTACGAGGATAAGGAATATAATAAATGTGTGACCTTATTTGAGAGAGAGAATGTATGTTTTGGAATATTCTTCCATTGAAATATTACGTATCACTAACATGTTTCTCAATTTTTTTAATTAAGTACTTATCATTCGTCTGCCAATTACATCGTGGCACGAACAACACGCCATGTTGTGTTTGCAAGCAGAACGCAACTGGAAACGCTGGGGTTGGTAGTAATAACGGATACCAGCGGGTGATAATTGCCACGTCTGAATAATCCAATGCAAACAAATGTATTGCTGGCTCGGCAACAATCGCCCTGCCGTACAACCATCGCCGTCAAAAGTGATGTGCAGTTTCTTTACATTCGGGTATTCGTTACTACTCGGTACTTCACAAACGACGACTCGTTACTTTGTACTCGTTACTTAGTTACTAGTTACATTTTTCCCGGACAGTCGTGAACGGAGGAACAGTTACTCCAGTTCCTTACTCGTTACTAAGAGATTCGTAAAATTAGCACGTTCTTCCACCAATAATAAACATTTTGTAGCATTTGCGGACTCGATGCAACTCATAATTTTAGATTAACATAATAAGTCGTACATAGGTAAACGTGCATATAATTTATGTTCAAAATTTTAAGAATTTTTTGTTACCTGATGAACTTAGAATGCGATTTTTATTGTGTGTTAATTTTCAACAGATGGCCACGCGAATCGTCAAGTGGGGAATAGTTACTATTCCTCCATCCCTACCCGTCAGTCGCCAGTAGCGAGTAACTGCGGGATGGCTGTGGACTGGCCAGCGATCATACTTACTCTGAGCAAACACACTGATTTGTGCCAATCAGAAATAAACTGGGCGATTTTTGCTCGGCAATTATCAACAGCAGGGTAAAATGTAGCTACCCAGCGCAACAAAGGAGAGAAATTTATTTAACCATTACTGTCCTTTCAAAGTAATGAGAGCTAACAAAAACTATAGTACAGATAGGCTACTTCAACCCCTTCAGGCTCGGTGGCCTATACTGGACGCTGCAGGAGTAGTGGTTTCAATTATAAACACAGCACGCAGCAGCAAGTGTCAAATAAGGGAGTTCCCTCGCTTCGTTTTCCCGACTACATTCCGCAGTTTCACAAACAGCTGCTCCCAATAACCTTAAACACGTTCTCATTTGTGTTGGTTCCTTCGTATGACAGATTATTTAACTGAGACTAGTACATTCACAAATAAAAATTGTGTTCGTCGCAACGCTTAAAATTATATTTTTACATGTGCCTGAATGCGTTAAAGATTGTTAACAGTTAAATGAGTACACTTGTAACCAACATTTAAAAAACGTCTCTTCCCCTTAATGCATATAGATGTAATTTGACGGTCACGCTTTGTGAAATGCCCCCAGTAAAGTTGGCAACGAGTCATAAACATCGTATTAACAGTGCGACGTTAAAATTTGTCTACACTTCTTTTGTAAAAAATTATTGGCTTATTAGTACTATATTTACGTATCTAACAATTTCACATTTTCACTGCACCTACGCGTGAATAAACTGATAAGGTCTATGGCAATGTTAAGGTTAGACATGAGGTAGAAGAGTACAAAATTAAGATAACAGTAGATCACAGGCAGGGCTTTCAAACCTTCTCAATAAACAGCAAACACTCGATGCAATAAAAAAGAGTTACGTACATGCACATTGATATCTCCTTTTGTATTTCACGCGACGAATGACGACGTCATGTTTTCTTTAGGGCTGATAAAACAATATGTTGTTACCGCATGCCGTAGCAGTTAAAATGAATCTTCCGGCCTTGGTGATGAGAAACGGATGTCGCTTGTCATTCTTGAAGACATTAGAGTGTAGTAATACCTGTAGAAATATGTCTCCACTTTTTTAAAATATTAAATCACGTGGTTATTTCGATACTTCGCACGATTTTCTCAAGTACCCTTACTTGAATTTTGCATGCACTGCGTCCCTTAAAAGAAAATCTGCCGCGCTAGGTTAAACGCGCCGATAATGTGGAGTTCTTACCAGGATTTAGATGCATCGTGCCGGTAAACCCGGAGAGAAAGGAAGAGACGAAGTGGAAACACTCAGCAGATTGCATCGGCATAATTCCTGAGACCGGTTGTTTTAATGTGCCCAGGGTCTCTAGCAGAAGACGATGGATAGCTTGATGAATCCCCACTCGTTTGGCGACGGCGGTGGCGTCCTGACGCTTGCTGTAAACGAGATTCATTCCGGTCTGCGTCGGCAGGCGGGCGAGAACCTGATGAATGTTCCATTTCAAGGGTCGTCTCTCCACGGACACGCGTTTGGCACAGAGCAGGTAAGTAAACAGAGGCGAAATAGCGTGGTGGTTGCTTTGACGTGTGTGTGCATATACTCGGATTTGTTGCACGTGGCTCTGGAAACGGGCCTGGTTTCCTATTGGTTACTGCGTGCTGCGAAAAGTTCCCTTCTGGCTGTGATTGGCTAATGGTGTTCCGACATTTTGCTGGCCAGCGTCACCATTTTGGTATCGCGTGCGTCCAGAGATCGCGGTATGACCGGTCGTTCCACCGCTGTATTCTTAAACAGTCTGTAACTCAGATAATTTGCGAATTATCACTTATATTTTATTCCAGATGTTTTAGAACAAATAAAAAAAAAAATGTAGGGTGCAGGGGTACAGATGGAACATTTTACAATGAATAACCAATCGTGTAACGACATCTTGTCGGGGCTGTGGTGGCTGAGCGATTAGACAGCTCACCTCCCACCAAGGTGAACCGGGCTCGATTCCCGGCAGGGCCAATCCAGAATTTTCGCATGTGGGAATCTTGCTGGATGATGCCGTTGGTTGAAATGGGTTTTTTTTCACTACGTTATTCCCCATACACAAAAAATGTATATGTTAACCCCGACAAACTATATATCGGCATGCCGACAGGCAACTGTCTAGGGTAAGCTCAGTACGATTACTTCTAGTGGTGCTATCCAAAGTGTAGTGAAGTGGCGCACATCTTAAAGATAATGGTACAACCCATGCGTACTTTTTACCTGCCCCAGCGGATTACCACCGCCCATTCTGTCTGTATGGGATCTCATTAATATCTTAGTTCCTCGTTGCAGAGAGTTCAATTTACAAGTCTCTACCCAAATTTGTTTTTATTGTCATTGTTCGAGTGTGCTCGTATACAAAAGATATCCGAAAAATCCAAGTAGCAATACCGTATTTTAAACCTTGTTTTAACATATTTAAGATTATTTTCCGATGCATTATGAGTAAAGAAATGGATTTTCATGAATTACAAGAAGAGACAAAATAATAAATTACTATGAAAAATTATTACTACAGGTAGGACTTTCACACATTCAATATAATGCATTTTGGTTTGAAAGACCCAAATGTTAGCTCTGACTTACAAATCCTCCATTATATCGTCTGCTATCAAGTTGACGGTACTTTGCGAAATGCTTACACCTGCTGCAAAAAACCTTATAATGATTTTTTACTGTGATTCGTTTACAACTAAGAGAGAAGCATTGTTGTTGGAGTGTCCTAACTCCAACCACACGTAACCGTAAAATAACCGAATCTACTGCCAACATTTGAGATAAAATTATGTTTCTGCTAAGTCACCAAATGGTGAATATGAACTGCAAATTTCGAGTCTAAGAAGGAGGTAGAAAAGAAAATGAAAGGAATGCTGCGCAGAGTCGAAGTTAAAAAATGTATTGCAGTTTCTAGCGCAGATGCGAAAAGCAAAATTGCACTTCTTCCTTTTTACGGCTCACGTAATTGTTCTAGTTCAGTTACAAAACGTTTGTCGGTGACTTCAACCAGTATGGCTTCACGTTATTTCTAACGTAAAGTCTGCACAAAAAATTTGTTATTAAAAAATAAACCGATAATCAGAAGCAACAAAAAGTGTCAGCGAAAGTTTAACGAAGTTTGCACGTGCTTTCTCTTCTTGCTGTACACTGTCAGAAATTTCTTTAGATTTACGTAAACATTTACGGAGTTGTAGAGTTAATATACGGAAAGGCACTCCGTAATGACGAATAACGGAAACTAGCTCCGTAAATTAAAAAAAAAGAAGTTCGTAATATTATTATGGCTTCGATTCTGAGACACGAACAATGCAGATGATACCTGAAGCGTATAAAATCCCAACTTCACAATACTACTTCACGTAAAATAGTAGTAGGTGAGTGGCGAACCACTCATGGAGTGGCAGTTCGTTGATTGTTATTCAGACTCCACTACAGGAACACGCAGTGAAACACTGATATGTGAATACACAGTAAAGCACACACGTAACGAAAATAAAACTATTTTTTCGTAACCTCGTGTTATAAACCGCAAATACAGCAAGCGCTCTAACACGACTTGAAGCAAAGACAGGCGCGTTAGTCAATTTTTATGTAAAATCCATATTTATGAAGTACTTGGTGTGGTAGGTGAGTATGTAGTTTGAGTTATTGATTGTTAACTTAAGATTCGTGTTCAAATTCCACTACATGACAAAATATTTAAACCCTTTAATTTCTCTGTCATACACAGCGAAATACATTACGAAAATATTTTTTTCCCTTACCCCTGTTTGTAAACCTAAAATAAATAAAAAAACTCAAACACTCAAACATGACTAGAAACTAAGAGAGTGCATGAATGATTCTTTAGAAATCTCATATTTACAACATAAAGTTCTGTGGAAGAGTGGTAGATGAGTGGATAAGTGAGTGGATAGTTTGTTTGACTGTTCAAATCCTGCCACTAGACTATNATGATTCTTTAGAAATCTCATATTTACAACATAAAGTTCTGTGGAAGAGTGGTAGATGAGTGGATAAGTGAGTGGATTTTTTGTTTGACTGTTCAAATCCTGCCACTAGACTATTTTTTTTTCTATTTTTTTAATAACCATTTTTATACACTATGAGTTACCCACATAACGGAAGTGTAACGTTTTTTTAGTTACCCCCTTTTTTAAAGAGCACATTAAAAAAAACTTGCAAGTTTATGGTCACGTTTAGTGAATTTACGGAGATTTGTGTGAATGAAGAGACCTTAATTTAACACGGATGTATGGATAATTTGCATCCGATATTTTCCGTGATTACTGGACATTTTTTCTTACAGTGTATGTTCTAAGGTTGCGAACAGCCCGGGAAGATTTTAAATTACCCAATTTTCCCACCACCCCTTTTATAACAACAACTTTCTCGGCAAAAGTATATAACGGCGTTGGCAATTAACGTTCTCCCTTCGTGCAGTTATATTCTTAGCCCCTCTCAGAACACGCAGACTTACTGCAGTGGAACTTTGCACTATTCAGCGGACGGAACTTCCAAAGTTCCTACCGAGTCCCTCTAAGGTGTGGCTTACACCTTCTCAGCACATCAACGTACGACTCCGGTTTGTGTAGCTTCTCGCATGGCGTATTGGCCTTGATTTGAGTGCCGAGTTGGCTGTTTGTGTTCCCTTTCCTTCGGCGCTTCGAATACGCGAAACGTCTCCATGCAGGCGGGCTTCTTAGGAAGTTGAATTCCATTCCAAAAACGGCAGCTAACTAACTTAAAAACTTATTTTTTATAAATTTAATCTTTGAAAGTTGCTCTTTTTTTATTTTAAATGTTGGGTTCCAATACCGAATAAGTGTAGCAAATATGCGGAAAAAAAACGTATACAGAACAGAATCCAATAAGTTTTATGTAACGCCTTAAGTAATTATGCCCTGCCGTCTACTGTAGGGAGAATGCAGTATAGTCAAACTCATTTCACAAATTCACAAAGAATCACTGTACCCGCGTGTATCTTCTCAAGAAGAACCCTATTCAGATCCTAAAACTTTCAGTGTATTTGACCCACAGGCAAGAATCCAATGTCATATGTACACCCGAAAAGCTGTCATTTGTATTTAGTGTGCCATTTTCTTCAAAAGCTGGTTCCGTATTTTATATTCGAGCGCTAAAACTTTTAAATGATTTGCTTGAAATCATTCTAGGAGTATCGAACTCAAAAATATTTATTTTGAATTTTTGCCATTTTTACAAAGTAAACCAAATTTTTGAAAATAAATTTCCGAGAAGTAATACAAAAAATGTTTGCAAATTCAAAATGTTGAACTTTTGTGTAAATTATGTTGATAACATGCAATACAAAAATTGATAACCGAGTACTGTACACGACCTCTGGTAAACTTATTTACATTTATTCTGTCATATTCAGATCTGATGTAACCAGTATAGACACCCGATATCCGCAATAAATTTACTGTCTAGTTGCATTTTAGAGCACTTTAGTGTAGATCCACTTTTGCAGTTGTATTATTTTAGCTGCTACTTATGCGGTACCTACCCGTGAATACAGACGTTTATTATCGGAGTAACGTAATTATTAATGTCCCAGTCAAATGCCAGTGGAGATATTTGCGTTGCTCTTAACGTCATGCTCTTGGAGCCGATGAGGGTGAAGGGATGTGAGTAGGGAGCAGCGCCGGGATGCAAGGGCGGGGGAAACCGGAGATCCCCGAGGAAACCCGCCGACCAGCGACATCGTCCAGCACGGTTACCACTCGCGAAAACCCGGAAGCGAACCCCGCTAGGAATCAAATCCGGTTTGCCTAGATGGGAGGTATATAGTTAAGTTTAAGATGAAATGAGAGTATCCACAACGCCAAAAAAATCGACGCGGTCAACGGTAATTTTACACTCGTGTGTTCTGGCAGTGCTAAGCCTATTGGAACTCGTGCGATCCTGTCTCTGGGCGGATTGGATTTCTAGGGTTATAGTTGAAAGAATGTTCTGGTCATCGCCCCCTGCCTATCTCGGTGAGACTCGGAGCGTGTGGAAACTTGTAGATCGGGCCAGTGAGACTGCTTAGGCCACGACGGGCCTCCGAACAGCCAGATTAGAGTTTGGAGTGTTGTACGACCTTGAGTGCCAGGTGTGCGATGACAGCGAAGCGAAGAGCCAGCTAAGCGACGGTTGGCGGCGAGAGTGACCAGTGAGAGCAACGGTGCAGTAGACATTGAGACTGACTGGCGGGACTACTTAACTGGATGCGCGAGTGACAGACATTTGGAATGATTGCACTAGACAGACTGTATATGTGTAAATAATGAGTGTTTATCAAGAGGCAATAACCAATACAGATACAGTGATAAGGACTTTAATTAAAATTGAGATATAAATAAATAATACCCTCACAGAGAATAACAAGCGTAATAACATGGAAAGATAATGTAATGCTGTAAATAATAGCTGTGTGATACATAAAAAATTTTATTTATATATTACTATTTTTTTATAACTTCTATCTCTCACGAACCCGGATACGCCTACGGCGTCTTGTAACAATTTATATATATTTTTTACGAAAAGTCAGGCGAGTAGGCATCTTACAACGCTACACAACTGATAAAAGAAAACAATATTGAATTAATAAACAGTTTTGAAGACTGCAGTTTTAACGAGACGTTAAAAGGTACAGCTATTCTTAATAATTTACCAATGAACGTAATTGCAAGTACTCTAATAAGTGTTAAAGTTGTACTAAGTGAGGGAGGGACTCGCGGTGATGTTCTGGTCACACCACTCGCTTTCTATCTGCACACGGCTTGTGTCCGGACGGGGTCAAACAGAACATTTTTTTTATGCGTGCAACACGGCGGGAACTGCCGCTGTACGGATAGTTGTTTTTTTTCTCCTATCATTTAATTCCGTCCCTGCTTCAGCCTCATTTCGCTTCTGGTAATCGGCTTGTTGGCTGGAGATTTCCCCGCCGATTTTAGTCCTTGGTTTTCTTAAAATGGCTGTTAAAATTTTATAGGGCCCTCCATATGAGCGTTAACAGAACGAAATTTACGCTCCATCCATACACGGGCACTTAATTCATCACTGACTGAACTGAATTTATTTATTAGTAGATGAACGAAAAAATTTTTGATTCGTTTTTGGACAAGCTAAACTTTAAACACTTCGGTTATTGTATTGTTGTGTAAATTGGTCAGTGAATTTTATGACACCTGCTTGAGCTACCTGAGTCAAAAACGAAAATGCAACAAACTGTAGTCCCAATCGTGGTAGCCTACGATGGAGGGAAGGATTCAGTGAATAGTTGATATACGATCGAATGTGAAGTCCAGCCTAGAAGGCCAAGTAGCCCACGGGTTTTTTTCCGGCCTGAGGTTACTCACGTTTGTAGAAGTATTTAATGCAGGCCGACCGTACGAGTGTTATAAAACACGATTTTTGGTTAGTTTTTTTAAGTATAACAGACTATACATTGACGTGGCGAACAAAGTTTGGTTATCAATATCAAATGTACGAACTTTTACGTACGTATAAAATTTAATCATATTCATGTCCCTTCACTGTATTTCAAACCTTCGTATAGCACATACTATGACGTCATTTTACTTCCGGCTAAGGACTTTTATCTAATTAAAATCTGCTAATTATCTGTAATGTGTTAGTCATCCACGTGTAAAAAAAGGTTTAAATCTTACTTGGCGGTCAGTCCACTCATCGCAATTTGCTCGCCTATGTATAGAATATTTTGATCACTACTCACGATTTTGGTTATGATCAAATATGGGTTTAAAACCATCGTTGTTTATCAGAAGCATTTTGATGCATAATAGTTCTTCCCTAGACTGTATAATAAACCAAAATTTCTGTTTTTGTAAATAAAAAAATGTTAACATACATTTGTTTGTAGTGACATACTTTAAAAAAGTGGGTGTATACGAGAATGTCTATACTTGTACGAAGTTAATAGTTAGCTTGTACAAGCATTTGACACTGGTGTTCAGTTAATATTGCTCTCTACTCTTCAGTTCTTCTGTGGGTATGCGAGAAAATGTGCTTGTCATGCATCTCGAGGTTTTATATTTGCGGCGTTCGCATAAATATACATTTAAAACTTCCAACCCGGGAGAGTAAAAACCGCAGTAAAGTAACGAGTGGTTAAAAGTTCCCAAAGTCAATTCAAGTTGAAATTGAGTTTCCCTGGAGTTTAACGGCGTTTTGTTGTTCCGCCATGTTATCGGGGTTTCACGCTTGCAAGCGCGCGGTTCGCGACTTAGCGTACCGCACTCATGCTTAACGCCGCGGGAGTGATGGAGTTTACGAATCGCCTGAACAAGTTAATCTGTTTAGAAACCGAAATGCGCATGATTTTATAACTTTATGAACGTAGATTCTACCACGCCTTTTGCACAAGGGCCTGAAACATTCACGAGTTAAGTGATATGCAGGCTAAATTTCACAGTACTCTGCTTACTCGAACTAAATTGTTGCTGGTCCATTTCTTAACGAATTTCACTCTTGGAAAGGAAAAAAAATCATTACTTATTTCTTATAAGCCCCCCCCCTTCCCCCTTCCCAAAGAGAGTGTCTAATAAAATATGATCCATTTTCTGAGAACAGGAAATTTTGCAAATTAATTTCAGGCCAAAGATGTAAGTATTTCAAAGAGTGTCACTTCTGAAATCGGATGATAGTTCCTATGACACTCCCTGGAGGACTCTAAGTAACGAAAAGAAGAACTGCATCTTGCGAAAAGTCTTACACGTATGCTGAACTTAAACAGCCAATCAAGCACGCCTGGACCTTGAAATTAAGTAATTGGCAACGTGTCCTCGTGGCATAGCATTTCCGTCCTTCACTACGCCGATTGAAAGGAGGTTTCTCTGGATATAAAGTGCGCGATTATTGGACAACCACTATTTGCTGGTAACAACAAAAATTATCAATAATGAAAGAGCATTGTAGTTAAAGTGTTTCCACGTCAAACAAGGCATGCAATATTTTCATGGAAAAAATGATGGCCCTATGTGCATAACAAGCTTGAAGGAAGCAATGCCCCCATATCCCATGTTATCTGATATGTGTAGGGCCAGTACCTTTCCACGTAGTAATCGGAGCACACAATACGACTTCAATACTCTATACGGGATGATTCTAAAATCATGGGCCACACATTGAGGGGTGGTAGAGCTCACTAAAACAAACAATTATTTTATAGGAATATATGGGTGGGAGTGACGCGTTGAGGCACAAATACAAAAATTACATATGAAATGCAACACAGTGTTTATTTACAACGTCGTCACCGCTAAATGCCTTTTTACAGCAATTTTTAAAATAATTGCTCAAAATTGCTACCGACAGTAATGCAAGCTTGGTAGCGTCGGTGGAGTGATTGGCGAACAGGTTCAAATACGCCGGGTATTTCACGCACGCCACCATTGTCAGCCAATCACGCCATATGTAGAGGTCGCCAAGCATGCGTGACTGTTGGTGGATGCATTTCCAGCAACTGTTTTAACATTTTCTGTACGGAATCACTAGTTAAGTATGCTGCTAATGAACATTCTATGTTTCCGTTAATACGTTATGTTTTTGTGTTTGTGCCTCAACGCGTCACTTCCGCCCATATATTCCTATACAATAATGGTTTGTTTTAGTGAGTTCTACCACCCCTTAATGTTTGTCCCGTGATTTTATAATCAGCCTGTATACCNGCGTCACTTCCGCCCATATATTCCTATACAATAATTGTTTGTTTTAGTGAGTTCTACCACCCCTTAATGTTTGTCCCGTGATTTTATAATCAGCCTGTATACACCTCAGCTGTTTTTATACCTCCACTGGCTGCTGGTGCCGTGCCCTCATTTGACCAAGCCCCTCAAGAATGTGTTACAGCAAATGAAAACGTAAGTTAAGACACGCACAACTAACAAAAATCTAACTTTTCGCCAAATGGTAACGAGGATTTTGTAGGTCTCTACCCTATTACTTTACTGATGGCGATGATGGTGTTAATAATATTGCCATCTTATATATTGTAACCAAGTGGGAACTTCTACACTTCATGCGGATTTTGGCTTACCAGCTTACCGTATCCATAAAATATTATTCAGTGCAATGTGAGTGCGTAAATGCGCGTGTTTCATAAATATATTACATTTCGCAATATAGTGGCTGGTTTTGCATTATTAATTCACGGCACGTACTAACAAAATGCGTTTGGTATGAAGCGCTTTTAATATCTTCAGCACGCTGGTTTGCAAAATAAAGCGTAGGCCCATATGTATGTATTTTAATTAGGAAGATTTTTCTAAACATAAGGTGTTTAATTTTTATATTTTATTGCAAGAAATAGATTTATACTTTAAATGCATAAGGAAATAATGCGCTGGTTTTCGAGCAGTGTAGTTTAAATAAACTTAAAACAGTTTTATTCACCCATTTCTCGAACAAAAATGTTGTACGAAGTGTGTTTACTGTTCATACGTTTGATATTTCTTTTCTCAGACTTCGTTTCCGTCCGGCTCTGATGACGTCGATGTTAAGAGCCGCCCAAATCTCTTCACCTACTCACTCGTTTGTGTCGCTCGACTGGAAACAGAACGATGTTTTTTTACGCTCTACAGTTTCTCTTAGCGCCCACGAGTACTGGAAAGGGCAGCCTGCCCTAGCAAATGCCAGCCATGTCGATGGGGAAGAACTCAACCGTGTAAAGATGGAGATTAAAATATTCCATGCATGCCCTTCAGCTGAGAACTAATGGTCTGAATCAGCGAAATACTTCCATTAGAAACCGGGAATGCTTGTGAAATTTTTTGGACCAGACTTAATCTAAAATGCTTGGACGTTGGAGTTTAAATTTTGGTCGTATCGCAAGCCACGAAGTGTTCTACGTTAATAATAATATAATAAAAACAATTACCGAAGAACAAACAATTAAATTGAGGTTAATATAATTTCATAGAAAATGCAGCAGCTCGCGAAAAAAAATAGCCAAGGTTACAGAGTAGTTAAGCGTAGAGTCGAAATAGCATGGTGGAACATGTGATGTTGGCGTACACGTTCTCTAACTGGCTGCGCCATGTTGTGGGGATGGGTCTGATGGGGATGTTGTGGGCCTGATTGGTTACTGCAAACCACGAAAATTTCACTTATGGCTGGCCAGCCGGCTGGCGAGTTGATAACCAGGTTGTTACGAACTAGCTTTTCAGCTAGCTTGTACTTGAAAGTATTCAGGAACGTAGCTACATAATGACTCATGATTCGGTGGAGCACAACAGTATCTGATGAGGTTTTATTACATGAAGATTGTACAGTTGCTATTTAAATGACTATTGATCGGGGGAGCTTTAAATTGAATACCAAGACGATTATTTAATTACATTATGATTCACGCCATTTTAATCAAACCTAACAGGAAAGTCATCACCTTGTTGCAGCCGGAGGCTGATTCTGCGAGACGGTTAACGCCGGCCGGACACACCCATCTTCCTGGTCTGCACCGCTGGTCGGGTCGACGCCCAAAGGACTAAAGGCGAAAGACGCTCGTTCCGGGTGTTACGCCGGCCTATATCAAGCGCGTGGTTCTGCGGCCTCGCTCAGTGACCGGTGGATGGGATTTCTGCAACCGTCTTCTTTCGCAAGGATTGACGACCAAACGGTGGCGTTGCAATCCCGCTCTTTTCCAGGTTTAATGTTTGAAGGTGTGATCAGGCAAGCCGTTCAGCTAAGGCCTGATCACACCATAACAAGGTGCTAATAGGCGAACGGCGTTCAAACATTTTGCTGGCCAGTGAAGCCATTTTGTTTGCAGGTGTTACTTTGTTCGAGGTATAAGCGGCTGTTTTAGCTCTTTACTCTTAAATGCTTTCTGCCGACGCTTTAGTAGGCACAGAACGGCGAACGCTGGCAGAGAGACCAGTGATTTTGCGAAATCGTCCAGTATCTAAAAATTGGTTTATTCATGTGTCACGGACTATTTCAATGAAATCAGTGCGCTGGAAGCAGTAATTTGCAGAGGTAAATGAGAATAAACAAACTTTAAATTGTTATTTCAGTCGTGTACAACGGATTTTGTCATATGCTTAATGTTTCAGTTCAAGAATGCACATTGCCAAGTTCTAACTAAAATCAGTTACTTGTGAAACAGGAAGTTGCTGTAGTCGCGCCGGACTAAGAACGGACTTGGCTCCGCCTACCCAAGTCAAAGAGAGAGACAGAACGACTTGCAAAGCACCAACCACAGGTAGCAAGCAAGTGGGCAGACGAATCTGCAGGCACTCCCAATTGTTTCCTTTCCCTGAGAGAAGTGGCCCGGCATTGGCAGAGCTCCCGTGTACTAAGATACAGCAGCACTACTATAATATGCATAAATAGAAAACTTTCCTCTGCGTATCGATGTGAGTAAATTGTATCAAGTCGGTCCTACTTCAAGACATATAAAATAAAATGTGTATTAAAATAAAATACTTGCATTTACATCATTGAATCCGGCCCACTTAAAACACACCACTTTACATGTCATACCATAGTAATACTTGTTTTCAACATTTTATGAGGAGTAGTACGATTAAGTTCCTACTGGGCCAATGTATTTTTAATTGGAGCTGAATGGCTGTGGCTATGGCTAGCTGCCTTCGGCTCGACTCGGACGAGCTCGGTATTCTTCAGGACGATTCAGGGGGTGCTCGGAAGCCATCGACTTGGGTTTGTCGAATGTACCCGAAGGTACTCGGCAATTACGCTCACTAATTATTGAAGAATATGTTGGTTTCTGGTAGCCATTATGGTTTTATAGGCCTAGGGTATGACAAATTGTAGATACGTATTTATTATCCGATTTGAATTTTTTGAAATTATAAAACCTTTTTTTATATTGTGGCGAAATTATACATAGGGTATTGCAGAAACATTCAAGAGCCTCTCACTCAATAACTACATTTCCAGTCCCCCCCCCCACTCTCTTGAAAACTGAGTAATACACGATGCCAGAATCTGCAAATTATTCACTGTCTAGACTGTTTTTTGTAGGTATAAGTATGCTACTGAGATTTTTTTATGTATGTGTATGACTAGACCAAGCCCATCATACTAATATAAGCCACATGCACCCATATGTTATAACCATGGTATGGATAAGCATCTAACAACACTTCTATAGGCTCAATTAGTGTTAAATTAAATGCCAATTCTGCCAAGCCCTGAATACTTGGAATGTACGAGGATGATAAACAGAGTTAACTTTCGTGGTCTTCTTGCCTATCTATCCATCAATCATCCAATCATTCAATAAATCCGCACCACAATAAACACCACACACACCAATCGACACCAGCCCACAAACATATCCACAACAATTCACACACCAATCTACACACCAATCAACACAGCAATCCACACACCAATCCACACACCAATCCACACACCAATCCACATCAATCCACACCAGTCCACAGCAATTCTTGCCAATTCACACACCAATCCACACCAATCCACACCAATTCACACCAATCCATACCAATCCAAACCAATCTAAACCAAACCACTCCAATCTACATACACCAATCCACACAGTAATCCACTCCAATCCAAATACCAGTCCATACACCAATCTACACAAATCCATTCCAATCTACACAAATCCACTCCAATCCATTCACCATTCCACACACCAATATTTTGCAATCTGCTCCATATTGCGCTCCACAATCCGCAGCAATCCATACTAGTTCTTCGATCAATACCAATCCTCCAATCAATCAAAATCCTTCGATCAATCCCAATCCTTTTGCATATATCCGATCGAAGTTTGCATGTTTCCGCAATAGCCTATGTATACTTTTGGCACAACATAAAAAAAACAAATAATTCATAATTAAAAATATTTTTTTTAAATCGGAAAGTAAATACATATTTACGATTTCACATACCCCACGCCTATAAAAACAATATGGCTATCAGAAACAAACAAATGCTTGAAGAATTTTTGGGTGTAACTGCTAAGCACCTTCAAGTATGTTCGAGAAACTCGAGTCGCCGGCTTCCGAGCACCCCCTGAGTCNTTTGGGTGTAACTGCTAAGCACCTTCAAGTATGTTCGAGAAACTCGAGTCGCCGGCTTCCGAGCACCCCCTGAGTCAAGCCGAAGATTGCCGAGCTCGTCCGAGTCGAGCCGAAGACAACTAGCCACAGCCACAGCAACACAGCTCCCATTTAAAATACATTGGCCCAGAAGGAACTTAATCACATTACTATGTAGTAGATTCATTATTTCCTGAAGTATTACGTAAAAGATGGGTTATTTTACAAAATGAAAGACAAAAGAGCCTCTGTGCAAACAAATTTGATGGTTGTAATATAAGCTACTCCCTATGCAAAGATGGTTGAAAGTTTCCCTTGGTTTTGTAGATACAACAAAGTAATAAAAATGCTTATATGGCCACCATTTTGAAAATTAGTATCTTTCATATTTGTAACATATCAGTTTTCATGACTTACCATTATATTTATAGTCTATCAAAATTGGCAGGGAAATGTTGATATCTTCCTGGGATATTACGCTTTCTCTTTTCATGCGGAGCTATTTTAAAAAAGATTGGAAAAAATAGTTTACCTATTGTTACGTTTTATGCTTGTAGTTGATATTATCCGCATAACAAGTTTGGTCGAAATCGGTCAACGACATGGTGTACATGCCAAATTATACTAAAACATTTATAAGGCCGCCATACTGAAAATTAGTGTCTTGTTCATTTAAATCGCATATGTTATCATAACGTACCATAGTATTTGTTACCTACCAGTGACACGTCCCGCGTCCCGAAATACAGTTTATTCGTCAGAAGACACACTCTGGTGAAACTCACAGGCGGATGACCGCAATAAATACTAAGGGTTTTGCGGACATGCTGGAAGAATGATGCCAGGAAGGCGCAGCCGCGCCTCGCAGCTGCAAGGCGTGCTACCAAATGTTCCTGCACATGCAGACAATATCCTGGGGCAGTGGAAGACACACGTGCGCCGACCAAGGGGCATGTGCAGGACGAAGCACTTATGCATCTGTCCCAGGCTGGCTACCGCAATAAACAATGAGAGCTTTTGGCGAGCGGGCGGGAATAAGAGCAGACGATATCCGAAGGCAGCGGAAGACACACGTGCGCCGAACCAAGAGGCCACCCAAGTGTTCCCGCACGTGCAGAACGGAACAATAAACTTCCATGCCAGAATCAAGGGGCGACGCGGGCCCGCCGGGCCCACGTGCGGATCACAGGAACATCGGACACGTGTTTTACGACTCAGGGGGATGCGGCGATCAGCGCGGCCACGTGCAGAGAGAATGCGAGCGACGCATTATCCGGAGGCCGCGGAAGAACCACGTGCGAGGAAGCCACTGACGCCGAACACATGTTTTAAGACCCTGGGGAAGCGGCGAGCAGCCCGGCCACGTGCAGAGGGGATGCTAGTTCAATATGGCGAACGAGCATACAAAACCGCGAGGAAAAGGGAGTAACAGGGCAGTCAGACGTCGTCAAGCGAGGAGTGTGGACCGGAGCCGGCAAAAACGAGTTCGCGAGAATGCATCAAGACGTCAACCTCAGTCGGAGGCCGTCAAGCGGGGCGTGCGAAGGGAAGAGTCCGAGAAAACGGCAGTCGGCCGACGGGAATCGAGGACCGCGCAGTGGATCCGGGACGAGACGCCAACGGCATTCGGCCCTCGTCAGACGAGCAGTGCGGAGTGGAGCCGAGAAGAGGAGTTCGAGACTAGGCGTCGAGACGCCCACCAAGTGCCGGAGCGTTCCCAGGTCGCCAGCCGAGAGAGGACCAGCGCCTCGAGTCAGATAAGTAGAGCCATACAGGGAGTGTGAAGAATCGGGCTCCCCCACGACGCAAATCGCCGCGTCAAGCAATACATAGCCTACGTAGAAAAAGGGAAGGGGAGAGTTGTTTCGTGTGTACATGTAGAAGTGACCCTGTTAAGCATAAATAAAACTGACTTATGGTAACTCACAAGGGAGGTTAATTTATTTGGTAAATTGGACCTAGGGACAATAGTGTCGACATATTCCTACTCCCTAACACTGAGGGCTGGCATCAAGTGCTGGTGCCTTACGCCGAGAGCAGATTCCATACCTACTATACGCCATAGCAATAGGGAGGTATCACCAGTATAAAAGGTTTTGTTGAAAAATGTTTAATAGTTTAGCCGATATAACATAGTAATAGAACTTTTTATAATGCCATGCTGCATGTCTTATGCATTTTACTCTCATATCTTAACATGTATTACGATAGTATCAGTAGCCAGCCAGATTCAATGGGAATCTATAGAATAGTGTCCAAGACATTATGTAAAAGGTTAATTTTTTAATTTAAATTGTTCAAGTGGTTCCCGAGATAGGAAATATCACCCTAAATCTTTAAATAGACTGCCCTTTTGAAAATAATACATGGCGTGATCAAGTCGCTTTTGACATTCGGACACTTTTAAAAAGGTTTTATGTCATTTATTATTTATTCGGATTTTTCCATCGATATAACACATTTATTAACATTCCCTCTAAAAGAATAAAATATCGCGAACAAATTATAGAATCATCGAATGTGTGGTTCATGCTGTAATTGGAACTGACTTGTCGGTGAATTAGTGGACTCCGGTGTTTAATCTTCAAGTCTCAGAGCTCGCAAAGTTTTCCAATAATTGTGTGCTTAATTTAACTGAATGACTGCTTTCTATATCGTGGGCTTTCCCTTAAAAATTCGTTAATTTATAACTGTAGTAGAAATATGGGCTTTTTAGCTTCTCAGTAAAACGGTTCTCGTACTTGTGAAATGCAGCGTGCGAGAGTGTTTATGTTTGTGTAAGTTATGTATCACCATTATATAACCCTGAGTGCGTATATCGCAGGAAATATTAACTTTTTCAACAATGTACCGCAGTTATCTAAGTACGGAGTTTATCGAGCGCACAGAGAATGAACTTCGGCAGCTCGAGCGACGAAACGAACCAGAAACAAACGACAAAGCACTTTCGAAGGCTATCATGAAACGGCGAAACGAAACTACAGCACAAATGTTCGTACCGAAGAAAATAGTGTCAAAGAAAGCAGTAATTAAAGATATATTTATTGTGACAAATAAAATTTTTTGCAAAAAGCTATGTTTTATTGAATCCGTACAAAACAATATAGAAGAGGTTATAAAATCCCTTCAATGAGAAAATTTTTTTAATTACTCCATTCCGTCATTATAAATTTTTACTATTGTGCCAGGAAGGGTAAGTTATTTCGCCTTTAGTGAATTTCACTTCTTTCGCAGAAATACTTCTGTAATTTATTTTTATATTTCTTTTTAAGAGCACAAAAAAAAATTCACTGTGAGTGGGATAACATATTCTGGGTTGTTACACGCGCAATCTTCGATCTGGTTTAGTTGACGGGAGAAAATAAGTAAAACTTTTTCGATTAAGTTTACTTGTTCGACAAAAAATAGACGACGGCCACATTGCCCGATATCACACAATGCATTACCCAGTCAGTTCTGCGAAGTTTCAAGTTGTGACTACACGAGTGTACCGTCGATAAGAACTGCTGGAAAACTTCATAATATAAATAGCGACCATCTCATGTCCGCGATCAAGATGAGACGTGCGTACAATTTTTTTATACAGAAACTATGTTTTGACCTTTATTCGTATTTTCGAGGTGACTTTCAAAAGTTTACGAATACATACTGGCGTACTCAATGTATTGCGTTCCCCACATTTTGACAACTTAAGTGCCCGGATGTTTCATTAAGCCTACCAAGAAAGGACCTGAAATATTTCGTGAATCAATGTGACCTCTGTGATTAGGACGGCGGTGGCGAGTGAGTGAAGAGTGAAGAGATTTGGGCGGCTCTTAACAGTGAGGACTTGAGAGCCGATGAGGGTGATTAATGTGAGTATGGAGCGATACCGGAATGAAAGGTCGAGGGAAACGGAAGATCCTTGAGAAAACCCCGCCGACCAACGGCATCGTCCGGCACGATTCCAACTTATGAAAGTCCGGTGACCAGGCTGGGGATCGAACTCGGTTACCCTTGGGTGGGAGGCGAGCTGTCTGTCCACTCAGCCACCGCGGCCCCTGCGACTGTGGCGTCACTTACATGCCATTAGGACGTGAATCTTAAGTATGCCATTGACATTATTTTAGATTTGTTTAGTTGATTAGTTGTCCCTTAACTCCAAATAATCAAACCGGTATGAAGTGGAAGTTCTGAACAACATTTTTCGACGTATGCAAATATGTATATATGAATTTAAAATCACTTATATACTTATATGTACGTAAATATGTGCATACTTTTAAAATGTCACAGTTATCTATGTGCAGTTATAAAGGAAAATCTGGCAGACGATAGCAATCTACTCGCTTGCTTTAATGAGCATTGCTATTTTCTATGAAAACTCGCAAAATGTAGGTAATAGTTTCAAACACTTGGGTAAAACGTAGAGTAAACTCAACGTTGGTAATCTTTCCCTGTAAACAATGTTTTACCGAGGCAGGCAGTAGGTGAAAACATACTTACATACAATGGAATTTCTCTGTACGGGTTCTCATGCATAGTGAATGCCACAGATTTGAGTTGAGAGATTTGGGTAGCTCTTAAAAAACGAGGTCTTGATAGCCGATGAGGGTGAAATGAGGTGAGAATAGAGCAACCCCGGAATGCAAGGGCGGGAGAAACAGGAGACACCCGAGAAAACCCTCCCACCAGCGGCATCATCCGGCACGATTAACAATTTTTAAAATCCTGGTTTGGCCAGGCCGAGGATGGAACCTGGTTCGCCTTCGTGGGAGGCGAGCAGTCTAACCGCGCAGCCACCGCCGCCCCGAATGTCATAGAGGGTTGCCAGTCACTGCGTACACTGAACTTATTATATAATTTCAAGCAAATCGCATCACAATTTCCTTCCTGATAGATCAAATAATTATTTTTCTCAAGGGCCTTCCGTCCATGCACGTGTTGTTGACATCAAGGCTTGTTGAAAAATTACATATTGGTGATACTCAATAAACTGAGGTTAAGCAAACAATGGCAACATGTCTAGATACACTGAAGATGTGGTGGTGCCCTCAGCGAAAAATAATGGGCCGATAATTTTGTCATGCAAAAGCGAGCAGTAAACATTCACCTTTGGGCTATCTCTGGTACACTCTGACACCTCACCAGGGGGCTCTGAACCCCAAATACGCACGTTATGCCGGTTCACTACTCTACTGACAAAAGAAGATCGCACGTTTGACATAGTCATTATCACCCTCAAAATGTGATAATATTTCGACCACAAGGCCATGCCGACGGGTGGCGTCATTGGGCAACAAAGCCTGAACAATTTCACTTTGTATGCACGAAAAAATAAAGGTTTGTTAAAGATATCACGAAGATAACTTTTTGGCATCTGTAATTCACGTGAGGCCCTACGCACTAAATTGCTTGGGACTTCGCACAAAAGACAATCTCATTGCTTCCACCTTTTCAGCTGAGGTTGATGGTCGCCCAGTTCTCGGTAAGTCGGCAACAGATCCTGTGTCCTTGAACTTGTCATACCACAACTTTATGCTGTTGGCATCGGGCTGCATCTTTCCATGCGTTCGACTGCACTCTTATTGGTGACCGTGTATCGAGGTACCAGAGGAATACACTGAGCTTTTTCCTGATTTGTGAACATGTCCGGTTTGTTTGACACTGCAACTGCACTGCAACTGGACACTACAGCCACGTTAATGAAACCTGCATCAAAAAACTTGGCTAGTTTGCAAACATGTTGGCACGAGTTTCATATATAACGACAGAAAGGCGTTTTTAGGAACACGTATAGAGCTAAAATATACAGGATGATTCTAAAATCATGGGACAAGCATTGAGGTCTGGTAGAGCTCACTAAAACAAACATTCTATAAGAATATAATTATAATTTAAATTATAATAACAATTATTGTATAGGAATATATGGGCGGGAGTGACGCGTTGAGGCACAAACACAAAAATAACACATGAAATGCAACACATTGTTTATTTACAACGTCGCCGCTAAATGCCTTTTTACAGCAATGTTTATAATAATTGCTCAAAATTGCTACCACCGACAGTAATGCAAGCTTGGTAGCGTCGGTGGAGTGATTGGCGAACATATTCAAATACGCCGGGTATTTCACGCTCGCCACCATTGTCAGCCAATCACGCCACATGTAGAGGTCACCAAGCATGCGTGACTGTTGGTGGATGCATTTCCAGCAACTGTTTTAACATTGTCTGTACGGAATCACTCGTTAAGTATGCTGCTAATGAACATTTTATGTTTCCGTTAATGTGTTATGTTTTTGTGTTTGTGCCTCAACGCGTCACTCCCGCCCATATATTCCTATACAATGATTGTTTGTTTTAGTGAGTTCTACCACCCTCAATGTTTGTCCCATGATTTTAGAATCATCCTGCCTATATCTTACATATAGTGGAGTTGGTAATCAGGGAAAGTCTTTTCGGACATTCTGTATTATACGTAGCTGCTTCTGGCTTCTGCAGACCAACCCTGTGATAAGGCTCTTGAATATCTCCACGTTAAAATACACACAATCATTTAACACAGGACCTGCTAACTGCAAACGCGGCACACTTAAGAGACACGAAAATGTCGTGGATTATTTTGGTGGCACTCATTCATTTTCTTTACTCTCGCGATTGATAAAGTGGCCCATACTTAACTTCCTGGAAGACTCTTAGGAATACTAAACCGTTTGCAACAGTGATCGAATCATGTACAACTCCTTTCAAAGAAAGAAAATAAATGCTTCTGAGAACCCTACCAACCCAAACAAATCGCTTACGGACATGTATATTTTAACATGAGATATAAAAACCAATAATGTAACTAAGAAAACTACAGACGTTTTAAGACTTTGTGTTAAGACAGTAACAAATGATATAAATATAAATTACTAGATTTCTGTCCACGGCTTCGCTCGCGTGTACTAAATGAATCAATGACTAATTTCATTTATCGAAGGACGTCTTTGCACACCACACTAGGGATTATGCCCTCAGGTGCTATGAATACCCGTTGCTATGTGAGCTTACTTTAAAGCGGCAACGTAGAGCTAGCTGCCCATGTGAGGAGCAGTTCTCCCTCAAATCACTCCCATCCACCTTTAATAAAACATAACTCCCATTAAAATACTGTTTTTGTCTGTTACAGTTGTTGTTCTCGTCTTCTCCATTTATTTGTGTAGCAAAATTTTCACTACGACATAATAGCCATATATACTGAGCTGGCATGTCGTGTTATTGTATATATTTGTTTTCATTCTTTCTTGTCATTGCCTGCTTCATTTCCTGTTAATAAAAAAATGGCAAATAATATTTAAATAATCGCACCTTGAGGGGGAATCGCAATCTCTTAAATTCTATAGGATGCTCAGGTGGAATGAGTAGTATGTGCGGTATGAAAACTTTTCCCCCGTACATATACAGTGAAGACTGTGGCATCAATAACATATTTGCACCACTTCGAGGCTGGTGCTATTGCAGCGTTTTGTCAGGTTAAGTTTTCGCAGTGACATTATTATAGCCCCAACCTTGAGGACGGTGGGTGCTGTTGATGATCGGCGCAGGGTAAAGGAATGCATCATCCATTATTATAACTATGACCACAGAATTCCACTCCATTTCTACCCCACCGAACATCTTAAGTAAACTGTCTTAAGGATTCATAATTTTGTTAAAGTTGCTCAATCCTCATAATGCCTTCTTCTATGGCAATATTTCTTAAAATTATTTCTTGATTCACATTAAAACTATAGACTAAAGATTGGGAAAACATGTTTCTCTCTTCTGAGTTTTTCTCGTGTTTACACTACTCAGATATATTCAGGTTACCTTAAATGCTGTTTTAGTGAACAAAATTTCTGATTTGTGGGAAAACTAAAACTAAACAAACGTCATCGCCACTATTACGTGTGATTTTGACGGTTCTCTAGGCAGTGGCATTTTATTCGTTCTGACAGTTCTGTTTGTAATAAAAAAATAAATACTGCAACTCAAAAATTGGTTACTGTTCAGTTTGCATTCTCCATTAAAAATTACATAAGAGAATATTAACAGCTGTATGAAATGTGACTTAAACACGTATATAAAATCTTACAAAGGAAAAAGAAAAAGAACACATCGCGATGTATTTCACAGACCACGCAATTTATGAAAATGGGATATTTAATTGATGATCCAGCTCAGTGCTGCCAACTTTGTCTGCAACTGTACAGGAAATTGGATGTGTTGTTTCACTGTCAGATACATGTTCCCTTTGTATTCATACATTTATCGTTTGATAAGTTCCAATAAAATATTCTGGCTTTAAAATGCCAGGCATGGAAAATATGTAATGTAGGTTACATACATTTAATTGAACACATATTTTATACATTTTTTCCTTCTTGAAGGTTTAAATTTCTAAAAATCGGCAAATTGGTTTTTAGGTATTAATGTAGCAGCCAATCTTTGGAAGGAAAGGGCATACAGACATTCTATCGGGTTAACGAGCTGTTGAAGGATAACTCGAAATAGTTGTTATCACTTTTAACCTTATTAGGCGGCGCAATTTCAAATAATTCTGAAACTAATTTTTAGGTATTTATGTGGTCAACCTTTCTAGGCAAGCTACATAACAATATCTTATTGGGTTAATGAGATATTAAGGAGTACTCGATAAAACAATTTACATATTTTCATCCTCTTAGGAAATAAATTTAAATATATCCCGATATTACTTGTAAAACATTCATATAGCCAATATTTTAAAGCAAATAGCGCAACGATATCTTAGGGGGTTAATGAGCTATTGAGGTGCCCTCGAAAACAAATGTTACTCAATTTTCCCCATTTTGGGTTTAAATATTTTAAAAAATTCCTAAAATCATTTTTTTGGCATTTGCATAAATATTATTTTGAAGCAAAGAGAGCGACAAAATCACATCGCGTTAATATGCTGTTAAGAAATCATCGAAATCCTCGAAAGCTCTTTATACTCCTTTTCACCCCTTAAGGAAGGAATAAAAAAAAAACCTTGATTGATTTTTAAGTATAGGGTCACTTTTGAAGCATAACAATATTTCGTCGGGTTAATGAGCTATTGGGAAGTCCTCAAAAACACATTTTATTTCTTTTTACTGTGAGTGTTTGAATTTAGAAAATTACTTTCTGTGTGAGTGCCTGTACCTTAAGGGGAAACTATCCCTAAATTTTCATGCTTTTGCGACAAGCGGTTATGGCTTTGCGTTGAAGAGTGCTTTGGTCACTCAGTCGGAAAATTAATTTTACACATAGTGTCTAGTAAATGAGACGTTCCAAAGAAAGTTGCTTAAATGATATAAACTGTATACAAGAGAATACAGTGTTCAATAAGGAAACTCCCTCCCGTGTGGCAGACATCATTCGTAGTGAGCCTTTCATTTCGCGCTATAATTCGTTACCACGCAAGTATGTGTTACCACTACGTGTTCCATTGGAGCTCCGATAATCCGCCACGCCCTGCAGAACTCAGGACCAATAGTGAAGTACCAGAACCCCGGTGGCTTCACTGCGTGTGGTCGAGCGGAGTAGGAGAATGAGGTCTGCCCGTGGCGGCAGCAAATAAACAAGTGACTTCTGCTCGAGTGTGCAGAGAACTGTGGATCACAGCTTGGTGTAACATGGTAACGCCAAATGATAGCGTATCTGATCATTCGTTGTCGAGACTGTATTCACTAATATAAAAAAAATCTGTTCTGCTGCAAGTAACATCACGCATAAACGCATTAATATTCTTCCAATATACACGAAGAGAGTTGCATCGGTGCTAATTGGTACAGTTCCAAAAACAATTTTGTTCACGGCAACAACATAAACGTGTTTATTTATCTGCGACTGTAGGAGTTGAACCAGAGACTAGCATCTTGGTATCAGTCGAAGTGAAAAACAAATCACGGTGAAAATTACTTGGAATTAGAAATTCACGAAAAAATATAGAGCATGGAACAAAATACGCCTTCGTATCACCCAAAAAAAAAAAAACAAATGTGCAAGAGTCGATAATATATGCGTTATTTGGCTATAGTTCATTCACGGTTACTTCCAACTTTTCTGAAGCGCTGTTTACGTTCTACTTTTAGGCTATGCCTCCACATCATGTAAACTAGTCTAGAAAATCACACTTATGGGACAGCGCGCTGCATTCGTGCGCACTCAGTTTAATAATATTTTGCACGAGAACGGTTTCTTACTAGGCATTACCAACAAACTTACATCCTCTCTGTCTTTTATTCACATTAATTTAAATTGATATGATAATGTACTTTTATACTAATGAAAGTGTAAAACTCTTGTAATACATGGTTTATTTAGCAAACAACCGAACACGTCATATATAAGGTGATATTTCAATGGCTTGATTCCAAAGGTGTGAAATTACTGCGAATGGATAAATTTAGAATCACGTACAATTTGCGAACTTCTGATTTCCGCGAAGAGAGTTCCAAGCGAGGTATACTTTTATATTATTACATGTTCCTCCGCAGTTTTCCTTTCGGTCGTTGGCCGCATCGTTTTGTGATAAGGCGTTCTGGTATTTGACTCGGCAAGTCAGAAACGGGTGACTCTGATGCTGAACTCCTGTGATTATGGGCAAACGCCTTAGACACGAAGACGTTCAAACTGTCCAATTTTGTAAGCACGTCTGAGCTAATGAGTTTTTAAGGTAGTAAAAGTCACGAAAAATTTCGAGAAAATCAGGCGTCTCTAAGTAGTTACTTTAATGATGACAAGATCTAATGACCCAACTGCAATCACTAAAGCATACAGAAGCATTTAGAAGATCAGTCTACTTTCCGAATACATCGCGCAATTTGTAAGTTCCCCCGTGCGGACAGCGCATAACTCGGCTGGTGTCCAACCAGTGACGTGTTTACCAAACACCAGGTAGCTCACAGCACGAGACGCGTCCCAGAATAGAGCTACAACACAAACAGAGAGGGACGATTGTCTGACTCAATCCTGAGGCTGCCCGTAGTCGGTGGCTATAGCTCGTCAACTAACAATTGAATAATGTTGAATCAATCCATTGAGACGAAAAAACCCTGTCCGTTTTTTCATACTTTTTCACTTTACACACAGGATTTAATAGTACGTATCGGTAGGGGCAGTGACATTTCGTGGAAATATTTCGAGATAAGATACACTCCAAAGCACTGTAGGGTCGTCCAGCTTCTTCGATTTGCTAAAAAAAATGTTCTGGCCCGTGTTAACTGTTTGCGCACGAATCACGGTGGTTCAGTGTCGGAGTTACTTAGTCCTGAGTGGCTTGGTCAAAGACGAACACGGCACCAGCAGCCAATGGATGTATAACGGCAGCTGAGGTGTGTACATAGTATTGAAGTCTATTGTGTGCTCCGATTTTTACGCGAAAAGTCACTGGCCCTACGTATCAGTAATATTGGCAGCTTGCTTTAAAAGGTTCTTCTATTTACGATTGTTCGGATAAAATCCTATTGTTAAATATTGCTTTGTGTATATTAATAGTAAATTACAAAAAAGGTGTTACAAATTTAAAACTCTCGGTGAAAGCGTAAGTTTCCGGTCATTTTTGCAGCGAATTATGGTAGGTAGTTCTAATTTTTAACCTCGTGATAAAATCGTAATTTTCTACATTTGTGACACGTGAACCACAAAGTAAATACGTACATCGAGATGAGATGAATGGCGGGGCGGTTCGTTTTATGAGAACGTACCATTCCCTTATTGGCTGCGCTAGGCTCAGGGAACGGTATTTGTAAATGGTTGGCTACTGTATGCTGCGAAAAGTTCCCTATTTTTTGGGTCGCCGGCTAGCTAATAGGTTTTCAAGCCCTAATTGGCGAACGACGTTCCAAGATTTTGTTGGCAAACGACGCCATTTTGCTGGAGTGTGCGTCTGGGTAGCATGGTATAAGATGCTGTTTCACTTCTGTATTCTTAAATTCTCTGTGCCTGAACTGTGTCTGCTATTTAACGAACATAAGAGTATGAATTAAATTTGAAGAAACAGATACAACAGTTTTAGCATTACCTGAAAAACAAGTGAATTATTTGCATCAGTGCACAGGAAAGTTTATTTATGCACGAAATTTAGAAGAATACACACTCATGATTTTCAGGGACAGATTAAATTTCTAACCACGTTCCAAAAAAAGTTTATCCCAGTTCCATTTTCGTAATACGTTTTTTTTTNCAGGGACAGATTAAATTTCTAACCACGTTCCAAAAAAAGTTTATCCCAGTTCCATTTTCGTAATACGTTTTTTTTTATTGTTAGGCGTTCCCGGTGTCTGGGCGCTAATGAAAGACGATCCGTGTTGCAGTGACCTGTATTTNGTTTTTTTTTATTGTTAGGCGTTCCCGGTGTCTGGGCGCTAATGAAAGACGATCCGTGTTGCAGTGACCTGTATTTGATTAGACCAGTCAGGAAAGAACACGCCTTTTTACAATGTTACGATGCCAGCAACCTAAAGGATGCCCTAGCTGTACTCAGAGTATACTAAAGTCTAACCTGCGTGTAAATCTTCTGGAAGAAATCACGCGTCTGTAATAATGTGTAAAGACTTTAAAATTTCTCGTCATAATCAAGAGGCAAGCTATANTCTGGAAGAAATCACGCGTCTGTAATAATGTGTAAAGACTTTAAAATTTCTCGTCATAATCAAGAGGCAAGCTATAATCATTAATAGGGCTACTGACTTTTAGCGTAAAAATCGGAGCACACGGTAGACTTCAATACTATATACACACCTCAGCTGTTGTTATACCACCATTTGCTGCTGATGCCGTGTCCGTCTTTGACCAAGCCACTCAGGACTAAGTAACTCCGACAATGAACCTTCGTGATTCGTGCGCAAACTGTTAACATGGGCCAGAACATTTTTTAGCCAGTCAAAGAAGCTGGACGATCCTACAGTGCTTTGGACAGTATCTTGTCTCGAAATCTTTCCGCGAAATGTCACTGCCCCTACTCATGAAACATCAGGTCAGTTGTTCGCGTACCATTGGACCTCCTTCCATTCGTCACGCCCTGCAGTACTCTGAGCCAATAGTGAGCTCTTAGTAATAGGGTGGCTTAATTGTGTGAGGCAGAAAGGATTAGGAGGATAATGTCTGGAGCAGCAGCCAATGGACCAATAACTTCTGCTCGAGTGTGTACAGTATTGATGTATCGCGTGGTGCCATTTATTGAAGCATTCTCACCAAGTGTACCAATTGCGTACCTAACCCACATGAAGGTCATATTTGGCCGTTACTCTCTACTGCTAGGCTAAGTGGCAAACCATCTTCCCTGAGGTGAACTGATTCGTAAACTGCGTTACTGGTAAGGTCCGACTGAACCACGATTTTTTATTTCGACCGAGACCGAGACTCTCAAAATATTTATAAAAATGGAGGAAAAATCAGTAAAACGCGATTTTTACCTAGTTTTATGATATTTTTACTCATCAAAAAAATGACTTTGCTGGAACGAAATCAACATTTTAATAATCAAAGTCAAACAATTTAATATTATAAGTCATAAACAACAACTTTTCTACGTTGTAGCCCTTCAAATTGTGTCTCCTTTCGTTATATAAATGATCTGCTGCACTGAATAGTTGCTCACTTGAAAAACTTGTTGGAGGAGCAGGCAAAACTTCAAAGCAGCTGGTCGAAGCACTTTATAGGGAGAAGAATGCCAATGCTCATAAATATCGGCAGTTCTTTGCAGACGAGGTTCTCTTAAAAATGATTTTTAGTACGGTAAGTATATGAAATAACGAATATGTAAACTATTTATTTTCTACTGATTTCTTAGTTTCACTTGACCCGGCGCACGAATAAAGTGATAAGGTCCACGGCACCGTTAACTTTACCATATGTTTGAAGAATACGCAACGTGCATGTGNACGCACGAATAAAGTGATAAGGTCCACGGCACCGTTAACTTTACCATATGTTTGAAGAATACGCAACGTGCATGTGAGTAGATCTTAAGCACGGCTTTCAGAAACGCTCAGTTTACTGTGAACAGACTATACGAGCTGTTTCAGTACAAATCGTTCAGCGGTCGTATCTACGGCTTGCTCCTGAAACCGCGCCCCCCTCGTACGTGATGTTCGGCGCATCTTCCTCCTGTCCGATACAGAAGCTGCTCTCCCATTCTCGCGAATTTAATGTTCACCCAATCCCTTCTCGGGGCTGGGGAAGCAAATCAACGGTACGAAAAAATAACGTCTACGGCCTGCTTTCACCCTCGGGAATATAATTATCGCTGTGTGAAAGGGTGGTTATTCGCCGAGTCGAATCGGCTCTCACGACCTCGATATTAAGAGCCGCCAAAACCTGTTCGCTCGCTCGCTGGGTCAAATAGTTGTCGTGTCACACGGCACTTGAGACTGCACGGCTCACACCGTGAACTCCGTCCGCACGCGCCGGCAAAATGGCATCACTGGTGATGTTAGCATTCCTACACAACTTATTTCCATCCTTGCCAACCGAAAGCAAATGGCTGTCTTAAGGTATGTATTCCATCACAACGTATTTCCAACCTTGTCAACCGATTTTCAAACTCTGGCCCAACGTATGTTGCTACTGNGTATGTATTCCATCACAACGTATTTCCAACCTTGTCAACCGATTTTCAAACTCTGGCCCAACGTATGTTGCTACTGTGATATGACCTGGTTACAGAGTACTCAAAAATACAGAGGAGAAACAGCCGCTTACACCGTGAACTCCAGCCGTACACGCCAGAAAAATGGCATCACTGACAGTTAAAATGTCGGAACGTCGTTTGCCAATCAGCGCCTGGTATCCCAATCTCCAGCCGGAAGTCCAGAAAATAGGAAACTTTTCGCACGATGCAGCAGCCAATCAGACACANGTATGTATTCCATCACAACGTATTTCCAACCTTGTCAACCGATTTTCAAACTCTGGCCCAACGTATGTTGCTACTGGGATATGACCTGGTTACGGAGTACTCAAAAATACAGAGGAGAAACAGCCGCTTACACCGTGAACTCCAGCCGTACACGCCAGAAAAATGGCATCACTGACAGTTAAAATGTCGGAACGTCGTTTGCCAATCAGCGGCTGGTATCCCAATCTCCAGCCGGAAGTCCAGAAAATAGGAAACTTTTCGCACGATGCAGCAGCCAATCAGACACAAGGCCCGTTCCCAGATACCCGCCCAGCCAGTCGGACAATGGATACGCCAACATCAAAGGAACCGCCGATCCCTTTCATCTCTGTGTAATTATCTACTGTTACGGGATAAAGGGCGAAAATTACGTACCCCAATCTTTCTAATAAAGGTAATCTGTAGAGCTGGCGATTTTACGTGAAAAACATGAGTACGCGGTAGACTTCAATACTACAAGCATCAACGGCAGTTTGTCTGTTGCATTTTGTTGCTGTCTGCTTGAGAAGGCTTTTTTTCATATTTGACCGGACCACTCAGAGTTCGGCAACATCAGCATGGCTCCTGCATGATTTGTGTGCAGACAGTTAACACGTGCGAAAACGTAATTCAGCCAATCAAGATAGGTAAGTGACTCTACAGTGTTTTGAAATATAAGTTGTCTTGAAATATTTTCGCGAAACTTCACTACACCTAGTGATATGTCATAAATGGGGCCAGTGATATTTCGCGAAAATATTTCGAGACAACATATAGTTAAAAGCGCTGTAGGATTGTCCAGCTTCTTTGATTGGCCGAAAAAATGTTCTGGCCCATGTTAACTGTCTGCGTACAAATCACGAATGTTCAGTTTCGGAGTTGTGTATTCCTGAGTGGCTGGGTCAAATGTTAGCATGACACCAGCCACCAATGGATGTGTAAAAACAGCTCATGTGTAGATATAGTACTGAAGTCTACTGTGTGCTCCAATTTTTACGCGAAAATTCACTGGACCTAGTTATAAACATTCGCATTGCTTACCTATCTAAAAGAATTGGCGTCCTCATTTCGCGTCAGAACTTTAGTACCCTCCCCGTTTCTGCTGATAGGTACCACCCGCCACCTTTTACAAATCACTTTCCGTAGCTGCAACGCGTGTTTGAAACGGAGTTTAAGATCATAGTGGCCCTATCATGTCGCTTTATAAGACGGCGTGAAGCTAGACCCGACAGTCCTCTACGTACACGAGCAGAAGTCACTTGTTCGTTGGCTGCTGCCACAGACAGAACTCACACTCCCCTGTTCGATCCAGCCGCGCGGAACGAACCCACCAGAGTTCTGAGTGTTTACGATTGATTGTGAGTCCTGCAGGGCGTATTGTATGAATGGAGGTCCGATGACACGGGTGAAACTAGCATATACTTGTAAGCAATCTACTTTGGTACTGAATCATAACGCGAAATGATAGGGTCCCTACCCATTACGCAATAAGTGACACACACACACACATACCTATACTTTAAAGACCTGTATTTAAAAAGTTTGAAAATTCTGTGAATGGTTGGTGATACCATATATATGCAGTTGTAAGAGCGTGTTCGTATATGTGTTACCGAATGGTTTTATATGCTGTTCACGGTAAACAGAATGCTNCCGACAGTCCTCTACGTACACGAGCAGAAGTCACTTGTTCGTTGGCTGCTGCCACAGACAGAACTCACACTCCCCTGTTCGATCCAGCCGGGCGGAACGAACCCACCAGAGTTCTGAGTGTTTACGATTGATTGTGAGTCCTGCAGGGCGTATTGTATGAATGGAGGTCCGATGACACGGGTGAAACTAGCATATACTTGTAAGCAATCTACTTTGGTACTGAATCATAACGCGAAATGATAGGGTCCCTACCCATTACGCAATAAGTGACACACACACACACATACCTATACTTTAAAGANCATAACGCGAAATGATAGGGTCCCTACCCATTACGCAATAAGTGACACACACACACACATACCTATACTTTAAAGAGCTGTATTTAAAAAGTTTGAAAATTCTGTGAATGGTTGGTGATACCATATCTATGCAGTTGTAAGAGCGTGTTCGTATATGTGTTACCGAATGGTTTTATATGCTGTTCACGGTAAACAGAATGCTTTTGAAAGCCCAGCTTAAGACACACTTGTATGCACATTGTGTAATATTCTACAATACGTTAAATTAACATTACCTTGGCCTTGCCACTGTATTCATGCGTCTATTAAGTGAAATCGTATAACTATTTTAAAAGTGTATATTTTACAATTTTGCTTATTTTTACACCGAGAATCATTAATACAAGACAGAAAGTAATAGCATTTATTTCAGTATTCACAAAAACTTTAAAACACGGAACTACTTTCCCTCCGTTGTTGCCAACTTAACAGGGTGCATGTCGCTTAATGTGTCCGTTAATATGCATGCAGGTAGGGGCAGTGATGTTTATAAAGTTTATTTTTTCCTTTTGTTGTTTCGTACATTTCGTGACCACTTTATTTTATCGGCTCTCAATACCTCGCTGTTAAGTGCCGCACAAATCTCTTCGTTTATTCATATAGTTTATTTTATACACTTACTGAAATTTGGTTTTATAATCATTGTTCTTGCCTGACACTGCGAAAATAAATTTTATATCGTTTATAACATTCTACTATTCGTCGATGTGTCGTATTAATAACAAATTTTCCTCATTAGACTTAAAGTCTAACATGCGTATATTTTTCCCTTCTTGGATAATTTATTTGTTGTACAGTTTCCAACACATTTCGTGTCGTGACGTAATGTTATTTATTTTTAAAGACCTGCAAAATCCGCAGTATTAAATGGCATTAATGTAAATATAATTGTCGTGTAGATATTCGAGACTGTTCCATTTGTTTACTGGCTTGTGCAACCGCGAGCTTCCACTTACCTTCCTGGCATGGTTGGAGGTGACAGTCTTGTGCTAGCTGTTTCCTATTGATACTGCAGTACAATCACAAAAGCAGTACAGATGTGAATGTGTTTTAAGTCTTTTCAGTCTTCAAGTAACGCAAATTTTGTAGTCCTCTAGTTGTATTTAATCAGTAACATCCAGCTTAAATTATTCGCTTTGTTTTTTATACAAATATTTTGCTATATTTTTCGCTTCTGATTGTAATGATATTTTTCTATGTTAGGATACATTTTTTTAAAACTATTTCTTCTGTACTCATTCTTAAGTTTATCTGAAGTTTAAGTGTGAGACAATGCGATCTTCCCCTAACTTTGCCACATAGTGAAGGAAGCTGAAATTTTTTTTAAAAAAAGGTATATTTACAGATTACTCATTTACTGTAATAGAGATTTTTTTTTTGCTTTACGGAACTTCGTACAAATTTAAAACTAACGTATTTTTGTTTTATTTTATAAACATAATCTACGTAGTTAATTTTAGTTTAGTTTACGAGTATTTTACATAATATTTAAGCAAAACAAAGAGGAGAAATTAATTTACTGACCCCCCATTTCAAATATAATAAAACAGTTGTTAGCTCAGTGCCATACATATTCTCATAGGAAACTCGCGCTAGGACCAATACGGTAATTGTGCTTCTGTAAGGCTGANCCATTTCAAATATAATAAAACAGTTGCTAGCTCAGTGCCATACATATTCTCATAGGAAACTCGCGCTAGGACCAATACGGTAATTGTGCTTCTGTAAGGCTGATTTGCATTTTAATAGGAGACTTCTTCTTGCGTTATCTCTCGAAGTCCTACAAATATATAACCGTCCAGCAACGCAATATTAATGCTGTAAGGTACCAGAATAATTTGCATTGGCATTTCCAATGTATGCTGCCCCGACAAGCATCCTCATCTGCTCAGCGTGTCTGTGTGAAAGAAAAGTATATGAGTCCGACGTATGGACGTTGAAGTAAAACACTCTTTCTCTGGGTTGGAAACGGAAAGCTTAAATTATGATATGCATACATGTTTCGGAATAAATTCCTTTCTCATAAGAAAAACGCACGAATTTCATTTTATAATGATATGCAAAAATAGAACTCCGGTAGTCCTAAAAAAAATCAAAACAAAAACTACGCGCGAAAAACGTTTCCTAGAAAAAATTTACAGTAGACTTCCACCTTAAAAAAACCCCCACTCAATTTTAAGTCCTTTGATTTGGTTTCCTGAATTGTTAATCTGTTTTATCAGAACGTAGCCGTATTTCTTAAAATGTTTTTTNAGAAAAAATTTACAGTAGACTTCCACCTTAAAAAAACCCCCACTCAATTTTAAGTCCTTTGATTTGGTTTCCTGAATTGTTAATCTGTTTTATCAGAACGTAGCCGTATTTCTTAAAATGTTTTTTATGTTTGTAGGGAATAAACCCATAGAGGAACTACATAATTGCTTGTTTTGAAAGTAGGACGGTATCGCCTAAACGTTGGTTTTTCCAAACATGACTTGAAGTGCCGAGAGGNCAATTGCTTGTTTTGAAAGTAGGACGGTATCGCCTAAACGTTGGTTTTTCCAAACATGACTTGAAGTGCCGAGAGGGTGGCTTTTCAAAACTTACGGTAAATCAAGTGGAGTGGCAGAGTGTTTCCTTTAATCCCCCTTCATTCTAGCAACATATGTATAAGGACAGGAAAAATTCACTAGTCCAAACACCTGGATCCTAGTGTACATTGTCTAGGCAATAATATTGTCTACAGCCCCGGGAATATCGCGCGCTGAGATAAAGGTCTGATCCAGCCAAGAAAATGCTTGCTTGTGCTAACGCCAAAATTATATTTACTTGTCCCAACGAAATATTTTGTTAAATAATAAACAAACCTTGAAAAGCAACAAAATTAATTTTGTTCGTTCAAGAAAATACTCGCTTAAATAAACAAAACCTCTGTGTTGGCCATAAAAAAATAATGAGTGTCAACAAAATGCTTTGTTTTACCAACCGTATAATATTTTTTATTACTAGCTTGAAGTACAGTTCAAGTTTTAAAAAAAAAAAAAAAAAAAAAAAAAAAGTTTTAGGATGGTAAAAGCGATCATAAGCGCATATATGAAGTTTTAATAATGGTAAAACTATCCTTATGAAATAAGTTCAACAGGAGACTAGGAAGTAAAGCTGCAAAGCTCAAAATATTAACTCACGAATGTTTTTCAGTTGTATTTAACTGNCAAAATATTAACTCACGAATGTTTTTCAGTTGTATTTAACTGCATGCAATAAATAATCTTCCTCTGTCATCAGCAGTGAATTTAGCTGAGGTCGCTAAGAAGCAACGTTCGCGCACAAACAAGGTACGTTCGAATTTTGGTCGATCGTCCACATTATTATATTAACAGAAACTGTTTAATGTACGCAGAGTCAAACAATTATTTAACTTGCAGCAAACAAATTTTACAGTTCGTGGCCACCAAATAAGAACAAAAAAATTATTTGATTTCAACAATAAAATATTTTATTGCCNGCATGCAATAAATAATCTTCCTCTGTCATCAGCAGTGAATTTAGCTGAGGTCGCTAAGAAGCAACGTTCGCGCACACACGAGGTACGTTCGAATTTTGGTCGATCGTCCACATTATTATATTAACAGAAACTGTTTAATGTACGCAGAGTCAAACAATTATTTAACTTGCAGCAACCAAATTTTACAGTTCGTGGCCACCAAATAAGAACAAAAAAATTATTTGATTTCAACAATAAAATATTTTATTGCCCAAATACAAAAACAGATTCGTTTGTTTGCGCAAAACGAACTTTGTTTGATTCACCGAAACCATTTTCTCAGTGTGAACTAATATGCCTGCCGGTCAAACTTCGCAGTCCTCTATGAACTCGAAACACCAACGTTTGTCTATTGGCTGCTTCACAGTGCGAATATTTCACACGTCATTGCTCACGACTCGGTCGCACTTTCTCTTTCTGTTTGCTACTGGCTCACAGTTTGCACGGGTGATGAAAAAGACTAGGACTACAGTCTTACACGCTCAGTCGGATGGCATGGTCGAGAGGCTTAACAGCATTCTTTAGCAGTACCTGTCGATCTTTGTGGCAGACAACCAAAAGGACTGGGATTGAAATGTGTCATTGTTTCTTCTTGTTTGCTGTCTGGGTCGTGTCTGAAAACAACCGCGCTCCAGTAATAACGGTAGGACGAAACAATGAGCGCTCGAGCATTCTCTGCCACTCAATGACTTCGCGCAACACGTAGGGCCCTACTCGTTCCTTACCTGTTTGAGCTACGTATTTCCAGGAACAATTTCCCTCCGTTCGTGTTACCTTACATCTTGAGAGAACTACGTGGCACGGTATTTAATAATACTTGGAGACTGGTGGGGAGGGGGGGTTAGCAAGAACTGTAGCCTCACACGTCAGCAAAACGACGGCGTTACTAGCCAACATCTGCCATTCGCCAGTCAGCACCCGGTAACGTTCTTGAAAGACGGCAGTCCAAACAGCAGGTAATACTTCGCAGCATGCAGTAGCCAATCACAAACAAGGACGATTCCCAGAGCCTCGCGTAGCCAATCAGCGCACGGGGGCATGAACACGTCAAAGGAACCGCCGTATCATTTCGCCTCTACGTGATTATCTACTCTGCGGCAGGACACCGAGTCATCAATAACTACTTCACACGTTTGGCTGGATGCCGTTTTAGCCGGGTAGAATATCTTTGNTAATTTCGCCTCTACGTGATTATCTACTCTGCGGCAGGACACCGAGTCATCAATAACTACTTCACACGTTTGGCTGGATGCCGTTTTAGCCGGGTAGAATATCTTTGAGTTAGGAAATTTTGTTTCTGGATTTATCGATGCTCTGTGATAAATTTTTTCTTCGGCGCTTATGGCTGAGGTTCTGTTGTGGCAGCGCCTATAGTTACTGAGCGCTGCCGCGGAGTTTTGTTAGTAGTAGTTAAAAGTTGTTCGGGAGCACTTGTATAAAATTTTCTGTGAACTTAATTAGTTTTCACAGCGCCATGCGGCTAGCACGTTGTCATAAGAAGACATACATTTCATGACCTGTTTTCAGGAATATTGGTTCTTTTGATTCCGATGTTGCTAAGGATGATAGTGTGTTTGTGGAGCAAGTTACTACAGCAGAAGAGAGTTTCATTATATTGAGTTTTATGTACAGGTTCACTTTGCAAGGAATGACTTCTCATAATGGATCTGGTATTCTAGAGGTTTGCTTTTACAGGCATCCTCACAACAGTACAGTAACTAGTGTTAATTACCTTGGTCAAATAGATGTGCGAGACATAATATGTTGGAAGACGTTTGCTATTAATGAGCTTGTTGCAACTTCCCATTCTGTTATTTCTATTTCTCCGTCTCCAGTATCGTCGTTTCTTCGCCGCGAGGGTTTATGCTGACGTCACGGAGCACGACTGTCGTCCGTGGGTTCAGTGTTCCACTCCCGGCGTTCGGTGGCCGTCCTGTTGTGAAACCGCGGTACACAACGACGAAGTGGCCAGCCGCGGAAACAAGAAACTGTTTTTAGATTGCTGGGTACAATTTTTTAAATAAAAGGTTACGTTGCGGGTTGAAAATTAACACTGAAGTTTGCAGATGTCGTAAAATTATGTGGTGGAATCACACTTAACGGCACTCAGAAAGACTAAAAAAATTACAAAAAAANTTTGCAGATGTCGTAAAATTATGTGGTGGAATCACACTTAACGGCACTCAGAAAGACTAAAAAAATTACAAAAAAAACAAATTTCATTCAACATAGCTTCTACAGAACTCCAGCTGTACTGAATTCTTTTAAAATTGAATCATCAATATTTTGACTCTGCTAAATTATTTTTAGGCCTGTAACAAAAATGTATGTTTAGAGTATCGGAATCTTCCATTAGTCCAATAAAATTGGATAGCTTCATAGATACATGACAGCCAATAACAAAACAGAACTGTCTGATATACTCGTACGTACAGTACGTCCTAGCAAACAGTAAAAATTTTCCCACTATAAACCATATCGATAGGAGCAGTGATATTTCGCGAAAATATTTCGAGACAACGTATAGTTCNAAAATTTTCCCACTATAAACCATATCGATAGGAGCAGTGATATTTCGCGAAAATATTTCGAGACAACGTATAGTTCAAAGCACTGTAGGTTTGCCCAGTTTCTTTGATTGGCCGAAAAAATGTTCTGGTCCGTGTTAACTGTTTCCGTACAAATCACGAATGTTCAGTGTCGGAGTTACTTAGTCCTGAGTGGCTGGATCAAATGTGGGCACGGCATCAGCCGCCAATGGAAGTATAAAAACAGCTGATGTGTATATATAGTATTTATGTCTACTGTNAATGTGGGCACGGCATCAGCCGCCAATGGAAGTATAAAAACAGCTGATGTGTATATATAGTATTTATGTCTACTGTGTGCACCGATTTTTACGCGAAAAGTCACTGGCCCTACATATCGTCTTTAACGACGCTTGCATAACCGTGTTGGATGNGTGCACCGATTTTTACGCGAAAAGTCACTGGCCCTACATATCGTCTTTAACGACGCTTGCATAACCGTGTTGGATGTAATGAGAGTCAAGAAAATATTACGCCCTTTTTCTAGTCTCCGAGAGAGTGGGGGAGAATTACGAACATGTAATATATTCTAAAGTTTGTTCGTGCTTGTACCTGATTGTTTTCCAACTGTTCACATTAACCACTATAGCCTATTTGTGCAGCAGACGTCACACCATATGTAAAAATGTCGGTTCATGATCAATTTCTGTACGTGAGATACGTTTGCATAAAATTTTTACAAAAATTTGTGATTAGTAGTGAATGTACTCGTCCTACGTCCAACCAATCACACACGACTATAAATTAAAGTGATTTTAATTAAATAGTGATATATTACCAAACAACGTTTCATTTAATTGCATTTTATTTGCATCCTTATTCTGTCGTTACTTACTGCACAGGGTTAGTCATTATTATAATACGACGTGATAATATAATAAAAAAAATTTCATGGTATTAATTATTACATTCCATTTACGAATACTTCTTAAATGACTACAGGAAAATAAAAAGGTAAAGTTTCTTTTAGAAATAATATATTCTATAAACTGCAATAAAATAGTGAGTGACAGAGTGAAGAGATTCCGGCGGCAACAANTCTTTTAGAAATAATATATTCTATAAACTGCAATAAAATAGTGAGTGACAGAGTGAAGAGATTCCGGCGGCAACAACGAGACAGTTATTATTCTTTTCTCCCACAGTTTTATTGGCTGGAAACCTTACATACGCGACTAGAAATCAAATATTGTAATTTCCTACACGTCAACATGCCTAAAATGTTTCTACACGACTAGTGTGCGATGACCATTAACCGTTTCGTAAGAATAACTATTTTCATTCTGATGCGTACACGTTCATTACATACAGGTTTTTCACCATAAACCGACCTTTGGTGGGTGTCTCGCCACTTGTTGGAGAGTGGACGTAGTGCGTTCAGTTTCCCCCGGCTCCATGGTGGTTGTTGGCTCCTGCCAGTAAGGGCCTCGGCTGTGACTGAGCGGTTAGCCTGCTCGCCTCCCACNTCTTTTAGAAATAATATATTCTATAAACTGCAATAAAATAGTGAGTGACAGAGTGAAGAGATTCCGGCGGCAACAATGAGACAGTTATTATTCTTTTCTCCCACAGTTTTATTGGCTGGAAACCTTACCTACGCGACTAGAAATCAAATATTGTAATTTCCTACACCTCAACATGCCTAAAATGTTTCTACACGACTAGTGTGCGATGACCATTAACCGTTTCGTAAGAATAACTATTTTCATTCTGATGCGTACACGTTCATTACATACAGGTTTTTCACCATAAACAGACCTTTGGTGGGTGTCTCGCCACTTGTTCGAGAGTGGACGTAGTGCGTTCAGTTTCCCCCAGCTCCATGGTGGTTGTTGGCTCCTGCCAGTAAGGGCCTCGGCTGTGACTGAGCGGTTAGCCTGCTCGCCTCCCACCAAGGCGAACCAGGTTCAATGCCCGGCTGGGTCACTCCCCGATTTTAAGCAAGTGGGAATCGTGCCTGACGATACCTTCGGTCGGCGGGTTTTCTCAGGGATCTCCCGTTACCCGCCCTCGCACACTGGAGCTGCTCCATTCTCACCTTACTTCACCCTCATTGACTGTGAAGACCTCGTTGTTAAGAGCCGCCCGAACTGCTCAACTCCAACTTCTGTTCGCGTGTACCGAAGACGTACAGCAGTGGGCAAGCTCCAGCGTATTTTGAAACAGTTGCACTGCCGTCACTGCAACTGCACGTACCTGCGTCTGTCAGCTGCGACGGCGTCTTCGTGTCTCGGAGACGGACGTCGTCTGGACTCCCTTCCCTCTCGGACGCACCGCGACTGCCGACAGTTTAACACTTCGGTATCTCCCGCCGAACTCACTTATCTCCAGCTAAGACTTCAGCTTACGGCGACTAATTCTTCAACTCACGCGGCCGCCCGCCTAGGCTCGTGCGGCAGTTGGTTCGCTCAGCGCAGCGACGCACTGCATTCCCACTCAGAGTCGATAAGCACTCAGGGACGGGATGGCGTGGCGGTTTTCTTAAAGTGGGCGTGCCCATTCCCTGATTGGCTGCGCGAGGCTGTGGGAGCTGGCCATGTGTCTGATTGGCTACTTGATGCTGCGAAAAATGTCCTATTGGCAGGGCCGCGGAGAAGGAGTAGGTTACCAGACGTTTCTTGGCTAACGGACTTCCAACGTTTTGCTAGACAGTGAAGCCATTTAGCTGGAGTTTACGTCTGGAGTTGACGGTACAAGCAGCTATTTTACTTTCGTATTCTGAAGTACTCAACGAAAGTTATTACAGTTCGGAAAATTTGTAATTATCTTAAGACAGAATAGGGTTAAATTCCGTGTGTGTTTGTGTTGCTTTCGTCATTGGACTAGAATTTGTAGCGTCCTGGACGGCTTTGTACCATTAGGAATATTTTAACGAAAAGAAGATCCAATTACTTCGAACCAAGTCGAAATGGAAACTGGATCCATACAGTTGCACAAGTCAATAAACAAATGACATCGACTCGAATATATACAGGACGATGAAGTCTATCGTGCACTCAGATAATCACACGAATTTTGTAGGTCCGTGGGAAAAAATCTGACGCGTTTCCTGTTTTATTTTTTTCTGACGCAGCGTGTGTTCCTATTCATGAGTGTGCAGATTTCCACATCCGCCTCCGGCGGAGAGATGGAACCCTCCAGGCTACACACGGAAGCAATTAAACTTAACTCTAGCGAGACTTTTTGTTTTCCGGCTCGCTGGTTCGTGAAATAAGGAAACTTCAACTATTTGCGGGTCTGGCTTGACTTTCAGCCGAGATTGCGGAATGAAACCGAGGTTAGAGATTTAAGTGTTTCATTCACTGCCTCAGGATGTTAACTCGCTGAGACTAATACACATTCACAGATATTCAAATAAGATATATTCGAGCTGCAATACCAATCACCCCGGATATATCAATTCTGTTAGTTTCTATATTTTTTATTACTACCAACCTATCAGTTAAAACTACACCTGACACATATTTTGTGCAATTTATGTCACTGGCCGACCGTCAGCCAATAGGATGACCAGTTGACTCACAATAAGAATGTCCTCATATATCTTTACAGGAAAAATTGTTAGTTATTTCGATTTAAAGTTTCTTAAACTGAATATTGACCAGGGAAATTGATGTTACTCTCTGAAATCATAATCTAGGCACTTCGCCGTCCCATATATATATAGTCGAGTAGGCGTCATAAGTTTGTTGGCTTGCGCAACTGTTAGGAACCAATGTCATTTCTGACATGATTGGAAGTAATTAAGCAATCTTGTCGTTAGTTATTTCCTATTGGTTCAAAGTCGTCCAAAGCGTCACTAGCAAACTTTAATTAAATTATAAAAACAGAACAAACCACTTAATGAGACAAGTCAAAGGAAGTAACAAATGTGTAAAAATTGTAATTTCTTCCGAGGCAATGATAGATTGCTTATGGATGTAATGTAATGTAACAGAAGTCGCCGAGGTTCATCGAGACAAAATTTTACTGCCCGATGACTTATTCCGCACTAAGGATATTTTATATTGGCCAGTTTCGCCATTAGAGGACGTTCCTCGATAAACGCGTTTCTTAGTGTAATTTTTTTTACGTGTTTCATTTAGTCTTTGTTTTAATGTATAGTGCAGGATTCAGTAACCTTCTCTTATGGTATTTGGGCTGTCGGTACGTGGCTGTTATAAATCTGTTGATTAAAAATATATTTATAATTGCGGATCGAGTAAATGGTGTTACTTCAGTTTGTGCTTCGTATTTCCCAGTTGGTTGGACTAATCGAGAGTGAGTTATTTATTAGAATTTTGCTCTGGATAAAACCTTTAGATTTGACCAGAAGTCCTTTGTATGTGTCCAGCGATCTCTGACTGCGTAAACGGTTAGTATACATAATTAACTTCCATAAATAATCCCAATTTTATTATACTTGAAAATTATAAAAAAAATTATACCGCGCCCATATACTGGTAAGAGAAACTGGAATATTCAACGTTAATATTTGTAAAGTAAATGTTTCATAATATAATAAAATAACATAAATGCACCAAAAATACTTTAATGTAATATTACAGTACAGTTCAGGACACCGGACTTCAGCAAAAAATAATTATGATGAGTTCCATTTTAAATCATTTAAGCTAGGAGCCACTTTAGTTGCAGGTTTTTTTTTATATTTCACGTGTTTTTGGGCATCTGTCACCGAATAAATTAATATCAATGACAGAATAAACTAATTTTGACTGACCAAGTCAATAAGATATTCTCACGAAAATTAGTGTCCTGAATCAGGACATGGCATGTGTGGCAGAAAAGACTCCTTCAATCGTGTTCTTCAGGTCAGGAAAACGTACACTCCTAGCTGTTGCAGTGCATTCTGCAACGTCTTCGCGACTCAATCGGCCTGCCTCGTGTCGCAGAGGAGATAAATACACAGAGAAGAAATGGCATGGCGGTCCCTTTGATGTGGACGTACTGTTGCGATTGCAACAGCATCCACGCAGTGCGCTCAGGAGAGAGGCGGTCGGCAGTAGTATACTAAGGAGATTGCGTCAGCACGAGCAGCACTGAGCAAGCATAATATATCGTCAAAAACCTGCAAGTACGGTCGTATTAATCAGGTCCGGCTGACACCGAAGGATGGCCATTGACTGACCAACCATAACTCCGCACAAGCCAAGCTATCAGCGAATAGGAATGAGATGCAACATACTAACAGGAGGTAGGCGAGAAGAGTGGTAGGGGGATCCGAACCAGGAGAGAGGGTCTTCGTGGGGCGTCAGCGACGCAAGAAGGCAGGGCTCCGATCTCCGACTCTTCAGAAGTAAGTTGTTCAGGGGAAAGAGAGCAATTACTAACTAGTCATACCCTGTGACCTGTTACCGAGGACCTTTACTAGTTTTACTTAGATATTAACAAGTATTGGTAGCCCTAATAGTTGTTTCAATCACCCTTTCCCTCCTGTCTTCCTTTAAGTTAGGCGCCTCCTTATGTGCCATCCACAACAGTACTCATCCTTTGATTCTTTGCGGGATTCTTTGGGAACTGGCCTTGTGCGAGACTGGTTTCCACGGGCTGCGAAAGGCCCGTTATTGGTTAGGCTGCCGGCTGGGTAGTTCAAACATTTTTGCTGGCCAATGTCGTGTGCGGATAGAGTTCGCGATGTAATCGGCGATTTCACCTCTGTGTTGTTACGTGCCCCGTGCTTACTTGGAGAGGAGATTCACAATTCACGGTTTCAGGAGTTACAAACAAATGATTTCACGTTGCGTACTGTACTTGAGTCGAAACAACACTCATTTCGTTGTCACAACAAATAAGCAGTAAGCTATATATTCGGCTACAGTTACAAGAACCAATCATGATCTGGACCAGTAAGACGGTTTGCGAATCATTTTACACGCGTGAGATCATTGGTAATTTGGCTTCATGGTGTGCAGGACAGATAAAAATATACCTACACATGCGTGTTGTATACAATTGTTCACACTGGGCCTGAAAGTGTTAAACAATAAATGTCCAAATACTACTGAAAAAAAAATTCTGAATGTCAGCTTCGTTGCAACGGCGTCTTTCGAAAGCTTGCCCATGACAAAGCGCATTTAAGAATACAGTGATAAAACAGCAGTCTACAACACGACTTCCAACGTCATCTGCCAGCAAAACAGCGTCACTGGCCAGCAAAATGTAACGCCCTTCGCCAGTCGAAGCCTCGAAACTTATTCCCCAGCCGGTAGCCCAGCCAATAGAAACAATTTCGCATCATCCAGTTGCCAACTAGGCACAAGGCCCGTTCCCAGAGCAACGCGCAGCCAATCAAAGAGTCGGTGGGCCCGCATTGAACGGACAAGTAACGCCGTTTCGTTATATTATTACGTCATTAAATGTGACTTGGTGGTCTTTAGGTCTTCGGTAGATACCCAAAATTATGCTCCGGTCCAGACCGAAATAAAATTAAGAATATGTTGTTTACAATGCGCTAAATGGCAATCTTCGTTATAAATATTTTAGATTTTGTTTTTCGAAAAGGAAATGTAATTTCTATTCTAACACTGCTCAAATCCCCAGTGCAGTAATCCCGCCGAAAGAATGATTTCGCTGGCTTGGCGACGCGACATAAGTGGCCAGGGCTTTTGGCAGTATTTCACGTCGCCACTTGGCCGTATCCCTATCTCTCTCTCTCTTTCTCTGTCTCTGGCCTCTCTCATCCGGCTTATTCCTGCCCTTTCCTGTCCTCCTTGCCGCTAGCTTATTTTTTATCTCGACCCTTTACCTCTCAGCTACAGGACAGGACAGAGTTTGTTTACACTGCCGGAGAAATGGGGACACACACACACCAACACACACACACACACACACTTCAGGTGCCCTATTCTGTAACGTTAGCTGGCTTAACGCCCAGCTTTACCCCTATTTCAGAAATTCTTCGTCTTCGCGTCATCATTTCGGATTCACAGTAATAACTGACAATGTAAGATTATAGACAATTAACATTTTACAAGTTGTTTAGTATTTCTGTGCGTAATTTTAATAGTATGTCATCTGCTTATTGTAAAACGTCGAGAACGTATTTATATTTTGTTAATAAGATCTCGAAAATTTTACAACAAGCAGAGAACACACAGTTTAAATAACGCAGAAAATACTAAACAACTCGTAAAATGTCAATTTTCTATAATTGTACATTGTCATTTATTACTATGAATCGAAACTTATGACGCGAAAACGAAGTATTTCTGCAATAGGGGTGAAGCCGAGCCTTCAACATACTCACTGTGCGTATGTTCACGACAACAGCTGAAACGGCAGTTACTAGTAGTTGGCCTTAAATGGTAATCTGCAAGGCATCTCTCTCTTTCTGGCGGTCTTTCTGATGTCGCAAAGGTTTGCTTTGAAGTCAACTATCTGCTCTCTGGATTATTTTTTTTCGTTAATTACAGTGTGCCCTGTATCACGTATTCCCTTAATCTAGAAAATGTTATTAATTATAAATGGCGTTTCTTTCGTAACTCATTTCTGGAAATAGTTTTAAAAAAAATGTATTTCTCTCTGTGATACAAGTTTTCAGATGGTCCTAATGCATTTTGAACAACGCGAGATAGCAGCACTAAACCCGTGAACGAGTCCATCGACTGCATCGTGGTTACGTTAGAGCGAAGCGTTGGAACACATGAGCAGCAAAAATAAAGACACTGTATATATGTGTGTAAATTTAATAGAATGTAGTATTACTACTCTTTGGGACTTTTTAATACGTTTTTATCAATGAAATATGTTTGCTTGAATTTACCTTAATGAGTCGGCGATTTTATTTCCCCTGTCGTCCATGAAGATACATTGTCTGATATATTTAGATGAAAATAGTCGCGAGGCATTAGAAAGACCGCCATGGCAACATCTTAAGTTACAGAATACAATTTCGCTTCATAAAGGCAGTAAAAGGTTACAGAATAAGTTCCGAGAATGAGATCTCAGCGTGTGCGAAGTTCGCGGAGGAATACATGGGCTGCTGTAGGGCGTGAAGGGAAAGAAATCCGCCGTGCAGTTTCCACTTCAAAGAACTTCATGTATGCCCGTCGGGAGGACTTCTCCGGAAGTATTTGTGAACGGATATCTGCACATCTGACACGGTGGGTAAGGGACGGCGGATATATTGTTTTTCCACGTCAGTAGGTTGAAGTGACGTAACTTACGCTGTTACTGTGCATAAAATAAGCTAAGAAGTATTCCCAAACAAAGCTTTGCTATTGGCAGTGATGAAGATGTTTGCTGACAAGGTAATAGTATGAAAAATACGTGAGAAGAATGTGTATGATTAGGGATATTATTAAAATTAAGATATCTGACATAAGCGACTTGTAAATTAGACCCCGCTGTCCCCTGCATGCTACAGGCTCGTCTCTTTGTTGTTTGACGTCTGCTTCCAGGAGTGTGTGCTTACAAAGAATTCTTTGGAAAAGAGTGGCCAAGCTTACTTTTGTAATACGATAAGTAAATTAGTGTGGGTTATTCACGGTAGAGTGAGCACTTTTGAATGCCTTCTCATTTGGAATAATAGCCAACAAATATGTTTTATTTTAGGCTTAGACGTTAACTTCCGTGTACGGTGGAATATGCCCCATGTCTTTATTGCTCACGTGGCAATATGTATTTAGAAAGGTGATAAATGGATGAAAAATTGGCTGAAAGTAAAAAGTAACTAGGGCCTGAAGAGTGCTCACTTTACCGTGAAAAGCCTGTACAAATTTTACGAAACGTTAATCTCTAAGCGTAAAATTAAGTTCTCAACTTCCTGACCGTATGAATGACTGACTCATTCATCAATGCACAGGCCAACCCGCTGGACGCAGGAGCATGAACATTTACGGATGGCTTCCCCTTACCGTGTATGCACCCACAAAGAACGGATTTTTTTTAAAGAAATTCAGCCCTTAAGAGGGCGAAAAGGGGTAAAATGTGTTTTTGAGGACTAATCAATAGATTATGAACCCGATAAGTCATCATTATGCCTATTGATTTAAAATTATGTTTAGAGAAATGCTTAAAAACTAGTTTCAGGATTTTTAAAATTCAACCTTTAATGGGGCGAAAAGGGGTAAAAATCTGTTTTTTGAGGATTCCTTAATAGCTCATTAACCATATAAGCCATCATTGTGCTTTATGTTTTTAAAGACTTCCTATATGTGCTTTAAAAATATTTTAGGATTTTTTGAAATTCAACCTTTGAAAAATTGGANAAATTATGTTTAGAGAAATGCTTAAAAACTAGTTTCAGGATTTTTAAAATTCAACCTTTAATGGGGCGAAAAGGGGTAAAAATCTGTTTTTTGAGGATTCCTTAATAGCTCATTAACCATATAAGCCATCATTGTGCTTTCTGTTTTTAAAGACTTCCTATATGTGCTTTAAAAATATTTTAGGATTTTTTGAAATTCAACCTTTGAAAAATTGGANCTGTTTTTAAAGACTTCCTATATGTGCTTTAAAAATATTTTAGGATTTTTTGAAATTCAACCTTTGAAAAATTGGAAAAGTGTAGAACGTATTTTTTTTCGAGGACTCATCAATAGCTAACTAACCCGATAAGACCTAATAATGCTCATTGCTTTAACCCTTTCAGACCCACTTTAATTTTCGGTTTCAGGGGTTGCAATCAAGGAATTTTATGATGCGTGATGTATTTAAACCGACGAAACACTTGTTTTGTTGTCACAGCCAATGAACTGTAGGCTGTATTTTCGGCTAGAGTGATCTAGACCAGTAAGACAGTTTGTGAATCATTTACCTACGGGTAAGATCATTGGTCATTGAGTTTCGCAGTGTGCAGTGCACACAAAAAATTACCTACGCGTACGTAATGTACACAATTGTTAGAATGGGTTAAAATTATTTATAGAAATGCTTAAAACTAGTTTCAGGAGTTTTAAATTCAACCTCTAATTGGTCGAAAAGAGGTAAAATTTTCACTAAGGGTGTATTGCTTACCATGTATTTTAAGCACAAATGAAGTAATGTAATATTTCATAATATAAATTTTCCTATCAATGTTATAGTGAAGGAAAATTTGAATGTTTAAATTTTGTGGTCAATATTGTAACTTATACATGTACATATGAAGGATTCTATACTAATTTTTGTATGATGTGCGTGTTTTAATAAAATGCTTTTTTACATATTTTAATAAAGGAATTGTATTCAAATTATACATTTCTATTTCTGTACTTTTTGGGGCTCTATTACTAAAATTATTGTCGCCCGAATGTACTTGAAAGAAAACGGAACACTGTTTTCGGACATTTCCACGAACACTTGTCTATCATCTATCCATTTTTGTGTCCCCTGAAGATTGCGTTTTATTGAGACACTGCTACTTGAGTTTTTGTTCTCGAAAATAATATTTGACATAACTTGTCAACTAAACAGTAGCATAAATGCTAGAAATTCTGGAANGAGTTTTTGTTCTCGAAAATAATATTTGACATAACTTGTCAACTAAACAGTAGCATAAATGCTAGAAATTCTGGAAAGACAAAAATCAGTTGAGTCCGAAGTTTTAAAATAAATCTACAGAATTAAAAAAAAAATTTAATAGAAGAATAAATTACGGGTATTGCGCAGTGTTAACAATATGAAAAAAATTATAAATCATCAGCATAGTTTACTTAAGTTGTTCGAAGGGATAGAAATGGAGTAAAAATATGTGGACACAAATGTAAAAATAGAGAATGCATTCCATTATGCTGTGTATTTTATAAATATAATCAATCCTGCTGGCTAATCACCATGCCAGTTCCTCTTCAAGGTAGGTGCTCCATCAATGTTACTGCGAAACATTGACTTGCCCAAACTCTGCAATAGCACAAGGCTCCAAGCGAAAGCTTGGGAAAAATATGTAATNTACTGCGAAACATTGACTTGCCCAAACTCTGCAATAGCACAAGGCTCCAAGCGAAAGCTTGGGAAAAATATGTAATCGAAGCCACATTCTTCATTGGATGTGCTCGAGGGGAACAAGTTTCCATAACCCATATGCCGCGTCCTAGTTAGTTCCCTTTCGAAAATAAAAGGCAACAGTTACCCCTGAATTTATGTTTTGGGATTACTATAAGAGAAGGTGTCAGGGATAGACATGAGGTAAGACTGCTTCTGAAATGGGCAACTTCACGGATCCTGCTCCGAAGTAAGCTCACGTAGCAACTTGACGACCCACGTACCTGAGGGCGTAACCACTAACGTGGTGCACAAAGCGATCCTTCGGTGAAGAAAATAAGTAGCAGCTTCGTGTAGCACACGTGAGCAAAGCCGCGAACAGAAATCTAGTCTGTAATATGTAAAACTAACGTCGAATTTTAACAAGCGAGTACCATAGACTTCAAGCTTATTGTAAACATGAAGCTACATAAAAAATAACTCATGTTTCACAAAACGATGCGTTGTAAAGATACAATATTTATATTGTAGAGCTGCAATAAGATATAAGTCAACTAGTTTACAAAGAAATGTTTGTTAAACGTACAAAACATTTTGTATGCATGATATTCAATCATCGTCTATAGCCTTGGCAGTTTCTTCTTACATTTTGAATCACACCCATGTATCACAGGCGTTTTATACTTCTTATTTTTTTGTTAATTTGACCCAGTCACTCAGGAATACATCAATGAACCTTCGTGATTCGCGCGGAAACAGTTACCACGGACCAGACCCAATGTAGACAATTGTGTACACAACGCACAAATGTAGGTTTTTTTTTACGGTTCTGTATCAATGTGAATAAAACAGGGAGAAAATACGTGTGTTGGTAATTCCTGGTAAGACATAGTTCTTATGCAAATTATTATTAAAGTGGGTGTGCACAAATACAGTGTGCTGTCACTTGGATATAGTTCTCTAGACTAGAATAAGCTTTGTTTGATTAATGTGCCAAAGTAACAGAATNCAGTGTGCTGTCACTTGGATATAGTTCTCTAGACTAGAATAAGCTTTGTTTGATTAATGTGCCAAAGTAACAGAATGTATAAGCACACATAAGTGAAATGGCGTTGTGGTTTTTTGATGTGGGCCTACCCATCCTTTGATTGGCTGCGTGAGGCTCTGGAAGTTGGCCTTTCGTCTGATTGGCTATCGCATGCTGCGAACGTTTCCTGGTTGGTTGAGCTCCCGCCTGCAAGTAATAACCAGTGTTGAGCTGGAGTTCGTGGTATTAGGGGTTATTTCACTTAAGTATTCTTAAGCATTTCGTTCTTATGGCTACTATATCGCAGGATTGTGCTAGTTTCTACCAATCGTTTGAGAAATTCTGAGGGTCAGGTGCCGAATACCCAATCATCGGGTGCCNCAGGATTGTGCTAGTTTCTACCAATCGTTTGAGAAATTCTGAGGGTCAGGTGCCGAATACCCAATCATCGGGTGCCTCGGTTGATAGGAATCAACGCTGCCCACTACAAAATGGAAATGAAATAGTAGATATTTTTGGAAAGCGATTTTTTGGTTTTGCTTTCATTTTCGAGCCCCCTCACCTCGGCTCGAGTAAACGCGAATAAAAGCTTGTCTGCGCTGAGAAAAGGGTTTTGTTGAACGAAGCAGGATTTATTTTAGCGCAACCAAATTAATATTTTGTTGTTGAAACCCAATGATTTTCTTGTACTTTTGTGATTGCCCCAAACAACGATTTGGTTTCTGCAACTAAATATTTATTTGGCTCTACGTACATAAACGGTTTCGGATAGTAAAATAAAAAAATCGTCGAACCCCGACCGGGGTTTGAATACCTCGCCGTGCGCTACGCCTTGGTAACCTCTGCTAACGTGACTACTTATGAAGTCTGAACGTTTTTAAATATATGCACTTCAAATACTGAACAACGTGCGTGAAGAAGTATTTAAATTTTTACAGCTTTGCTTTTAATTTTTCTGTTAAACTTGTTTTGTGATTGTGTTTATATCATTACTAAGCAACAATGAATTCACAGACACTGTTACTATCTTAATTGTCACAAAACATGCAAACAAATTCTCTAGCTGCATTTTCGAACGAAAGCAATCAAATTAGCGGCCAAATAAATTTATACTATTGATTAAACAAAACATTTTGTTAAATTTCGTTTGGCTTAACACAGAGGTTTTGTTTAGTCGAGCGTGTATGTCCTTACATAAACAACATTAATTTTCCTGCTTTACAAGTATTGTTTAATTTAAAAAAAAAAAANTCGAGCGTGTATGTCCTTACATAAACAACATTAATTTTCCTGCTTTACAAGTATTGTTTAATTTAAAAAAAAAAAAGGTTCTAGGGCAACTAAATATATTTTTGGCCCTATAGTCCTACAAATAATTTTTTTTTTTTTTTGCAGTGCCCTCAGCGAGATGACTTGAATTCACTTCCTCGCCAATGCACTGATTTTTAACTTTTCCAATTCTAAAGAAACTAGCCATTTAGGAAGAAAATTTCGATACGAGACATCTGTGTGTGCTCAGGAATATATGATATTTCACAGCTGCTGCCTCAATTTGCGTTAGTTTCCTATCTGAATCTGTTGCGCGGAATTATCTGCTTTGCAGATAAATGACCCACTTGGAAAGAATGCCATATGGGCAGTTCCCGGTTATGAAAGAGATACGATGAGAAATAGTTTATTAGGAAGCAATATCAGGCGGCCTTTCCATCTCGCGTTATCCTTCGCTAACGTGCTGGACTTCGAACTGACGTTATTCTGTTTACCTGGTACGAGTTGACGATTGCTCGATTGAACTGCCCGTGGAGAATGTGAGCCATTGGTATTTATTTAACTTCTGAAAGACCTAATATCGTGAGTTCAGGTAAAATAGAATAATATTTTCAAGCTTATGAAGTAGAAGCAAACAAAGTAATCACTAATTCGCCGCTAATTATAATGATAAACGTTAGGACGTACAAATGTTTTGATAAATAGCTCTCGACTGATTTATATAGCTACTGTAAAGAGCAGCCTATGCATATGGCCTGCGGAGAATGTGGAATGGAGAGGTTTCGAGATCATCGGGGTCTTGAGAACCGACGAGGGTGAAGCGAATTGAATATGGAGAGCCACCAGGAATGCAAGAGATGGGGAAACGGGAGACCCCCGAGAAATCTCGCCGACCAGTGGTATCGGGGAGTGACCCCACCGGGAATCAATCCGGTTCGGAGGCGAGCACTTTAGTCGCTGCGTCACCTCCCCCTCCCCCCTCCCATGCAAAGAAGAATACTTGACGGTAAATTGGCTATTGTTATCATATTGCTGCAGCATAAAAATTCGTGCTTGTGTTATTTTCTAAGACGACGTAATGAGTAGTCAAAATAGTTAAATCTGGAAAAAGCTATTTTGTTGCCGAAGGCGTGAGGCAACTGCAAAGTCACTATTATTAATGGCGTGTTACTTAAACGCATGGCGGAAACCAAAGTGATTAACGCGTAGAGACTGAAATTTGCGAATTCCTTAATGTGAGTCTTCACTTCACGGTGCTATGTTCTTTTGCAGTTATTCTAGCTGGCAGCTAATTTGACCCTTGTTGTATTCTTGCAAGTTTGTTACTAACTCAGAGTCTTCTAGAAGGTGCCTTGTTATTTTCGATACTAACGCAAAGGCAAATGAACCCTGCACGTGTTTGAAGTCTGAAGTATTTTGAAGGGAACTCGCAAATTATTCCTCTCTCTCTCTCTCTCTCTCTCTCTCTCTCTCTCTCTGACGCATGAATCCCATGGATTATACAGCTGACAAAATATCCCGGTCTCGACAGAAGAAAAATATATGTTATGAGAAATGTATTATTCGAGTATGTAAAGAGAATATTAAAAAATTGAATTAAGTGCTTACTGTTTATCCCGGTACCGACTTCCATTTACTAATGCAATGGAATATTCACCGTTATCACTCGTTTGTGACAGGTACATTGTATTGTTTACGCACGTCCGCCTCCGAGTTTTGTTAAAGAAAAGTTCTGCTTCAAAAATTTATAGCCCTGGTTATCTGGCCTGCCACTTGCGGGCTTAGCAGACTGGCCTCCGCCGATAAAATGCTCCTGGCTCCAATATTTATGGGTATTTGCGTTGGGCTTACAGGTGTTTGCATGGGTTTCCCCATCACGTGACGTGGGAGGTGACGCACTGCATAAAACACCAGCAAATACATTATTAAGAAGAACAGTTATTTAAATGCAGCGGTGGATCCAGTCGTTTGAAATGTTATTTACCAAGCGCAATGCCTTGTGAATGTATTATAAGTATGCATACACGCATGCTTATATATAAGCTCACGACAAAAAATTCAAGCGGTTGGTAGCCCGTGTTATTTTGTATTCTTTCCGCACGGTTTTGGATGGACAGCTTCGATATTTTTGAAGTACATTTGTTAGGTACGCTTGTTTGTTACTGCTAGATACGTGATCTGCAGTGTGGCTTTAAAAACTAAATCACATAAACGCAGTAACATTTGCCGAGTATGCTGCTCCTTTATTTATGTTATATTTATCAACTGCCAATGTCCATGAAGCAGTTAGTTACAGTGCTAGTACACTGAAGAACAAAAAAAAACTGGTATAGGCGTGCGTATGAATATAACAGAGGTATGGAACCCATCAGAGTAACGCGAAGCGGTCGGCAGCCAGATCGGTTACTGCTGCTACAATGGCAGGTTATCAAGATTTATGTGAGTTTGAACGTNCTTGCGGCACTTCTGCGTGCTCGGGGGGGGGGGGGGGGGCTACACGATATTAGGCAGGTGTACCAGTCGTTTTGGCTCTTCGACTTAATATATTTTTGGACCTATACAAACAAATATTTTGTTGGCAGTTCGCTCAGTGCAGGCGCCCCATATAGTGTATAATTTGCTACTGGTTCGACTGGTGTCTGGAAAGTTTGAGCTGCACGATGAATGGCTTCTATACATGTTGCTAGTGTTCGCGATGTTAAGTTCAGGTTACACCCTGCAGTTCCGGCTGCATGGCTGTCCTATGGTCGAAGTGTTCCAAAGAACAGTGAAATCACTCTGCAGCACACCCAAGTTTAGTCTGCTATATTTCAAAGTTAATGTGTTGAATGCTTTCTCGGGAGCACCACCCACCACACGTGTTTATACACATCTGGTTTGGTATTTCGGTACCATATTTCAAAAGGGTCTGGTCCAGGGGAGTGGGAGTATTTGGCCCGCTTCGCTTCTCTATCCTCCTTCCACGGCCCTCGGAATATTATTGTTTCTTAAAGTTTACTTTAAGCTAACATGAAAGTTTACAGCACTGCCTTTTTTTTGTTACTTATTAATATTTCCAACATACTTAGGATGGCTGATTCGGAAGGGGTTTGCACATAAAATCCTCTAAAATTTCCTAAATATGACTTACATCCAAGGCGCACCTCTATTTTGAATGAAAAATCTCTTGTAGTTGCCAACGGTCAGTCCTCCTGAGTAGAAAGAAATGAATGGACGCCCACGTCGAAAAAGCAAAGGAATGCAATGGGAAGACAGACAAAAGCACTTACCTCCAGGTCTCCTAAATTCTAAAAATCTTTATTAGGAACCACCCGACGTCGCAAAGTATTTCAAAGTACTAATAACGCCACTGCCTGATCACTGAAACCATAACAACTGGTTAGATTTGTTACCGTGAAACAAAGAAACTAATTTCCGTATTTCAAACATAAAACCAGAATTTGATGCAAAAATATAAGTTTTTGATTGGAAACGGAAAGAGTTTTACTGAAGACAGTAATGGGATGAATATTATTACAGAGATCCAGTCACACAAGCTTACCAAAACTTACACTCTTTTCCAGTGACTCTTGCATGAGTGCCTGTTTGGCAGGAAACGGAAAACATTCGCAGATTCTTTTGAGCACAGGTCACACTTCAGACACGTGCATGTCTCAGCTCCTTTTGCAACTGCAGCGTACTCTGTTGCGGACGCCCTGAGAATTTTGGATCACAAACAAAATTGTGTTGAAACGAAGACGGAATCCCGTGCCATCCGGTTAATACTGTAATCGCCTACTCACTGCAACAGCAGACGCTGAACAAACGGGCCTCACCTGAGGCTTGAGTGTACTCTGGAGTCTAATTTATATGTCGGTGAACACATGACATTTTCCAACTTCAGGAATGTAACACCAACTAAACGGAAAATCAATTAACACTATTTTAAAAATGTGTTAAATAGCGGAGAAAAAATCTTTCAGCAATTTAAATTAAACATTTTTTTTACATAAACCACCGTTGATTCTGTTAACAATTTTTTTTAATATTTAACAACATTTTTAACAATAATTGTCACCAAACTCTTTTACGAGGCATTCTGTTTACTTGATCGACAAATATGTGATCGGTAGCGTATGTTGTAAAACTTTATACTTGCGAAATTTGCTAACGATGTAACGCTGAAAACATTACGCTTTAGAGCATGGAGTGTCAACGCATCTCCTTCCGCTAGGGTCTTGGTTTGGATCCGGAGTTAAGTAATTCATTGCCTATGCCCGAGCTCTTAAAATTTCACGCACAATTACGTTAACCAAAATTTTGGAATTTGGAGATTGTTAGTTATAATTTTAAACAAAGTGGGCCCAATTCAGTTGCCACCATCTGGTTTCTGGTGGAGTCAGCTTTTCTTGTACGTTGTGCCGAGCGTGGCTGATTCTCATAACTAATTATTTTGAAATGCATTTCTTTGATTCTCATTAACGAATTATTTTGAAATGCAATTGTTTGACTGACTACAAAACAAACTTTGTGCAACTTTGTTACATGAATTGGCTTATTATTTTTCATTTGCAGTTATAATAAATCTTTTGCAAAAGTAGATGGATTATGGCAATTTTGGGACAAAGGGCTGGAGGGCTCGGAGCATCGGAGCTGTTCGTGCTCTGTCATTCCGGTCCACCCGAGGCCATTTCTCCTTAATTTGGTGTGGATTATAGTGGATTGGTGTGGATTGGTGTATGGATTGGTGTATTAATTACGGTGAAGATTGCGTTGCTGATTAATGGAAATATTGTGATTTTGATAGAAATATTTATAAAAAATAGTCTTTAATTATTTATTATATAATTTTTAAAAAATTTCGAATTTTTTGAATTTTGTAAAAAAAATTATAATTTATTTTTGGGTGCAAGGTTACCCAAGGTCATGGGCATGAGGTCAAGATCACAGACGTGAGGTTAAGGTGAAGATCATCCAGATCGAACATGTTGGTTGGAGTCATCATAAATGACAAGCGGAAACAATCGGGTGGTTGGAGTGCATTCGTCATAATGAGCAATAGTGAGCGGGTAGGGGAGGAGAATGTTAATACAATGTGATTTATTGGAGGGGGTTCAGTCGTCTACTGGAAGTGGTGCTGTGGAGGAGCTCCGGAAAAGTAAGATTTTAAAAATAATTTTTAAAAAAGTATTTGTAATATTACTTTTTTTTTTGTAAATTTTTACGATTATTTTGGGATATTGTAATTTTTTTGGGTTTGTAGGTCAAAGGTCACCAGGGTCAATGTAAAATGTCAGGGTCACCTTGATACCTGCCAAATGCTGAAGTTTGGAAGTAGGTATTGAATCTGCTCTGCGGCGTGAGGCACCAGCACTTGATGCTAGCCCTCAGTGATAGGGCGTAGGAATACGTCGACACTGTTGTCTCTAGGTCCAATTTACTAATAAATTACACTTTATTTGAGAGTTCACATAATCGAGTTTTATTGTTGCTTGAACAGGTTAACTGGTACATGAACTCACGAGACAAACTCCCTCCCTTTTCTGTACGTAGATTACGTGATACTTGGTGCGGCGATTTTGCATCATGCGGGGGGGAAGATTCTTAACACTTGGTGTAGAACTACTTATCTGACACTGCAGCGCTGTATTCCCTTGGCTGGTGGCTTGGAACTGCTCTCGAACTTGGTGGGCGTCTCGACGCCTGGCTTCGAAGTTCNTCCGTTTCCGTCGGCCGACTGCCCCGCTTGGTCCTCCTCCTCGTGGTTATGTAGGCTCGATCACCATATTCGACTTGCACCATCTCTGCACGTGTCCGGGGTGCTTGTCGCGTCCTCCCTGAGTCGTAAAACACGTGGCCGCTGCTCGTGTGGTCCTCAGCCGGCCTGGCATCGTCCCTTGGTTCTGGCCTGGAAGTTTATTGTCCCGTTCTGCACGCACGTCCGCTAAAAGCTCTCATGGTTTATTGCGGTACAAGCCCGGGATAGACGCAGCTGGTGGTGGGATCTCGGTGTCCCTTGGGCAGCTGCAAAATGCAGCTGTGTCCGCGCCCTGGTGCCTTCCGTTGTCTCCGGATGTCGTCTGCACGTGCAGGAACAGTTGCACGTGCAGAAACCTTTGGTAGCGCGCCTTTGCAGCTGCGAGGCTCCTGGCGTCACTCTTCCGGCACGTCCACAAAACCCTTAATCCTTATTGCGGTCGTCCTACTGCGAGCTTCGCCAGAGCGTGTGTTCTGACGAATAAAATATAGGGACGCAGAATGCGTCAACCTTTATACAATATGGCGGTATTAGTCAGTAATGTAATATTCTCAATAACTTTTATGAATTTGTACCATTTTTACAATTTTATCTCGAGTTTTTTTCAAGGTTATCCAAAGTGACGGTTATAGGCTCAAGGTCATGGTATAAGGACGTCACATGGGTCCAACATGGTGGTTGGGTGACGTCATAACATGGCGGCTGGTCGGTTCCAGTCCCGCAGCCCTCTAGGCCTAAACATTTAAAATTGTAATGTTATGATTTTTTTAAAAATACATTTTAAATAATTTTTATAAATATTTAGGAATTTTTTGGATTTTTTGGATTTTGGGGATTTTTTAGATATTTTTCTTAAAATATTTTGGATCAAGGTCAAAGGTCACTGGGGTTAAATTCAAAGATCAAGGTCACCGACATCCAACATGACGGACAAGATGGCTGACATAACCAAGATGGCTGGTTGTTAGGTCAGACTCTGGCCCCTGGATCCTGTATATCGATTGGCATACCCTTTGCCTATAAAATCAATATGGCCACCACTGCTCTGCCCTTGAAAACGATTCCCCAAATCTGCCAGATGGATCTAAAATTGCCTATCGGCGGGTCGCATTTGCAGCCGGTAGGTATCGGTGCTTTTTTTGAAAATGGAAACTTTTTAGAGAAAAAAGGGAGATTTTTAGGGAAATTAAGTCGATTTTGAGGGAATGAAGGGAGATTTTTAGGGGCAGAAAGGCCGCTGGGGGACCGGAATGACAGAGAATGCACAGCTCGGATGCTTCGAGCCCTCAACCCCTTGTCCCAAAATCGGTATATCCAATCTACTCACAAATATGTATAAAAAGATCAATTTTTTTAAGGGTTTTTTATTTTCGTTGTTTTTTGTTTGGTTATAATATTACATGAAACAAGTGTTCTTCAATAGGACGTTACGGCAGTGTACGCGAACTTCCCAAATCTCCAGCACTGTTCTATGAATTAACTTGGAACTGAGCTTGCGACTTCCCTCTACACTTTCTAGGCCCTGAGAGTAATTTGTGGACTTAGGTTAATATGTCACTTAATATAACATGGTTCCGATCTGTTATTTTACCGCTCGCCAATGGCCTACAAATTACCAATGTGACTGTCATATTTGGCTACATTTTAGTTCTGGTCGTAGGCCGCACCACTTTTTTAATACGGCACTTAAAATGTCTCAATTGATCTACCGGTTATGTTTTTTTTTTTTAGAGAGAGAGAGAGAGAAGCTATGTGTATTTTACAAACTGGCGCTATTCACTGTCAAATTAAAGCATATAAAACTTTTGGAACTACTCCACTTTAATCAGTAAAATTCTACAGATCATTTTAGCTGCTCGTCTGACCTGATTAAATAATGATTTCTACTGATTCCTAGGGAACTACACTGGCCTGGCAGTCCATTGATTTTCCAGTAGATAAAATCTGGTTAAAATAAGGCTGAGTGAAATAATTCTTCTGATTGAAATCGCTCATTCAGTTTAATAGTGGGGGTTTAATTGGGGATAAACCCCCAACGCACCGTGTTGCTATGGAAGTTACAACTTACTTTAATTCGTTTTCGTATAGTTCAAGTCGTTACACATCTTTGCTCTTCAATTATTATGCACAAACATTTTTTTTTCATTTTTACATTTAAAAATTAGTATTTTTTTGAAATAATACTATTTAAAAAAAATTTTATATTAAGAAATTTTAAATATATTAATAAATATAACACGCAACATTTCATTATCTCTGAACTCAAATTTGCAGCATTCAACAATGGCATTCATGAAATTGGTTTTTATTTTTAATGACAGCATCTGCTGATAATCGCGTAGTTAGAAGATAGTGGCCACTTCTCAGATCTGTAGCCAAGACAAACCGCATTGATAAGCAGTTTGAAGGCTGAAATGCCTTTCGCGGCTGCTCAGCACCGACAAAAACATTAACGGGCATGCTCGTTATTCAGAACACTCTCACAGGCAACATATGAGCCTGCACACTGCCACAATAGGCCATTTCAGTCTTCCAGGGGTACTAAGTAAACCACAGCAATCGCATTCACTTCAAGGCTAGTCGTTACGGTTCTGGAAGCTAAAATAATACAAACTTTTATTATATTGTAGGCACTGTCACCATTGTTTGAAATTCTTTCAAAGAAATGTATCACAAAGGATGATTTCATTGAAGTCTTTATAAACGCTCTTATTTGCCAAGTTTGTATAATATACAAAATATTCAATTTTGGAGAACGCGTTTAAAAGTCCGACAGCAGAAAGTCAGCAGTAATGAAGACAAAGTACTTTCCTTTCTTCATGTCGCAGTTTCAAGTACAATGTTTTTAGGTTTTTCTTTCTCTTAATTTCTGTTTGTTTTACTCACATAAGTATAAGAAATGGTATATTAGAAATTCATTTCAGTTCTCAAAAATTCCCAGTTACGTTAGACAAAGGAATGCATAAAGTGATCAGATCGCAGATAATATGGATTTTTAACAAATGGTGGAAGGATGCGACACGGCAAAGAAAGCTGGTTTTGATAAATGCTGAATTAATCGCGAACAACGTAGACTATTTAATTGTCATCACATGAAATGTTTTTTTTTCTCTGCAGTTCAACAGTATACACTTCGTGACAAACCAGGTCCGCTGAAGTCTTGGAAACTAAGGGAAGTAAGTCAAGATGACTTGAGAGAAATCGCGGGACACTGAATGGCTTTAGTCTTGGACGAGTTTCATAAGTCTATTTGCGATATCTTCACACTTATACAATCAAACTATCGGAAAATCACTTCACGTTTGACGTGTTCGGTTGTTTGCTAAATATCTCATTTATCACGAGAGTTTTATAATTTGATAACATGAAAGTGTATTATTTTTTTGTTAAATTGAACTTTTACTCAGATTTTAGTTTTAAATCATAGCTAGAGACCTGAAAAATTCGCGAGTTCAATGACCTGTAGGCTATACTCTATTTTCATATGCAAAATCTCGCAGATATCACTGTTCATTGATTGCTTGTTGCGTTAGCGGAAGATGGTGATTCGGTCTGCATTTTACTGTGTATTTATTATAGGCTTAGAGTTGTCCAGGAGGTGTAATTTAACGGGTAGACCAATAGCATTAGCAATACAAACGTTCAGGGTTTTGAATTCTAGCTTGTCCCGAAATGAAAACGCGAATTTTCCAGGTCTCTAATCATAGCATTTAAATTATACTCACTACAACTAAAGAAAATAGCCGTGTAGATAATGCCTAATTAGAAATATTTCTCAAACAAAATGTTATTGAAATAAGTGAGCAACGAGTGCAGTGCATTGTCCCATGAGGCGGAGCAGAAGCCTGAAAGCAGAACTTCAGCAGGCCTTCAGAATAGTTGAAAGCAAACAATGAATCGAATGTAGCTACGTCTCCTTTACAAGTGGCTCCGACGTCCACGCCATTTGACTTGGAAACGACACAAATATGTGTTCCCTCTCCTATCTAGCAGCTTAATGGAGGCGCTGCGGATATTCTGATCCGTATCTGTTATCTTTATTGCACGTCTTTGGCCAACCCGTTCTACTGGCGGTGGCACGGCTGGTGTAGGACAACACTCTAGCAAATAACCACGGACAAGGTCAGGCGGTAGTACCTTAGTTTCTCTGTTCACTGTCACGCTGCCAGTGCAAATAACCACGGACAAGGTCAGGCATAGGTACCTTAGATTCTCTGTTCACTGTCACGCTGCCAGTGCAAATAACCACGGACAAGGTCAGGCAGTAGTACAT